>VKON01000093.1:33121-105952 GCA_009741485.1 Malurus cyaneus samueli | reverse complement strand
TTTTTTTTTTTTTTTGTCAAAAAAAAAAAAAAAAAAACAAAACCAGAAATCACACTTCACTATTCAACTGCAAAACTCAAAACAAAGGTTTAAAAAATGAAATGATGCAAAAAGTCTTCTTAAAAAGACACAGAAATAGAGTCCAATATCTCCTGACCTTTTGACCTAATACCCAAGCACCATCCTCTAACAACACAACTCACATAGCCTCTCAGACAATCCTCTTAAAAGACCATCTTTTGTAATTAAATCACTAAAAAATGCAATACTTATCTAGATTCAATAGAAGATTTTGTCATTATTGCTAAATTCTTGTTAAATCTGGTGGACCATTTTCAATGTACTGATGTGAACCCCAGGCACCGTCAATCACAGAATGCTTCTTTCATCAAAAAGCAGCTATAAAATTCCTGTGACCTCTCATAAAAATATCTGAAGTTTTATAATGCTGGACATGATTAGCTTGGATGAGTGTTTGCTTCAAAAACAAAGGAAATCTCAGACAAGACTTTGTAAGGATTTAAAAAAAATGTTTTAAAAATAACAGAACCAGTTGGTGTTTAATAGCATACACATATGAAAGACAAAATCTGCGTGCTGCTCGTATTATGCATATGCAAGTTCTGTTTGTTCTCTGGTATCCAAATGCTTTGCAAATCTTGCAAATCCCTGTCCCTTTTGAATGTCCCATAAAGGGAAGGATCATTAATAAGCTGGCTTACTCAGTGTGTTAACAGGAAGAAAAACCACAACACCCCTCAGAAGAAACCCTCAGAACTCGTGCTTGCCATTTGATAGGAGCAATCCTACAAACCTCCAGAGTGCTGCTGATGTCTTTGGCAGGGATCAGCACCACACGGCACTACAGGACCAGGGCATGGTTGTATCTCTAGCACTGTCTTCCCCACCCCCTGCCAACTCACTTTTCTCTCCTGCCTGCTCATCATTTTAAGACCAGCATCAGTTTACATATTGAGCTGTTCTGTCTTCATAGACTTAAAGTCAGACTACAGAAATGATTCCAGCAAAGAGATAACAGACTTATCACATTTGGTAAGGATGACTTCCTCCCAGCACACAACACATGCGAGCTGCCCACAGTTTTCCTAACATGTTGTAAAGGTGAGAGGAAAAAAAACCCAACAAAACAACCCAAACAAAAAAACCTAAATCAACTCCCCCATTAAACCTCAACAAACACAAAATAAAACAGCAGTCCTGTAGAAACCAACTTTTTTTATATTCAGTGTTCTCATTTTTTTGTTAAAAGATGGTTAATCAAAATATAATTATATTTTAAAAGAGAAAATGTCAAAAACAGACAAAACCAACTTAATTTTGTAAATAGTATTAAATTTGTCAAATTAAAGAGAAATAGGAAAGAAGATTGTGAAACACTTGATGAAAGAAAATTAGAAAGAATTAGACTTGTAAAAGCAGGCATTATTCTAAAATTTGAAAGAATCTTCCTGTGGTTACTGAAGATAACCTTTCACTACAGAAACATGATGAAGTCAACAGAAGAAATATAAAGCAAATACCACACCTTAACGAAGAACTAAACAGAAAACAAAAGCAATTTGATAAAGCTTTAAATGCTAAAAAATAATGCTGATTTCTTTGGTTGCTTCTGGACTACTGTTATTAATCAATTTTGTTAGTAGTTTTCCTTTATGTGCTTTTTCCTTCAGCTGTAAATGGCAGTTTTATTACAATAATATTTCCTATAATTTTTCTGCCACTGTTTTAACCACCAGTCACACACGCTGCCATATCATCTCACTCCTTTTTGATAATGGACAAGTTTCTATTTTATTACATAGACTGATGGTATTACATAAAATTACTGCAAAGAAACACTATTCTTTATGTTTCTTTATATTGCATAAACAATCTGGTGTAGTTGTGCATTTTTAATATGGAATACTGGATAAATAAAAATAATATTAAACTAGTTTTCAAACATCTAACTAGAAATGTCTTCTTACCGTGCCAAAAAACCAAAGAGAAACTAGACCAATAAACAAAAGCACCCCAATTATAATCTTAATCATGTTTATTGATTTCTAATAACAACACTGGTTATTTCCAGCTGGTGGAGCAGATTTTCCATTATCATAATCTGTTATATTCTTTTCCAAAACATATTGTTTTCATCTCAAGTGTAAATTGCTAAAATAGCCAACTCAATTACTAATAATATTAGTACTCAACAGATGCAAACAGATACATTCTCTTGGTAAACAACTGGGAAGGTGAAAGTCCCTGCCTAGAAGAGCTTATAGATAACTAACAAAATTCAAAATGGGTATGATCTGCATATGAAAATCAGACATATTTGTAAATACTTGTGTCTGCATTAGTCTAATGTGTATGACTATAGGTGCATAAAAAATTTGACATTCTTTTCATAATCTTCCAACAATTGTAATCTGGATCTGTCTGGCCGCTTGTGCACGACCAGGAGCAGGCTTTTTGCCAAGGAGTATTGGATAGATATAGTAGAAAACCATCTTGAATATGATAATTCTCCTTGTGATAACTAAAAAAGGCATGAGTGCATATATGTCTAGATAGAAAGATAGATATTGTGTCCCAGATGTATTTTCACATGCAGACAACATGCTTTTGTAATAAATGGGTTAGTTTCAGCCTTTTATTCTAGTTTCAAAGCTTTGCATGTATTTGTGTGTATGTTTGCATGCACTGTATTTAATTTTCCTCTGTATATAGTGGCATTAGGGGATGAAGTACCCTATGTGAAGTATCAACTGTCTTGGAGGTTCTGTTCATAAGCTTGAGTTTGCCATTTGTGGTGCCATGCTTTCTGTACAAATGCTTTAACTCTTAAATTCAGTTCTTCCAATTCTTGGATAAAGATTTTGAGAGATTCTTACTGAGTCAGTTCCATTAAAATTGTGACCTTTGTCTTAGCCTTCAGGCCATCCTCATGCCATTATTATCTTTCCCCTTTTTGTTCCTTTCATCTGTAGCTGTGGTTCATTTCTCTCCTCCATTCTATATTAGATGAGTTGCACCTTCAGAATGACTTCTTCATGCAATCCTCCTCTTTCATGCAATCTATCCTAATTTTAAATAATCATCTATATATTATTAGTAGCACTGAATTTAAAAGTATACATTCTGAAACATTATACTTGCATCATTTTGTCCCCATATGTTTAGTTTTTTTTCTCTGTTTCTTTTTCTATACTTTTTTGAGTCTTCTTGCAGTAATAAGAATTAATTCTTTCTCGTGTCTGAGCTTTTACAGTTTGTATTCCCAGACGTGCCATCTCTGGAGCGTGGCTGGCAACAGACCTGCTTACCTCCACGTTTTGTGGTTATGACAAGACACAGTCACTTCTAGATGTAGTGACTATAATTAGGCAAAGCCTCTTTTCTGCCAGTGATGCACAAGACACAGCACCTCTATAGAGACCTTCGTGTGCCCTGGTCTTGTCACGAACTCCCTAAAGATCTGGGGATATGGGCACTCCCTGTCTCCTGTATTCTACTATACCCCATGCAAAACCTGTTTGTGAGAAATCTGACAGACTGCCTTTCTTCTGAAACACCACTACATGGCAATAACTGCTCAAATTGCATCTCAAATCACAAGATGCCCCATTTAGTGCATCCCATAAGTCACAGCTTCTGGCATCTCTAATTTACCAGAGCGTTTCTTCAGGGGAAGGTTCTTCTCCCCTGATCCAACTGTGGTGTCAGAACTAAAGCCACTTGCTACAATGGTGACAAAGATGCTCCATGAACCATACAAACTCACTCAGCAGACATTGAATGTCAGCTATATGATGGTACCTTGGGGCTCGTCTGACAAGTGAGAAGTTTGCTCTGGTCTCTTTTCTACCATGCATAGCTGCTGTAGCCACTGCTTTGCCTAGCTGAATGATGGTAGTATTATTTCAGAATTCACTCTTTACTGTTAGTTCACTTTTCTTGTTAAGCTAGACTAAGGAATTATGGTGATCTTATTATTTGCCTTTTTCTTTTTTTCCCCAGTGTTTATGAAATATTTCTTCCACTTCTGAATTTGTGAATTTATGCAGTGTGTTTATTAAGGAAAGCAGGAGAACTAGATCAGTGCAAGACAGGCTACCAACCAATGGTTTAATAGATGGTATTAAATATTATAGCAGCACAATTCATTAATGCTCTACCTTTTCAATAGTTCTGTTTATTAGTACTACCTCTAAGTTAATTTCAATGATTATGGTTTCCCTGACTGGTGCAAAACCTACTGATTTTCTGCCAGTAAAATCCTATAATGTTGTCAGAAATGTCAGCAGGTTTTGTGTAGAGAATTAAATTGCAGAACATAAGTTAGAAATAACCATTTTTCTATGGGGAGAGGGATTTCTGGGTCCAAAGCCATGAAAATATGAGAGATTGTCAGCTGTTAGACAATGGTGGTTCAGCTCTCAATAAAACAGCAAGCATCTTGGGAGTGATGCTTGCAAGAGGCAATAGCTCAGCCAAGAACCTTTAAGGATTTCATTAACTGAATGTAGTGAATTGAACAAAGCAACTTCTAGCACAACCTCAATTTGAAGTTCTGTCAGTGCCTTGAGGTAGAAGAATTCAGCATTCAGTAGCAGACTGAAAGGTAAATTGATTTAATCTCTGTACCTCAGAAGTGAAATGTTATTGCAGTCAGGATGGGATGGCCTCAAATTAGAATTTCTGCAGGCAAGTCCAAATTCTGAACTATCCACACAAGTTTTATTTTGTTACCTTAAGAATCACCTTGCACTCTTCAGCCCACCACTCAGTAGCTGTAAGTTTGTGTCCACTATATTTATTGACCCACAAGGGCCTTTGCTCTGCTTCAAGACTACCCTGAGGCATCCTCATTCCTACCCATGTCATGGTACCATGATGCCGCTTCAAAGTGTGAAGCCTTGAGGCTTCCTGGAACCAGTAGAAAGAGCTCTAGCCGCTGAATAAAAACTCAAAAAATTTCCCAAATTTTGGTGCCTTGGGCAAAACACCCTGTTTGTTTTTCCATTATTCCCCTTCAAGGTCGACTTTGAAGGAACCAGTGCTGTGCCAGGTATCTACTTACAAGGAGCAATAGTACTATATCTTGGCAGATCTGAAGGTTTTTTCACTGCTGAGAGGATTGATCTTGAATTTGATGTTTGAAGGGCTGAGCATGTGCTAAATATTGAAAGCATTTGTAATTGAGACAAAATATCAACACAGAATAACAGTCCTTTAATACCACTTGAATGACAGGCAATAGGTATTTTTTTTTTTTACCTACTCCAATGACCAACAGACAGACCGTAGTATCTGAAGCATAGTTTTAGATTTTTTTTTTCTTTATCCTGGACAATTTGATAATAAAGACTTCTAAAGTAGCCAAATAAAGAACATAAAAAGCCAAACAACAAAAAAATCCCTTCTACTTGAATGCATATGTCATCTAAGTATCTGCACATTGCTAAACTGGGTAAACTCACTGTTGGAAAGACAATGTAGTTAATTAAAAATTATTTACAGGCATTTCCTTACTACAGAATTAAAGAATTCATCATAAGCTGTAAAATCCAGCTAAGAAACAGTACATATTTGGATAACTAGTCCATCTAAAGTCTATGTTTAATTACATTGTTGACTCGAACTTGGAAGTGCAAAGTGAAGAACTGACATACCTCTAAGCTGATAAAATTGCTAACAGCCACTAAAAACATGTTTCATGGCCATGCCACTCCTGCCTGCAGCTTCATGCTTTTCTTAGACTGACTTAGTCTGCATCCATTTTAGCCAAAGGAGTGAGTCAAATCGACACAGAAAAAGAAGGGAAAAAAACAATAAAAAGGGGAAAAAGAAGGGGAGGAGGAATAGTTTTAATTGTTTTAGATGCCTGAGCTGGTCCCAGTTCAGGAAAGATCTGGTGCCAGTGCAGAGGAGGGAAGCATACGGGAACAATTTACTGAACTTGTTTTTTGAATAATAGCTTGCATGTACCAGCATAGCTGTAGTGTGAATTGTATTCTGGATTGTTTTAACTGTATTATGTTTACAGCATAGCCACGATGCTGGCTGCAGCAGACACATGCAGATACACTTGGGAAAAAGATCAGATTTAAATTCAGTTCATTTTCCAGTGCTTTTTCAAGGACCCGCTTCTACTAGATAGTGACTTGAGTTGACAGCACACTCCAGGTCTACATTTACAATGCTTAACACACATTTATTCTTCATTTCTGCTTTCCTGAAAAAGGAAACATATTTTGCCTTTATCACTAAGCACTGTGACACTGATATACACAGAAAGAACCTGAATTTTCTTCTGTGAATTGCAGAGTCTGCAGGCAAAGGATTTTGTTTCATTCAAGTAAATGGTGCATGGGGTTGTATAGCACAAACAGTAACCTTGAGTGCTATTTGATATCACAGCGAAAGATTTCTTGAGAGGACAAGAAATCTTATAAATCATCTCCTGTATGTGGCTAGTACCTGATTCCCTGCTAAGCCAGAATAAACAGAAAGGATGTAAAAACAACTACAGAAAAGATTTCCAGTTTACTTTCAGCATTAAGGACCGTAGTAGGTAAACTTACCATCTGTAAATTGAAAGCTAATCTATGGAAAATTGTGGTTAAGGGGCATGAATTCTTTAATTGCATTTTTAAATTAAGAAAACAGAGAGAATGAATACACATTTCAGATATTCAAGAAAGAAGTACGATTTATTCTCATCCCATTTCCTTAACCATATTCTTTTCCCCAAATGAAGTTGATTTTAATAGTCAAGGTTTTGTCCTAAATAGTATTGCAAAAATAGTCCTGTGTTTTTTTTCAGAACTCTTTGTCATCTAAAGCTTCTGTGGACTTTGTCTCCACCTAAATGATTCATATGATTCTATGCACTTTAACACTCTTTAAATCAGCTCCATAATAGCTGATCACTCTACACTGTGGTATATTTAAAAAACAAAACAAAAACAAAACAAAACCTTTTGAGAGATTTTGTAAAAGGAAATTACAATTCCTGATAAAACACTTTCCTGATAAAAAATGCCACCAATTATGAATCTTTTTCAATCCGTATTAAAAGTCATAGCAATTTTTATATTTGCAGCATTTTGTATACATACATGTATAAAAATATATACAAAGATGCATGACTCAAGCTGTGCAAATAATGGATTTTTGGTCTACCTCTCAAACAAAAAAGACCCAAAGAACCCTCAAATTATTTACTCTCACTAGACCTGATTTTTTTATTTCAAAATTTGTGATGAAGAGAGAAGTTGGAAAATGGTCTTGTGTGGAAAGAAGTTTCCTTTAAATGAAAAGTAATATATGTGAGGAGTAGTCTGTAATTTAGAGAAACTGGATGCTATTCTTGAAAGTAACAGAATTGAAGGTTTTAAAAGTGAGAAAAATGCAATACAATAAGTCAGTTTTAATGAAGTAAATAATTGTGAAAAAAACCCAACTGTTGTACATGTTACAGGAAAGAAAGCTGAAATAGCTTTATAAAGAATAATTCATACCAAACTATATGATGTTAATTTGTTACAGAATATTGGGGTTTCAGGATTCAAACATGGTGGTGGATGTCACATATATTAAATTTATTAAAGCAGATGATAACTGTCTCAGATGAGATTCCTCTAAGCAGCTAGGAGATGGTAGTTTAGATAAAACCAAGGTAAGTGTAAAACTGTTTGGGAAGAAGGTGTTTTCAGAAAGGTTAGATAGTACCTGCCTTCCAGTTTGATAGTATCTGCTCTTAGAAGGAATGTAGGTTACCAGATTGACTTTTTATAATCCCTTCTGGTCCAATTTTCTGTTTGTCTATAGTTCTGTCACACATACAGTGATGACATTTGTCATACAAAAAAACTCTATAAAAAGATATTAAATGAATAAAGATATTCCAGTATTCTCAGGTAGCTCAAGAAACTACTCTTTCCAGTTCTAAAATTTAATCTAGCTATAGTTAATAAAATTGTAACTTCCTTTCACCTTCCACCTGTGCTGTAATTAGGTTCACTGGCTATTATTGCAGTGTAAATTTTTCTCTGTAAGGCTTACACTTGTGAAAAGATAGGTCAAACGTCACTAAATTCAAGGGAAAAAACAAACCAGAAGATGTAGCAGAAAATTTTATTACTTTTCCATTTCACGAAGAATTTCATCAGACTTTTTTCTTAGGGTGTTATTTTTTTGTATTAGACTAGGAAAAGGAAAGACATGCATTGCATGGTATTGATTTTTAATTGAGAAAAATGTTAATTTATCTCATTCGATATTCTGCACATATTTTTACTAATTTTATTGCATCTTTCACAGTTTTTCTATTTTTTTATTGATGCCACATCTTATAAATACTTATTTGCTTGCTTGAGATATATCTATAGATAGATAGATACAGATAATATATCTCCTTGTAGTCTGTAATCCTGACCATGATAAAAGTGTCAAAACCAGTAACTGTATTAAAAAAAAATAGTAATTAACTCTTAAACCTGATATGTCATGACTGGCATGCTGACTTTTGGCTTCTGTCCACTCTTCTCACTTGTCTGGAAAACATTAAAAAGAAATCCAGATGAGCACTGATGTTTGATTTCCCCATGCTAGGTTTCAGCCTTCTTCACAAAGAGGCTGCTGAGAGTAAGAAGGAAATATTAGATTTTTGATTGTCTATTCCAAACACCAGAGCCCAAGATTCACTAAGTGACCTTTGAACCTTCCTCACACAAAAGTGTTCAACTCTCCCTTGTGGCTGAATGCACTTTCCACTGCCCTTGGAATTTATCTTCAGGGATTTAATGGAGCGGGTACCAGACATGGCTTTTTTACAGATTTGTTTTATTTCAAATTCATTTGTCCAGTTATGGTTCAATATCTCTTCCTTAACATGAGTGGTGGAAGTTTCTGCATACTTTCATCAGCTGTTTGATGATTTGTACTTCTGATTCCAAAACTGAAGTTTTACAAACTGTTTCTAAAAGGGCAGTGTACCTAGCAACAGTGTTAGCTGTGGGCACTTATCCTTAGTATTCGCTGCTTACTTTATAATTTCTTGACATTTTCATCTTTTTGGTTCCACAGTTTGTACATATTCTCACACCTTTTTTTATTTTTTATCCCTAAACTTTTTTTTTTTTTTTTTTTTTTTTTATAATTAGTTTTCTGTTCCAGAGATGAAGATCCAGAAACCAATTATCTGATTCTCACTGGGAATAAAATATTTCGGACACATTTTACAGTAGTAGTAGATGCTTTCCCAACATTTTTGAATTAATAAACTAATTATTTTTTATATTTTTTAAAAAAATTTCCTTTTCACTACTGCTATCTGACATCTCTTATCAAACATAAGAATTAACCCTGAAAATATTCAGTCAAGCAAATACTTTGTTGCTACTTTGTTTCATTAGTCAACAAAAATTGATGATGATATTTCTGTGTTGGCTTTTCAAACTAAAAGGCCATGAAATGACTGAATCTGTGAGTAAAATATCAGAGACTCCTTAATGTCCTGTGAAATTGTGTAATTACACCTACAAGCAGTTCAAATAAAATATATCTAAATATGTAAGTTTTGATTTTATATATTGTATATAAGAATTAAATTTTATATATAACTTTAAATCACCTTTCTAAGTACTTTTATATGTTCCTTGTTACTGCTTCTTTTTTCACTTGAAGGAAACAACACTTCTGACTGCCAGCTGAATTGGGTAAAATACATATGTCTTGAGGTCTGTGTAATCTATCAACCTTTTGATACTCTTAACCAACACCAGTTTATGTCTTGTAAGTGTAATATATTCCATTTGTATCACTAAAGAGTAGCGCTGCTTTTTTGAGTGGAGGAATGGACCTTGAAGGTGTGTGTTCAATCCATGCAGGGGTCTAGAATCAGAAAACAGCCTCACATCTTTGTCATTAGGAAGCCCTTGCTGCTTCTAAAAGGTGTTTGATTCTTGCCAATCGGCACTATTAATGTTTTAGTATGTAGTACGCTTAGATTCCTTATTTAAAGACACTTTGTACTTGGAGTAGTTTTTAATTTTGTCTTCACCATTGTATGCAAGTTTTTCCACCTTCCAACAGCGCAGTTCTAGTTGCCTTTCCTTGTGGCCCATAAATTCCACATTATTTGTGTCCATTATCAGTGATGCATTCTTCTCCCCCAGCTTGGTTATCCTCTACTTTGGTCTGAGATAACACCTGGACAGCTCAGAAGCACCTTTATCTTATCTCAAGTTCCCACTGTAGTGGCTTAACTTCCAGTCTGAGTTTCAGGTCATATTCGGGGTGGGGGACACTTCAGTGGTCATTGGTGGTGGCGGCCAGATGTCACCTCTGCGAGGCCTGGAGTCAGTGCCATCCTGTCTCTGTGTTCTGTGTTTATCTCATGGCAAAGTCGTTCTGTGGCCTTAACAGTGTTTGAGACAGGCAGCTGTGTTCTCTGAGTCCTTGCAGTAGGCTGGGCTAAACATGCATAGGCTGTACAAATCAAACTGCTTAAGAGCACAATTCTGAAATGCCTGAATGACTGCTATCATAAGTATGTTCTTTTACCTTAATTAAAAATTTACAAAGCCTTGTGAGCTATTTAGCTGGTGCTAATAGGTATACGGGGCGTTTGTGTGAAATGAGGAAGTTTTCTGTATGCAGGCTGAAAACAACATGAAACACAATTCAAAGGCTTCATCTGTTCGCATAGGTAAGAGATTTGTGTTCATGGAAGAGTTGGTGTTCAGTGTCTTACAAGGATCAGGAAGCTGATGAAAACTGATGTGCAAATATGGAAAATCAGATTTCATACAAATTAAAATGGTGTTCTGCTGGATCACAAATTTCAATGGATTAACAGGTTGTCTCTTTCCCTGTGAAGTGCACTGTAAGGCAAGAGAATATTTTTGGAGCCTCTAAATCTCAAAGGTTAAAAAAATTATTTTTGCCTCCTCATACATAACACATAAGAAAGACAGCTCTTTTAATAAAAGCTTCAGACCTGAGAAACTTGTCATGCATAACATAATATTGAAAAAAAATACCATATTTCCTCTGATAAATATTCTGGGAGCTTTTAAACTTATTGTTGCATTTTGTTAAGTAATTAAGCCTATTCTGCTATTATGAAAACTCTGATATGACTTAAAAACTTCTACAAAATGCATATATATAGTGCCAAGTCTAGCATGAAGAACATTGTACCCTTACTAAAAGATTTTATCAACATAATAAACTTACTTCCATTTCTAATGATTTTTAATACTCTTGTTATGGGAAAATAACAAAGTTTTAGCTTGTAGTTCCTTTATCGTTAAAACTCTCAAACCTATAATCTTCTTTTCCTATTAACATTGAAATCTGTGAAGGTAACAGTAAATCTGTGTGATGAGCGAACCTAATTTTCTGGGATAGGTATCATAAGGCTATATAATATGTTGTTTTTTTTTATGCCACATAGCTGCTTTTGCTTTCTGCTGTGGCATTTTCTTTAAACTCAAATTTCTTGGGTATTAGAGCTGGTGAAGGATATAAAAATAAGGAGAAGATGTGATAGCCAGCTGTGCAGGGAGAGCATCAATTTGCCATTTAGAGAATTTTTTGACCCACTGTGATTTTTATGCCCAAAACTTAAGTTTATATATAACAAGTAATATAAAGCTTATGCATTGAGAGCCATATTGAAGCCTTTTGATTTTCAGGGCATGGCATCAAATTCTCTCCTTCCCTAGTGTGTGCAGGGAAAAAGGTAAGTAAGGTGTATTTTTCCCTGTTCCTACCAACTAGAATTGTCTCCATATGTATCGACCTTCCAGTGAGAAACAGGATATGAAGGGAGGGCACTACACATGCCCTGCATATTTGAGGGTCTTAGTCCTGCTGAGAAATTAGAAGTTCATCCTTAAAACCTAAATAGTGCATGGTACTCAATAACAACTTAAAGGTGTAACATAGCTGTACTCTGGGGGAAAAAAAACATAGATTCTAACCTGAGGCCTATATGCCCTTTCCACAGTGCACTTCACTGTGCGTTTTGTCTTTTTTTATACTGTCCTGTTGGGTAGTTCAAGACCAAATAAGATTCCCCCTTATCTTTACTTCCCTAAGGCGAAACAAACCCAGTTCTGTCAGCCTGTCTTTGAACACTGTGCTCCAGCCACATAATCATCCTGGTGGTTTGCTGCTGGACATATAGAAGGAAAGCAAAACTCCCAGTAGAAAGCAGAAAAATAGAAAATATTTCTGTAGGTAACACAATAAAAAACATTTACTGTCGTACATTGGGGCAAACAGAATTACCATTTGAATGTCTGAATGTGTTTTCTGTGAAACCTCAGAGATTTGAATGGATGTGAATTATGATTATCTCAGTAAAATCTCAGACAAATCGACTAAATCTTATCTTTTAATCTTCTTACTAATTGAGCAATTTTTATGTAGAGTTTTTTTTTTTTTCAAATTTCAGGTTGTAATGGACTAATTAAATAAAGTCCATTCTAGGTGATCAAAGCACTTTGTCTTCCTCATGGGTAAAAGGACATAATTCTCTGTTTTCATTTCAGTGTCTCTGATAGATGTTGCAGTGACTACAGCAAGAAGAGAGCACAGTGTTCTCTTCACATATAGGAGATATAATGACGAAAACTTTTGATTATTCATGATAATTTTCTTAACATCTTGAACCCAAAAATCCATGACATTTATCAAATACAGAGCTTTTGAAAGTTGTCAGTAGGCAAGAATGTATTGAAGTTTGTATCTGTGGTCTTGGTTCTACCAAGTCTAAATCAATCCATTGTGAAAAGTAGTTCTAGCAGGCTTTTTAAAAAATACTTTGATACATTCACTGCTTCCATCTTTATTTTTTTTTTTTCATATTCTTTGCATAGATTAATCCATACAATTTTACTAATGGGTGTCTATCCATGAACATTCGACATATTTTAGTCAAAATCATTCTATTTATTGAAATCAAAGAATGGGGAGGGGAAGAGGGGTTGGGTTAGCTTCCTGGATTGTTGCCTAATAACGCAGCCTAATCAGTTTTTTGAAAGTAAAAATTAATATGGTTGATCCTGATTCATGAATTGAGCTTAGTATTTTCCACTGGAAACAGGTAAAAAAACCCTTAAACAAGCAAGCTTCTACACAAATAAATGTTGAGCTGAATGAAAAGAGGTTGCAGTTAGGCTTCATCTGAAAGTTTTTAAAGGTTAATAATCTTCTGCCTTTTTATTCGAACACTTTTTATCCAATTTCAATAAGCGTAAAAGGTAAAAGCAGCATTGCAAGCTAATGTAGGTCATATTTAGCAGCAACTTAAAAAGTGATTACTATCAAAAATATTATTTCTTCTTAGATACCCACAGGAATCTAATGAATAGAAGTATCTCAGAGGGGATAGTTTAGGTCTCTTTATTGATTTTCACCTTTATCAACATTCTAATGCTTACAAGCTGAAGTAAGTCACACACCTCAAAGAGACTGCTCTCCACTTTCAAAGGGTGATTATTTCTTATTTGTGCCTTCTATTTCCGTATTATCAGTCTTTCCATCTGAATGAAGTTCAGCATGTAGGCTTGGTCCGAATAATTTAAAACACAGCTACTGTTATTATTAACAAAAGAATCTGACTTGATCACCTTTCAGCTAACTTGAAACTTACTTTTTATATTAACTTAAATCCTAGCAGAATTGTGTTCTGATTAATCATATAAACACTGCTTTCTTTCCAACTACTTTTGACTATTCAAACTGAGCCTTTAATTTGAGACAGTTTAGATTTAGAACCATTTTTAGAAGTCTGATATCTTTAAAATATTCAATTTAATGATAAATAATAATCACCTGTCATCAACATTACTTACTTTATATCAAATTAGTACATAAGTATCTTGTGCTAATTTTAAAATATTAATGATCTAGAAAGTTCTTTTTCAATAATCGGGATCAGCCCCCAGTCTGGCCAAGAAAGTTGCATGCTTTTCTTCAGATGGTTATAGTGCGTTACCTCATAATTCAAGAAGAATTGATGAATACTTGAGTTTACACAAATTGATAGTATTTAGTAATGTAAATCTGAATATTGGCAGGTAATTGTCATTTTTTTCACCCCAGGCAGCAGCCAAGCCCCACACAGTCACTCTATCGCTCACCCACCAGTGGGATCAGGGAGAGAACTGAAAGGGTAAAAAGCCAGAAAACTGATGGGTTGACATAAAGACAGTTAATAGGGAAAGCCACACACAAACAAAGTGAAACAAGAAATTAATTCACTGCTTCTCATGAGTAGCCAGGTGTTCAGCCATCTCCAGGAGAGCAAGGCCCCATCATACCTGACAGTGACTTGGGAAGACAAACTCCAAATGTCCCCCACTTGAGCATGATGCCATGTGGTCTGGAATATCCCTTTTGTCAGTTTGGATCACAAGTCCCAGCTGTGTCTCTTTCCAAACTTACACACACCCCCAGTCTTCTCTCAAGCATGGCTGTACCAAAAGCAGAAAAGGCCTTGGCTCTGTGTAAGCCCTGCCCAGCAATAACAAAAATATCTCTATGTTATCGACCTTGTGTCCAGCACAAATCCAAAACAGCCCCATACCAGCCACTGTGAGGGAAATTAACTCTACCCCAGTCAAAACTACCATAGTAATGCCTTTTTTTTTTTCCTTAGCTTTGGTCTCTTGAAGTATATACTTTTGCTTCATGATGATTCTTGATTTTACATAGTAGAATGATAGAATCATTTGTGCTGGGAGTGATGTAACAGATCACCTACTTCCAGCCCCCTTGCCATGGACAGGGAAACCTTCCGCTAAACCAGGCTGCTCAATGCCTCATCCAACATGGCCTTGGACACTTCCAGGGATGAGGCATCCACAATTTCCCTGGGCAACCTGTTTCGGTGCCTCACCACCCTCCCAGTATAGAATTTCTTCTTGATATCTAATCTAAATTTATTCACAGTTTAATGCCATTACCCTTTTTTCTGTCACTATATATCCTTTTAAATAGTCTCTCTCCATCTTTCTTGTAGGCTCCCTTCAGGTGCTGGAAGGCTGCAGTCACACCAAAGCCTTCTTTTCCCCAGACTGGACTAACTCAATTTTCATAGCTCACAGTGGTGGTCATCCTTTGTACTCACTCCAAACGGTCGATGTCATTCCTCTGTTGAGGATCCCAGATCTAGGTGCATATTTCTCTGTCCATCGAAGAGCTGTTTTTAACAGTTCATTGCCTTCAACAGGTAGATGTCAGCCTTTGAAATACCCAGCACATCATGCAGGATGTTGTGTAGAAGAGAGAGGTTTGTGACTTATTGCTTAGAAGGTTTTTTTCAGAAGGATCTAGAGATACATGTTTAAGAAACACTAAGTTACAAATGTAAACCTCAAGTTAGCAGTCAAACTGCTTTCAATGATGTCTTGATTAAATAACTTGAGTATGTATTAGTGATGTATGGCTGCATATGAATAATGCCTATAGATAATAATGCCTGTAAAGCAGTAAGTACTCTTGGGTTCCATTTTAATCAGCCATGCTGAATTCTCAGTAACTAGAGACAAAAAAGAAATTTCCTCTCCTTGCTTAAGTGTGGTAAGAAAATTCTTTTCAAGTTCTATATTTTGCTTCAGAGGTAGAATTGCCTAAAGCAAGTAAATTCCCTTATCTACAAAAGTCTTAGTAAAGATCTTTTTTCCTGATAGAAAAGGGCTTAAGTTCTTTTGATGCAATTTATACAATAATAGAGAAACCTTTCAATAAGAAATTATGGAAAAACAAATAAAGAATAACTCCTTGCTGCAAGTAGGTCCTAGATCCTAACGACTTGCTAATGGTGCCGGAGCACCATACTACACACTGCTAAATCTCACGAATCTCACAACATATTTCACCGCTGGTCTTTCCTTAGTTAAACCATAACCAAACATATACAAGAAATCAAATAAGAAACAAAAGAAAAAAAAGAAACAAAAAAAACCAACAAACAAAATGAAAACCCACCCCATTGGTAGCAAGAAAATATTCATAAGCAGAAAACAGTATCCTGATCAGTGCTTTCAGGTACAGCAGAAGTAAATATAGAACTGAGACAAAGACTAATTTGTGTTTAAATACTTACTCTATAAAATATATTGTGTATTTAGATTGGGAATTAAATAATATGTTTCTCAGCTTTGTTTAGTTATTGCTAAAACTAATATATCTTCTTTTGCATCTTAGAAATAGTTGGAAAATGTTATTCCTGAAAAAAACAGGCTAAAGTAAAAAAAGGAGCCAGCCATTTTATTGGAGGAAATTGAAATAAGATTTTAAAAGATATAAAAACTGGAACTTCGTATATGGTTTACTCATTCTTGTTAATGAGGTAGAAATATTCATTTATGTCTAGTGAACAGCTGAGCAATACAGATATTATGGACATGATTTGTTAAAGAATTGAGGGAACAGAACATGAGTATGGGGTTTAAGCAGCTGTGGAGAGAAAGTAGCTATAATTGAACATAGAGAAATATAAACAAGATTTGTCAAAATAAAATAGTAAAGCCCTTGTATATATAGATTTTGGAAGTTATTGTTCATTTCTGTTCTGTGACTAATTCAAACTTAGTTGTTAGTGGGAAATAGCTGAAGTAAATGACTCTTTGTCAACTCCATTGCCTAATTCTAAGCTTTTGCTTGGGCTTACTCAAAGGGTAGTAGATGTTGAAGAATATAGAACATTTTATTTTCATTCAAAGTAGTGTCCTCCATGGAGTTTTGTTTTGGGAAGAATTTCACTGTGCAGAAGTTCACTGTTGCAAAGTCATGGTTTAAAGTAAAGTTTGTAATTATTTTGACCTTACAAACATAGTATGTAAATCTAAAACAGCATGTTGCAGCTTTTGTTCCTATGACTCAGTTATGTGTAACAATGCCTAATATTTTTCCACATATATCTCTATTACAGTGTTTAAGATACGCAGAGCTCGTGGTGCTGAAAAGAGTAAATGAAAAATGGTCAGTTATCAAATACAAAGGAAGAATCAGGACAATTTTTAAAAATATTATTTTTCATTAATATTTTCACCAGAAAGACATAATTATACAGACCACTGATAATTTCTCATTCCTTCAACAGATTAAAAGTTTTTAATTCATTTGCTTTATTAAGAAACTGTGTTAAATTTGTACAGTTTGACATAGACAGGAAAAATGAATGCAGAACATTATCGTATCAATAAAATATAACAGTATTGCCATGATGAAAAAGCATCATATAGACCTATTACTGTAATTCTGTCTGTGAATTGATATTTGTAGATATATAATTATTCTAATATTCATATTAATATTCTTTCTAATGTCTCTGATTCATCATAAAGGAAGTTACATATAGAAGTTTATTCCAACCTGATAAATAAGGGGATTAACCAGAAGGATTATAACAAAAGTTGCAATTGCAATAGTTTATAAATACTCTTCTATTTTCTTCTTTCCTGACATGACTGTTCAGAGCAGCACTGCATGCTTTCAGCTAAATTTACAGACTTTTGTACAAAGAATATACATTTTTGCACTGTTCCTGAGGCAGACTTGAGCAGGGAATACTTTCTGGGATTTGAAAACAGCTTCTCTACTTTCATTCCTACTAAAAAAAAAAAAAAAAGAAGGAAAAGAAATCTTGTGCTTTGCAGCGAGTCCTTTCAAATGCATGAAAGGGTGAGAGCGCTAAGCATGGCACCTCTGTTACCCTCTCAGCAGCCCGATGGCAGGATACTCACTTGGGACATAATCTGGGCTTGTACTGAGTTGAGCATATTTTTGTTTTTGTTGTTAATCTTTGTCAACACCAAGAAAAAAATCCATAAAACTTACTTACTTGAACTAGATTACTCTTATACATATCATACAGTCCATGTTCCCACTCTCAATTTTGTTGAAACATCCACATCAAGTTTCCTTGAGAGTCAGCACAGAATCTCAGTTTTCAGTTGGGATTAGCTTTTTTTGTAGTATGGTACACAAGACCTGTGGTTTCTAGCTTCATCATTGGGCTTGCCAGACAAGTGTTGTGTGCAGGCTCTGAAAAATGGCTGTGTCTTGGTCACTGCTGAGGAAGCCATTGGTGCAGGAGACTCGGGGTGCAGCTGCTGTGCGAGCTGCAGCTTCACCCCCAGGCAAGGGGCTGGGGACTGCTGAGCCTTTGCACAACAAGGGCCCAGGAACATGTGCTGTGACCAGCTATCAAATACCAGTGCTTCCTTTGTTTGGAGACCATCTCAGAGGCTCAAGATGTTATATTGCACTGCCTGCAGTAAATTATCCAGCTTTGGGATGCTGATTGCTGGTGCAATAGTGGGAGGATATATTTAGTCTTTCAAGGAAAAATGTACTAGTTCTAGCCCCTGTATAGTTGGGACTGATAAAGTTTAATTCTCACATTTAGGGCAGATTTGCAGATGAAGGTCTTTACACACATATGAAATAGAGCTTCAGAAGAAAAGGGAATAAACCCATTATCATGCTAAAGGTTAGTGTCTCTCTAATTATAGTTTGCATTCAATACGAACACCTTGTTCAATGATATTTAATTCAAATCAAGATGCTGAAGTTAGAATTACATATTGAGTGAATTCATTACAAGTTTTTTTAAAGTAAGCTGAATAAATGTGTCTCAAATTGTATTTCATTAATCTGTTCAGGTATTTAAATTAGATCTGTAAATTATTATGAAAAATCTACAAGGGGTGCGCAATTAGATAAATAAACTGTTGATGGCCAGGAACTATTGGGCATTTATTTATTGTAGTGCTTTCTTGTATACTGTTCATGGAAAATGGGTGAATAGAAAAAAAAGGAAAAAAAGGAAAAAAAAAATAAAGCATCTATGCAAAGTTTGAAAGAAAGTTAGACCTTATAATTAGTTTTCCAGTCTTTGTTTACCCATTGTCACTATATCACTGAAGTAATTAAATGTAGGATAAATGATTACTTAATGTAAGGTATTTTATAAAGCATGTCATTTATTGACCTTTTGAGTTTGCCCATTCATAATCTGGTTGTCTTTTCCTGAAATGTACATTGGCCTTTCTCATTCAACATCAATATATAAACATAATGGTTATAATTACTTAATTGGGAGCATCGCTATCTGTAAGTATACACCATTTTAAGAAGGTTATTTTCATTTGTGCATAATTCATGTGATATTTAAGGGTGCCAAAGATGTGTTTACAGTAGTTGAAGCATGATGCTTGTATTACATTTGTTTTGTCAGAGTTGCAGTGGGTGTTATGAGACTTGCTGCTTACCTGTTCTCTCATGCTTTTTGCAATAAGCTTCCAACTGAACACCGATCTGTGTATATTTTCTGTGCTGTTGTAGCATCAGTAGGAATAACCAACTACCCTTGTAGCAGTTAAGTCATGCAATATAGGACACAGCTACAAGGTCCATCTGTCTTTCCATAAGGAGCATTCTTGCTACAACAGTATGCCATATCCTGTGCTGCTGCTTTTTAAAAATCTTTGTTATAAAGCTAGCCAGAAAGATGCCAGATTTTATGTCTACCTACCTGGAGTCATACCTGCTCAGCCTAACAGAGATGTAACTTCAGGCATTTTCTGTGATTTCTGTTTACAACTGTCCATCTGTGCTTATCCATGCCATAATACATCGTCAGAGCTTGAGTACTTTAAGTAATTACATCATTCATAGCATTCATGGTTCTAGTTATTTTTCAAGCACATAACAGCTGAAAATATATTACACTGTGAAGCTGAAAGATCTAGATGCTAATTTTGCATGCTGTAATTTTTTTTAAATTTGTTTTTAGTGAGATGTGTTTATTTTTCCAATTTCTATTATCACCTGATAGACTGTGTGAGCAGACTTAAAAGCAAAACCAACAGAGCTTGTAGTGTAAATTCTTTTCCTGGAGATTAGTCATTCTTAACAGATTATCAACAAAATGCATCTGAAGACTTTCCCCAGGCCAGACTGTACCTACACTTCTCTGGTAGGAATGGTTGTTCTATTCTTAAAATCCTGCCTTTCCCTAGGGAGCCACTCCTACTTCCTTTCATGCAGTAGAGGTAGCAATCCACCTGCTTCAGTGAATCAGCAGTATCCACTTAACCTCTTCTCAGCAGGAAAAGCACCTGCTGACAGCATGGGGTATTGCTGGGAAAATTATGAGCCTGCTCCCTTCTATGTTAACAGTGATTAATATTTGGTATTACTTTTTCAATATGTTAGAGGCTTTACCACTATTGAGAAACGGCCTTAACCCCAACTGCTGTTCCTACAGAGATCCCACTCTCTTAGAAGATGCAGTTATGGACTGTTTCTACCAAGAAAGGAAATGGAAGCATCTTTCAGGGCTGAGGCAACAGAGAGACAGTTAAAATACTCCTTGTTGCAGTTTAAAAAAATAAAAAATAAAACCAAAACCCAAAAAAAACCAGGATTCAAATTTACATACTATCTGTGTGAAATATCAAAAGTTAGGAACTTCTTGTTATCTAAAGTGTTAGGGGAAGAGGATGTTAATACTAGTCTATTTCAAGATTAAAGTTTTGTGATACTCTATGGAAATTTTTTTTTTCATTTCAGAAGTACAAGCACACAGATAAATGTGAATGTGCTTTCATCATAAACTCTATTTTCATCATAACACATTTTCCTAAATTAAAATATAACATTGTTGTTTCCTTAAGTTTTATGTAAATGAATGAGATTCCTGTACAGTCTTGGTCATTATTTTATTGATTGGTTGCATGTTGTCATGATGAATCCAGTTTTTAGGAACAATTAGTTTGAATAGGTTGTAAACTATAGGTAATAACCAGAAGCTGTGGAAATAGATCAAAGATTTGGGTTTGTTTTTATTTAACCTTTTGGAGAATACTGTGAGCACTTTTACTGGAATTTTAATACTTGCATCTGCAAAAATTATCAAAACTTACAGGAAATTGCAAAACTGGAATTGTATCTGCCCGTATTATTTTACAAAAAGAATTGCAGTTTAATCAAGCTTCAAAATTATTTTGTTGGATTGACATAGATGCTTTAAGAATATGTTAATAAATTTTTACGCTTTAGTTGTTCTAGCAAGTTCCTGTGGATATTTTTCTGAATCTTTATCTGTTACAAATAAGTGCAACTATGTTTGTATCCCCCACTTTTTTATTTGTGTCTTTGATTTCCATAGTTCTAGGCAGTCTGTATGACCTCTTTATCCTTCCTGTAAGTCTTCACTGATTTCATATTTTAGCAACATATTTCAGTAATTAGTAATAAAGTCTTATTATTATTTGAATATTCTGTAAGCACTGCTAAAAAGCCATGATTGAGCATCTATCTATTAAAATTATACAAAAATCCTTAGTTGGATTCCTACGTTGTTGTTACTAAAAAAAAAAAAAAAAAAAAAAAAGCAAAAAGTCCTACATTCATATTACTTAGCTAGATAATTGTAAAATATTATTACATTTCTTAAAAGATCATCATGCACCAGCTTTGAAATGTGGCAGGATGATTTTGTTTTCCCTATGAATTTCAGATTTGGTTGGCTACCAGAGGCAGAATGATACTAACATATGGACATTTCCTGGCATTTCTGACATTGGATATTTTGTTTGATTGTCTGTCTAGAAATATGCCTCTCCTCTTAAAGGGTTTTGTGTGATCAAGGGGTTGCAATATGAAGAAACAACACCAAGTGTATCATGGTTTTAATAAATGAAACTGTCACTGCCATTTTTTGTCATTATAGGAAATGAGGGCAAAACTGTTTTCATAATGCCCATTGACCTGGCCAGGGTAGGTGGTGGATGCTGTGCTGATTCCTCTCAGTTGAGATGCTCTGGCTTCGTTTTCATAACACATCACCTCCTGTTAAAACCCATGCTTCTGGAACTTTTCCACATGTTGGAAGGGGTTTCTTAATCTTTTTGTAATGTACGCAGTGAAATAACTAACAATCAGCTGACAAAGTACATGTACATGATTTATCAGTTGTTTAATTTCTGGCAGCACTGAAGCTTCTAAATCTATATAAGATGAAAACCTAGATTATATCTAAGTATTTATTTAAGAGGACAAATAACATTGCAAGATACAGTGCAATTCTCACATTTTGACATCTTGCAGAAAACACTATAGGTTTTTATTGCAATTTTATAATCAAGCAAAAAAAACCAAAGCAACCCCACCCCACAACCTCTGCTAATTTAAAGCGGAAGTGCGTTTTCCTGTACTATTAACTTCAGTACTTGGCAAAGGAATATAGTTTGTCAGAATGGCTGGACAAAGAAAATTTTATTTGTTATTAGTTTATAGGGCATAAATTTAAATGGTTTTTAGATTGCATGATGGGCTGATTTCTAATAAAACCTGGTGTCTCACTAGGAGTACAACAGACACTGTGGAGAGAGGGTAAATGTGTACTTTTGGATACTTTATGAGTAATTAAATATCTATTATAACCAAAAAAAGGGGACAGTTGACCTTCAGTTTGTTATGAATTGTCTTTGAATTATTTGTGTAAAAATTGCTTGCTATCTTTCTGTTTCACAATTGCATTTTTCTCAGAGCTCTCCTTCGTTTGTGTCTGTATTGAAAATACATAAAATCTCAAAAATATTTTTGCATGCGAAGTTATTAAAAACTATGCTGCTGCAGTAAAAGATAACTGGTCATTATCTATTATTATTCTGATACCACTGTATTTTTAGATATTCCAATTGTATTCCAACGCTGTTAGCCAAGAGGTGGCAATGATGTGGACCCAGTTTTAAAATTATTATATTTAAAATATTTTAATAATCTCTGCCCATGTTTCTGAAAAACAGAAGTAGAAATAAGAAAAAAAATATTATTTTAGCAGAAGAATGCTTATCTTACACTAATTTTTCCTAATACATGAAAATAAATAATTTTTGTCAAGCATTAAGACTTTGTGAGGCCTTTATTTTGGAAGGCTTTTTCACAAGGGAGAAAGGTGAAGGAAAGAAGGAAACCCCTCACCCTTACCTTAAGGTTTGTTCCCATACTGCTCTTACTGGTGGTCAATAAACCTGAGTACCAATAAGATTCTTTGGTTCGCTTCTTTTGCTTCTACAGGTGTAACTTAAAGGAGCTTCTGTGAGTCTGCTAAAAACATTTAAATAAGTTCTTTTACATGAAGCTTACTATAAGGGGTTAAGGTAGTACCTCTTCAGGTAGATTTTTTTTTTCCCCTGAGAAGAAACTTGAGACATATAAATGCAGATCTTAGTGGCTCCCTATGTAAAACAGGTGTTCAGCACTGTGTAATTTCCCTTGGCGATATGCAATATTACTACCATAAATTTAGAATATATACATGCACATAAGCACTATTTGCTGGCACACTGCTAATTAATTCTTATGTATAGATGGAGCAGTCTTGAAACATGCTCTAGGAATTGTATTTTGTTACTTTTTTCATCGTATTGTATCTAAATACTTCACATACTTTTCCATTATATGGTGTATGTATTCCTTCAGCACAAGTGTCTGGCAGTTGCAAACTTAGAATGTAGCTAGCTTCTAGCCAAGAACAATGCAATTCAATTAGTTATTATTCATATTAAGATGGGTTATCTTAAAAAGGCAACACTTTTTTTTTTAATAGGAAGGGCTGAATTTTAATTGTAAAATTGCTGATGGTAGTGTATATATATTTAGTTCAATAACAAAACCCAGTTACATAATTTTATAAAATATGTGATTCTGTTCAGTTTACCTGCAGCACACATTGTGAATGTACATGGAGTTCATTCTGATGCTCACATTGGGACAGTTTAATTTAATTCTGGTATTTAACTGACTGGAAAATATATATCCTCTTTAAATGTGTGGTAGATTTTGAAAAGATTCCTGTGAGTGCAAGTTGTTTGCACACACAATGAAATCTCACTTTGGTTCACATTAGCAGTTGTACCCCAACTTTTTTTATTTATTTTTAGCTAGTCTGGGAAACAGTTTTACTCATCTTAGTGTTGTCCCAATTATTTGATTTCTTATTAGCATTGGAAGGTTGCAAAATATGTGAAGTCATATAGTGAAATGTAGAACACTCTGCACCTTAGAACCTGGCTACTGGTTTGTTTGGTTTTTTTTTTTTTTTGCTCATCTGTCTAAATCCTGACATTAAGGCACTCTTTGGTAGTCTCTGAAGTTAGTTTGTATCTGCTCAGTATGTTTTTTAATAAATCATGATACGTTTGCAGCTAGAATATACTTATTTATAATAAGAGGATTCTACAAAGTTTAGAATGGGTAGTGCGTGCACTGAAAAAGGATCATTTTAAATTTCAGCTTACTGAATTAGGACTTGAGCATAAAAAAGTCTTAATCTCCTTAAGGAAAGTGAAATGTGTAAGGGAGCCTTTAAGACATAGTGTTCCTTTTGTAAGTTACAGAGTAATTCATATGTCATGCTAAGGAAAGAAAAGTATAAAATAGTGTCACTGTTAAGTGTGGTTGTGTTCTGGCTTTGTCCTCTTGTCATTTATTAGCCTTGTCAGAAAAGCATATAATATGGTTTACATCACAGTTTTAAAGCACTATTTTCTGATCATAAGACTGGTAAGAATAATACAGTTTCTTTACTACTTCTGACAATGAATTCCTGTTATACATGACATGGAGATTGGATTGCAAATGCTGCCATTTCACAGTTTGAAGCAATTTGAAGAACCTGTATGCCAGCAAATAGACAGTCCTGAGCAAAGTGTGAAGACAGGGGAATTGGACACAGCCACACATAGCCAGTCTTTCACCTTCTTTTTATAGAAGATGAGAATACTGTGCTCTTTCTCAAATACATAAGGGTAATCAAAGACTGAAAAGGGTCTAAGTAGTACATAATTTACTTGGAGTGGCATTCCCAGATGGTTAAAGTTGCAAGCTCATTCAAATCTGAGCAGGAGGATATGAGCTGCATGAAGACATTATAGCAATAAAACTTCCTTAATGTCGAACACAGTGGGCTAAATGATTTTTTAGCATGATGGGAATATACATCTAATCGTTACTTTGGGAAAACTTGTATTAGACCAAGAAAAAAAAAGTGAACAAGCCTATTAAAATGTCTGCAACAATAAGCATGTAAAGGCATTTTACATAACTGATTTCAAATTGAAAACTTTAAGAGAATAATATATTGAAACTCTAATGCAACCAAAGTTCATTTTTTCCTTTTTTTTTTTTTTTTTTTTTTTAAATTCATCAAGCATTGAAAGAAGAATCGGCAGCCTTCTCTTTAAATTAACTGTTTGGATTTTGTAAATTTCTTTTTGCACTGGTGTCACATGCTTTTCTCAGCAAAGGTTTGAAGAATAAAAATAGGATCTTACTCTGAATAGCCATTTGAGTGAAATAATTACTTGTAAAACTGGAAAACAGAACCTTTAAAAGTCAAATAAATTACTTCATATTAGCATTTTATAACTTTCTTGTGCAAGGCCAACACTATTTGATTAGAAATAATAAAATCTACATGCACATTTAGCAGCCAGTATTTTTGAGTTACCATGAGAAGCTGCACTTAATTTCAGGTTTGTTTATCATCTCTGTAGTGATGATCTGGATCCACATTCTTCACTCTCAATGAATTCAAAACATCATGGATGACAAAATGTTTTATGATTGTTTCATCCAGCAGGAGCCAGTACTTTATCACCTATAACCAATCCTTACTTCACGTGTAAAGATTGTCTTTAATAACAATAGGCATCATTCAGATTCAAGTATTTGCCATAAAAGCAGTATTAGAGATTGATGCTGTTTAGCAGAAATGAGCCCAGAGTGGGCACTTGCTTAGGGACATTCCTCCAAATCTGTATGTAAAATGAAGGAGAATAAAATGAAAAAGATATTAGCGCTCAATTTTATTATTTGTAGCTGACCATACCTCTTTACAAGGCAATAGCTTATACTAATCTAGAAAACTCATTCTTCTCCAGTAGAAAACAAAACTATGAGAGATTATTTTAAAATTATGGTAGTTCAATTAATTATCTATATTTAGCAGTTAGAACATTATGTGTGTTCTGACAGATGTAGTACATAGCAAGATTTTTGCAACACTGGAGGATGCTTATTAGATGGTGGTAAGTAAAATATTTTTTTCTGTAAAGTTGTGTGATGCCTATGTACTTTGTAGCACATAACAGTGCAGCTTACTCCTGCATGCAGGAATACATTTCTACATTTCTTGTTGCAAGTGACAAGATCCAAAAAGCATCCTTTTCTCTCATCCTTAAAATATAAATAAGTAACTTAAACATGAAGTGGCAACTGTGCTTCAAAAGTTCACAAAATCCTCGTATAGCTTTGTCCAGAGTGAATATGACCTGCAAATTCATAGAGAAGTTAGGTTGATCAGAAACAATTTCCCTAGCCAGTGTTATCAAACGAAGGGCTATGACAGGTGTTGCATGAAGCCAGCTTTGAATACTCAACTCAAATGGCTATTTGCAGGTAGATCAAAAGGCAGACACCATTTGTGCAAGTTCAGGGAAAAGCTATGAAATCAAATCTCAAAATCCTTAACATGACTCTGAGCCTACCTGTTATCGTGTGGGGACAATCTGCTCACATGAGGTGCAGTGTAGAATCAAAAGACATGTCCACTCACCCAGAAGAACTGAAAATCTGCTGAAAGTGACTGTGTGTTTGTCCTCTCAGAACAAAGGAAAAAACATTCGCTACACGTTTGAGAAAGGTCACTGATCCCAGTGTTTCTAGGTCACTTTGCACTTCCTCCAGTACCCTTTAATGGATACTGCCTAACCCGTAAGGAGAGTCAGTAGTTTGGGCCTTTGTTGAGAAAGAAGAGAAGCTGAAGTGGAAGATTTCAAATTTGTTTTAATATACAACAGCACTGTGTATTTGTGGACACATACAAAACAGTTTCTAATAGTTTTTCCTCATTTCCCCAAGTGCAGTTTATGCTTTAAAATATTCAAAACTAGCTTTGAAAAGAATTTGCTGACCAGCAGTTTTATGTCTTGATTTGTTTTAAAGCCTAAATGGCTTAAGGAAATGTTTTACAGAAGATATAATCCATCCACATGGAATAAAGCCTTGAAAATTAGGTGGCATAAACCTAAAATACAAACTACATTCTCATGACTTTGCACTTAAGCTATTGCTTACAGAACTAATTTAAAAGTGCCAGTGTATTGTTTATTAGCTATAACTACATTTTTTGGAAATTGGAAGATTTTAAAAAGTGCTTTATTGCTTTACTGGAGGAAGCAAAGGTGTGCACCTTCACTAGTAGATGTAACACAGCCCATGCTTTACATTCAGAGTACTTCCAAACTCTTATTTTTTTTTCATTCATGCTTTATGAGAAAGGGGAAGTTGCCTTTTTCTGATACAAACCTAATTATTGTCATCCCTGATTGATCATGTCCCGCTCCTACTGAAGCATTATAATGCACTCTGGAGAGGCTCCTCTGGTGAAACAGCCATACATTCCCATGGAGCCTTTGTTTTATTTATTAAGTAACACTTTATAAAGTGCCTTGTACCATTGCACTTTAGCACTGGTTTCCAGGTTTTTAGGGAGTAGGAGGTTGCTTGTGGTAACAAATATCTCTTGGTTTAAAATGAATATAAAGTGATTATGAGTGGAGACAGAACCTGGAGGTTTGCACCTGTTCATATAAGGTTATCAGATTAAAATGTGCATGCCTCTTAATAGCTTTACCTACAATTGTTTCCAGAAACACAGTGAAATTCTTCCAAATTTCTTCCGAATTTTTTCCTCTATTATTTGCCCTTGCAGCAGTGAGTCTAATGGTTAAATCCAGAATTAATTTATGAACTGAATTACAGAACTGAACCAGGCCCATTTCATTCAGTGAAAAAGCTATTAAAAAATAATCAGGTCACATATTGAAGGAGTAGGCAAATCTCACTTGAATCTGCATCTTCTTTCCTGCAAGTACTTTAATTGTAACACCTTCAGATATTGCTTTTGTTGGTCTATTTCCACTTTCTATGCAATATATAAATATTCATTAGCCTAGTAATTAGAACTTGGGTTTCCCATGTTACTTGCTTCGACAAACAGGGAATAGAATCATTTTTACTGTCTCTGGCTTATTGAGTATATGAATATTTATTAAAAGTGGTAAAAAGTTTCATCAGGAGAGAGAAAAATACACTTATCAACAAATATAGTAAGATGGTTCCTGGAAAATAGGGGTTAAATAGCCTTCCAGATAAAGCTGAAATAATGGCAAAGGTAAGATTTCCATATAATTGCTAATTGTTCAAAGAACCTTGTCATTAAGCAAAAAGTGAGGAACACGTTACTGGATTCTTTTTTTTCTATTTGTTTTCTGCATTTGGTATCAGTGGTAAAGTTTACCATGTCAACAAAAGAGATGAGGAAAAAGAAATGTTCATTTGGTTTTCCTTCACAGATGAAGAATTTGGAAAATCATTTGCACAGTTCCCTAGTCTCATTTTTTGCTGATAGATATTGTCTTCCCCAGTTCCTTGTAGGGAATATTCCTCTAACAAGTGAAAAAACACAGCATATATTAAGTTGAAAATTTAAAGTAACAGGTAACAGAAGGCATCTTATATACTGCCACAGCATCAGAAATTAATACCACAAACTTTTAAACAAATTTGATCTTCACATTATGGATGGCCTTTCAAAAGTAGGGACTGTTGTCAGCTTATTTTCATGCTACAGTATTCCTAACCCATGTTATTTAACATAGTTTAAGCCCATTTTATTGGCAGCAAACTGCATAAAGCAGTTTCTTGTTTTCTATAGCTTTCTAGACCAAGGTAAGATCACGTGTATGGGATTGTTTTACTTTATTGTGGACCCTCATGTATTTTGGGTTGAGTTATAGATGGAACTTGATGTAGCCCTTTGAAGATATAAAGTGGAGCGATTACTTGATCAACAAGCAATAGATAGAGGAAACTCAAAGAAGGGAAAAGACAGAAGACAAAGAGGATTTGGTATTTCTGAAGAAGTGTATTGTACATTTTTCCTTTATAAGTGTACAGTAATTGGAAAGATGACTTTTGCTGGCTCATGGGTCATATACCTGAAAGCAATGGTTGCAACTAAGTAAAAAATCTGGCAAAGTCTTTCCCTTGACAGGAGCAGGCATTTTTCCCTAAAAAATAAAACAATGCAGGAGTGAAAGTATGAGCATTTATAGAGGAACGTTCAAAAGCACTTTTAAAGTCTTAGGGTAAAAAAAGACCTGTAAAGATGATTCATAATTATCAGGCATAAAATAAGTGTTTTTAAGCTCTGTCAACTTTGCTTTTCTAATGAGGACTTAACTGCTCCCCAACTAAAGCCTTTGCCCAAGCTGTGTTTTCTATTTCATTTAATCAATGATTTGTATAGAGACAGTTACCATCACCATAACCTTTCATCTTGTGTTTTGGCATCTCAGAGATTTTGTGTGCAAGCTGGGGGCTCAAGGGAAGCACATTTAACTGAAATGTCCAAATACAATTTAATGTGTGATGCAGGGTTCTAGAACTCCTCTCAGACTTGCTTATTGCTGCAGAGAGCCTTTGTAATTACTGGGGGATTATGGCAGAATATGAAAGACCTTGAAAGCAGCTTTCTTGTAGATCAGGAATGTGTTCTGTACAAATTCTGAAACAATCAGCTAGGGTAGGTGAAGCAGAAGTATATTAAAATGTGAAGAGTTCACTGAAAAGGTCCTGAAAGAAACACCCAATTAAAGAAATAAAAACTGATATTTAAGATTATGAAAGGATCTCACTTTGGTGAGAAAAAAGATCCTTACACAGACTGGAAATGAGATGACAACAAAAATATAGTGGGTTTTTTGTTGTTGTTTTTTTTTTGGTTTTTTTTTCTCAACAACAGAAGTAACAAAGTTTGAGTTTAATGGTGCATAATTAAGAATAATCGAATGGAAGTTACCTGTACTGGTGCCTTGCCTAGATTAATATGCAAAATTAAGAGACCAGTAACCCAGGAACAATTGAGTTTCTTTTTTTGTGTATCTACATTAATGAAAAATTTTGTATAAGGCATGCTGCAATGTAGCACCAAGCTGTCTATTATATTAACTTTCACTTCTTAATTAGTTTTTTTTAATCCTTTTGTTTTGTTTTTGTTTTTTTGTTTGTTTTTGTTTTTTTGTCACAAAGGAGCACTGAATGGGTTTTTAACTAATTTCTAACCAAAAAAGTCTGCATATATTTTTACAGTGAGCTGTAAATTTTTACTTTGTCCTTTTATATTTCAAAGTTAAAACCAGCAATACAATATGTGCTAAAATTAGTGTGCCTAAGTGTTGTTGATGGGTTTTTTGCCTGTGTGGGGGACTTTTATTTTTGGTAAAATCTTGGGCCAAATCCGATTATGGAGGATTCAGCCATAAACTTGCTTTTCTGGGATGGAAGGTTAATTTTCTTACATTGAGTTTTCCATTAATGCTTTTTTCTCAGTGGTACTGAAGTTAAAGAAAGTTTAGGTGCATTATTATTCAGCAGTGATCAGGTAAGAAAATCATGCAGTGCTTTTGGGAAAGTACATCAGTAAATCTAACTACTAGTGTCGTGAACTGAGGTTTTTTTACAAAATTAGTTAGCAAAACCTGAATCTCTTTCCAGTTTCCTTACATATTGAATGCATTATGATATTTTTGCTTTATGAGTATTTCTGAGAAACATTGTTACCTTTGGTTGGTTGATTTTTTTACAATTTGATCCATAATATGTAAAAAAACCCACTGGGCAGTATTTTTCTTCTTTGAAATATTTGTTATGTAGTTGAAACTCAAAATTCTACAAACGTGTCAAGTTATCCTGTATGTGGAAGTACCTCTAGACCCCTGTATATTTATCAGCAACTTGGTACAATAGCCAATAAAATCCAAATAACAATTCCCTTCTATTACCAACACTCGTACCTGCTCCAGCTGTCAGTCATAAGAGGATGAACTTCTCCATAATACTTATTTTTTCTCATTGAATCATTATCCCATTAATAGATCTGAAATAAAAACAACAGTAATGTTATTAGCATGCACCACTTATCAATGACTCTTCATTTTACATTACAGATCTAAAATGTTTTTATAAAGAAGGTTTATCTTAAGATATTTGTTTTTAATTTAAATAGAAAATTAGGGATTTCTAACACTAAAACTTGATTCCCCCTCCCTCAAGATATTTTATTAAAAATGTATGAACTTCATAACTGGAAAAGATGTTTCACTTTTATAGAAATGCTGGGGGAAAATGTAACATGGGAATCATAGGAAGTTAAACATCCCACGAGAAGCAAAATTTATGCAAATGTGCATGTTCATTGGCAAAAAGCTACATTTTTTAAAAAAAAATGTTAAAAAAACTTCTGTTCTTAGCTGGCAAATTTGAAAATATTTTATTATTTTTTAATGCAGTTCTTTATTTTGTGTTTAAATAGCTTCTTCAGGGTTGCCAATATCTCTGGCAAGTATAAAGATTAACGATTGGAGAAAAATGCTACTTTGGGGAATGTAGAAGGATAATTCTTCTACACGTATTTTGTTCCTACATATTTCCTGAATATTTCTGTCAGTTCCAAAGTATGGGGGTTTTTTGTCACTAAATACATAATTTTAGTTAATTGTGGGGTTATTGTAGAGGAGGGGGAATATGACTGATTTTTTTTTTCAATACCCTGTTTGTTGAAGCATCTAACTGAACATTATTTACATAACATATAAAACCTTCTTTCATGTTTCCTAATACTTCTTAATTCAAGAACCTGTACTTAGCTGAACTAGCATGCTTATGTTAATAAGGAGTAGTAGAACTTACTGGCTATGAGTGCTCATTCCAATTCAGACACAGATCAATATAAAAGTACGCTGCATTTATGAAATCAGAGACTTCTTCTCTACCTTTTACATTGCCAAGAGATGTGAGGAAAAGCCAGAACAAAGTATAGGTAATTTTTTTGATGGGGAAAAAAACAGTCTAACAGAATCTTACCCACAAAGGTCAGCTGTTGATCCCTTGGAGGAAAATGTCTCAGTAGTAGTGTACAGATACAAAACAAGTTGTCAAATATTGCACATCTGTACAGTCACACAGAGGTTTGCTGGTGCCAGTTGTGATACCCAGAGTTCCTGAGTTATGATTTACTGTGCCTTTAGAGCTGTGGTAAAGGACAAGAATGGTAATGTGCCATTCCCTAACTAGAAGGGGATCTTGGTGTCATTTATGTATGCTTGCCAGTTAAGCAACTTTATGTATCAGTGGAGTAATGGCCAAGAGCACAGTGTCCTTCCTGCTCCAAGAGATGCACACTAGAATGAACAAGACACAAGTTCCATAACCAACTCAAGTTTCCTAAACCTTTGTGACCAGGTTTGTTCAGCTCTCCCTTTCAAAAGTTTACCCAGGAAAATGAAGATATCCTTTACCTTTTTCATTACACAACTTCACAGAGATCCACCATGTGTTTCATGGGGAAGGGAATATTCTCTGTACATGAAGTGTCATAGTAGGTGGTTATACCACAGTAGGTGTTTAGGAAACCCTGATGACCTCACTTTAAATCAGAAGACTGTTTTGAAAGATCTGATAGATTTGTGTTGCTTGTGCTTTTTTATTAAATGATGGGAAATGTACTTGAACTCAGAGCTGCTCATATGTGTCAGTTCTCCCAAAATAATGCATTTTTCTGGAAGGCTTGTGGTCAAAGTGTCCAACGATATCAACATTCTTTCTGGAAAAGTTAAGTGCATTTGCTAGCTATTACTTTGTTGCCTGTTGACCTTTTTGCAAAAAGTTATCATGTGTTGTTCAAGCAAAAGCTATTGCTAATAGAATATCCTGAATTCTATTTTTTAAATAATCATCTGTCTTTCTTGATAATGCTGGGCCTTCTCAGTCCATAAAACTAAAACTAGTTTCCATTCTGGAGAATTTTTTTTTCCACTNTGTGTGAAAGCAACAGCACATTCTTACATGCTTATTAAGAACTAAATAGTGACTGTGTGTGCTTTTAGTGACCAGCAGGCAATAATACGGTGTAGGAGAGGCCTGAGAGTGAATATTTCTGGATATCTGAAATTTATATATTGAGCAAATTAAATTCTTGGAGTAATTGTATTAAGCTGAAAATTTTTCTTTATCCAAAGGTGTTCTCTATTTCTATTAACATTTCAACTTCCCCAGCCTTTTGCTGTTGAAACCCATTTTTTGTTTGAAGGATTTAAGTCCAGTTGACTTATCAATCATATGCCTGGACTTCTGAATGTTGTCAGAAAAACATGAAAGTTTTAGGTAAGAAATATTGAAAATGAAAGAAAAATACTTTAAGTGAATTATACTTTGTTCAAATAAAAGCAGCAACAAAAAAAATTATCTAATGTTCAGGTAAGTAAATGAATTCTCAGATCAGTGTTAATGGCCAGTACTCAGGAATTCAGGTTTACTTTTCTGTTTTTCAATATAATGATTAAGTTTCTCATAAAACAGATCCAAATATGTGTTTGGAGGCACTATACAATAAATGAAATATAAAATACTGCATTAAAATAGGAGGATTACAATCATGATATAAGAAATTGCAAGCTATGTCTTCCAGATGACCTGTACTGAATTCTTTTGTGTCCAGATATGAGCTCCAAAAAAAGAAAAAGAAAAAAGCGTGATCATTCCTTTCTCATAAGAAATCTGACAAATATGCCGTGCACAATTTGAAATGTTTAGTCAGCTTCTACTATATTTCCATCTCATCCCACAGAATTTTAGAATGTAATTCCCAGAATAGTTCTTAAATAGCAGTTCATCCTAACTCCACAAGGATTACTCTGTATATGCACACTGTATGTAAAGGGCTGCTTCATATGTGCAAAAAAAAATATTCTAGTCTTTAATTGTGAATATACTGAGCCTGCATGGGAGACAATGTGTTTTTATGTTTACTATGTGGATATACTTCTAGTGAATAAACTGATCACTAAAAATTTTAAAAACTGTCAAAATTCAGATTGAATTTGTAATGGCTTTTTTTGTTGTTTTTTGGTTTGTTTGTTTGCTTTTGGAACAGGAATAGATTCACAAAACCAGTAGTGAAGAGATAACAACTGTTCTTCTTCATCTTACCCTTTCCACCCACTCACCTCTGCTGCCACAAAGCTGAAGATCTCACCATATGTTTTTCAATGCTATAACTCCCATGTAGAGGAGACTAGGTTTCAACGCCTTCCTCCTGACTGGGATTTAAATCTTTATTTTCAACCTTCCAGGGGAATCACCTGGATATTCTGCAGTGGTATGCTCTCACCTGAACTATTTGAACTGCTACTTTGACTGAGCTGTGTGCCTCCCAAGTGAATTCTTATCCACCAGACCAAAGAGTCATTCTCTCTCTTTGACTCAGTATTTAAATAATCCATGCAGAACAGCTTTTTCCATGGGGATCGAGAGAAGCCAATTATAGATTTCTCACTGGTTTAAGAACTCTTTTGGGAAAGTGAAAGTGTGGGTTCAAGAATGTGCAGACAAGGTCTTGAACCTGATTGTCCCACATTGTAAAAAAAAAAAAAAGGGGTGGGGGAAAAAAAAAAAAAAAAAAAAAAAAAGGGGAAAAAAAAAAGGGGGGGGGGGGGGGGGGGGAAAAAAAAAAAAACAGGGGATTTTTGTTGTTAAAAAAAAAACCAAATAAAAAAAAACCTCTTTCCTCCCTTAAAAGGGCCCCCCCCTTTTTTTTTTTTCTTTTTTTTTTCCAAAATTTGAAAACAAAAAAAATGGTTTTCTTTTTTTTTTTTTTAAAAAAAACAAACCAAAACCAGCCGTTAAGTAGTAACACTTCATTTAATATGTACATTAATTATTGCTGAATTATAATGTAGTGTCTAAAAAGTTGTATAATATTCACATTAATAACTAAATGAATTCATTATGATGAGTGTAATTAAAATAAATACAATAATGGCAGCCAGACAGCTAGAAAAAGTGTTACCATTTACTTGACATGTTTCAAACAGAATATATTTTGTTAATGTATTTGGAAGACCAGTGTGAATAGTTTGAATAGAAGTGTGAAGCAGAGTGTTTAGCAAAATTTTTTTTAAATATCATTGAACAATTAATGATTTTACTGTATGTTGGCTTCTATACACATATATATATAAATAAATCTGAATGCATTGTGAATCAAATAAAAATAGTAACGCTTCAAATCAGCCTTATGCTCTGTTTGTACTTAGTTTCACTTATGTACATGTAAGAACAAAATCCTAGATGTATGGTCAGAAAAACAGGAATTCAGAAAACAGACTTTATATGCTGCTGTGCCCCAGTTTTGCAGTCCAGTATTTATTCTGGTGTGCACTCTACAGATCAACCATGTTCAGGCAAAGCCTGATGTCAGGTGGTATGTTTAGCATGCTTCTGCATTTATATTTCTTGACCTCTTGGCCTAAGCCTTACATAAACTATTCTTGCCGATGGCAAGAGAAATCTGGCTTGGGAATTGTATCTGAGCCACATGCCAGATGTCTCACGGGCTCTCATAGAGTATTAATTGGGCACCAGTTTTCAAGGAAGACAGAGTTTTATCCATAAAATAAAATTTTAGTGGATTCTGAAAATAAATAAAACCTAATTCAACAGAAGAAACAAAAAGAGTTACTTACAATGCTCTTTTCAATCAATGGAATGCAATTTTGCTGCCCTCTGTGAAAGCAAAAAAAAAGCAAAAGAAATATAATTTGACATAGGTCACAGAATTATAGAAATTTTATCACAATTTAAGAGAGTATAATTAGATGTTATAGTACTAATAGGCAAATAAAATATTATCATACTTATTCTTCCTCCACTTTGATTAAAAGGCAACATCTTTTGCACTAACATATCTAATACAGCATAAACTGTAAAAAAACCACTCATTGCTTTGTCCAAAGAAAAGAAAAATCAGTGGATTAGTAGGGCAAACAAGGATTGAAAATGCTGCCAAACACTTGACAAAACATCAAAACACAGCTTGATTCTTTGTTCACACAACAGAAGATACAAAGAAAAAAGTATCATCCTTTAACTTTTCTTGTATTGTATTTCAGAGGAAGATGAACTGTAGCCTTCCGGCAATCGCTAATGCAGTGTTTATACTCTGTGTTGAGATTATCCACTTGGGTGCTGCACTGGAGCTCCCTGGGCTATTTTGACACTGCATCCAGATGCTCCAGTTTTGCTTCAGTGACTCAAGAGCAGAGCCAAAATGCCTTAAAACAATGGTCAAAGGGTTAGATCTCTATGAACAATTAAAGTACTCACAAGAAGTGTTTCTGAACATCGCTGGCTGGTGCAGAAGGACTTAAGTGGCCAGGGAATATGTAATAGAAAGATTCAGTACTACATTCAAGGTGAATATGGATTTTGTCCCACTTTTACAGGAAAAATAAAAACAAAGTGAAGTACAAAAGAAAAATACCCCATGATTTTTACTGTAGTGTATCAGTTCTAGAGAGAGTATTTGCTTTATATAAACTGCATTTATCATATATTCCCACTTTCTTGTTTGAGATCTGTTTGATGAAGACTTAAGTGAAGGTACATCTTGTAGAATCTAACCATAATTTCAAACAAAATAAAGATCTAAGTATCTCAATGTACTTGAATAGTCCATAAATAAAAAGTTATCTTACTCAAGAACTGAGTGTTGTATTCCAACTGTTAAATATTGATGGATTGGAAAATTAATTTGGAAAACATCAATCATTTAATTGTAGAATAACTTTATCTATTAAATATTGTAAAACCAGAGAAATATATAAGGCTTCATACTTCCACAACATAGACCTGAAGCTAAAAAGTAGAGGCACCTGAGCATCTAATGCTAAGACAAGTAATAATTTAAAACCTTTTTTACTAATGAAAAATAAATAATTATAAGTTTGTATGTGCTTAACAGAATTCTTTTTGTGAAGAAAGTGCATTTTTAGCTATTTTATTTATTACTTACTATTTTCATTTTTTGTTCTTGAGATTTTGCTTGTCTTTGAGAAATTTTCCCATGTTTGCAAGAGTTTCACTTTGGGGCTTTTTTAGGGTTGTATTTATGCACCTTTTTAAAAATAAAATTAATTAATTTTTGTCTAAAGTTCTCGAGTATCAATTATAGTCTTCTGATACAAGATGAAGTAAGAAAATGGTTTCAGGTGGCATGATGAAGAAGGTTTTACCTGAACAATGATTTAGGTTGGAGGAGACATATGTGGTACACTGTGTACCAGATAGGAGTTACCAGTAGGAAATCTTGAGAGACACATGCTGAGAAACTGAGGAATGCCCTGAAAGAAATTTAGTGGAAAAAAAAATTCTCCAGAATGGAAACTAGTTTTAGTTTTATGGACTGAGAAGGCCCAGCATTATCAAGAAAGACAGATGATTATTTAAAAAATAGAATTCAGGATATTCTATTAGCAATAGCTTTTGCTTGAACAACACATGATAACTTTTTGCAAAGTAATAGCTAGCAAATATACTTGACTTTTCCAGAAAGAATGTTGATATCTTTGGACACTTTGACCACAAGCCTTCCAGAAAAATGCATTATTTTGGGAGAACTGACACATATGAGCAGCTCTGAGTTCAAGTACATTTCCCATCATTTAATAAAAAAGCACAAGCAACACAAATCTATCAGATCTTTCAAAACAGTCTTCTGATTTAAAGTGAGGTCATCAGGGTTTCCTAAACACCTACTGTGGTATAACCACCTACTATGACACTTCATGTACAGAGAATATTCCCTTCCCCATGAAACACATGGTGGATCTCTGTGAAGTTGTGTAATGAAAAAGGTAAAGGATTTCTTCATTTTCCTGGGTAACCTTTGAAAGGGAGAGCTGAACAAACCTGGTCACAAAGGTTTAGGAAACTTGAGTTGGTTATGAACTTGTGTCTTGTTCTTCTGTGTGATCTCTTGGAGAAGGAAGGACACTGTGCTCTTGGCCATTACTCCACTGATACATAAATTGCTTAACTGGCAAGCATACATAAATGACACACAAGATCCCCTTCTAGTTAGGGAATGGCACTTACCATTCTTGTCCTTTACCACAGCTCTAAAGGCACAGTAAATCATTCACTAAATCATGACTGAGGAACTCTGGGTATCACAACTGGCACCAGCAAACCTCTGTGTGACTGTACAGATGTGCAATATTTGACAACTTGTTTTGTATCTGTACACTACTACTGAGACATTTTCCTCCAAGGGATCAACAGCTGACCTTTGTGGGTAAGATTCTGTTAGACTGGTTTTTTCCCCATCAAAAAAATTACCTATACTTTGTTCTGGCTTTTCCTCACATGTCTTGGCAATGTAAAAGGTAGAGAAGAAGTCTCTGATTTCATAAATGGGCAGCGTTACTTTTATATTGATCTTTGTGTCTGAATTGGAATGAGCACTCATAGCCAGTAAGTTCTACTACTCCTTATTAACATAAGCATGTTAGTTCAGCTAAGTACAGGTTCTTGAATTAAGAAGTATTAGGAAACATGAAAGAGGTTTTATATGTTATGTAAATAATGTTCAGTTAGATGCTTCAACAAACAGGGTATTGAAAAAAAAAATCAGTCATATTCCCCCTCCTCTACAATAACCCCACAATTAACTAAAATTATGTATTTAGTGACAAAAAACCCCATACTTTACTTTCATTTGGAACTGACAGAAATATTCAGGAAATATGTAGGAACAAAAAACGTGTAGAAGAATTATCTTCTACATTCCCAAAAGTAGCATTTTTCTCCAATCGTTAATCTGTATACTTGCCAGAGATATGGCAACCCTGAAGAAGCTATTTAAACACAAAATAAGAACTGGAAATGAAAGATTAGGCTTACATGCTCTTTGTAAATCATTCATGGAAGTAAAGAGAATCCCCCCTCTCTTCACTTATTCAATAGCTCTGTGGTTAGGGCCTCATCTGATAAGTGTCTAAAAAGTTGTATAATATTCACATTAATACTAAATGAATTCATTATGATGAGTGTAATTACAATGAATACTAAATTAATGGCAGCCAGACATGCTAGAAAAAGTGTTACCATTTACTTGACATGTTTCAAACAGAATATATTTTGTTAATGTAGTTGGAAGAGCAGTGTGAATAGTTTGAATAGAAGTGTGAAGCAGAGTGTTTAGCAGAGATTTTTTTTTTCAATATCATTGAACAATTAATGATTTTACTGTATGCTGGGCTTCTATACACATATATATAATAAAATCTGAATGCATTAAGTGAATCAAATAAAAATAGTAATGCTTCAAATCAACCTCATGCTTCTGTTTGTACTTAGTTTCACTTATGTACATGTAAGAACAAAATCCTAGATGTATGGTCAGAAAAACAGGAATTCAGAAAACAGACTTTATTTGCTGCTGTGCCCCAGTTTTGCACTCCAGTACTTATTCTGGTGTGCACTTTACAGATCAACCATGTTCCAGGCAAAGCCTGATGTCAGGTGGTGTGTTTAGCATGCTTCTGCATTTATATTTCCTGACCTCTTGGCCTAAGCCTTACATAAACTATTCTTGCCGATGGCAAGAGAAATCTGGCTTGGGAATTGTATCTGCAGCCACATGCCAGATGTCTCACGGGCCCTTACAGAGTATTAATTGGGCACCAGTTTTCAAGGAAGAACAGAGTTTTATCCATAAAATAAAATTTTAGTGGATTCTGAAAAATAAAATACCTAATTCAACAGAAGAAACAAAAAGAGTTACTTACAATGCTCTTTTCAATCAATGGAATGCAATTTTGCTGCCCTCTGTGAAAGCAAAAAAAAAAGCAAAAGAAATATAATTTGACATAGGTCACAGAATTATAGAAATTTTATCAACAATTTAAGAGAGTATAATTAGATGTTATAGTACTAATAGGCAAATAAAATATTATCATACTTATTCTTCCTCCACTTTGATTAAAAGGCAACATCTTTTGCACTAACATATCTAATACAGCATAAACTGTAAAAAAAACACTCATTGCTTTGTCCAAAGAAAAGAAAATCAGTGGATTAGTAGGGCAAACAAGGATTGAAAATGCTGCCAACATTGACAAAACATCAAAACCAGCTTGATTTTTGTTCACACAACAGAAGATACAAAGAAAAAAGTATCATCCTTTAACTTTTCTTGTATTGTATTTCAGAGGAAGATGAACTGTAGCCTTCCAGCAATCGCTAATGCAGTGTTTATACTCTGTGTTGAGATTATCCACTTGGGTGCTGCACTGGAGCTCCCTGGGCTATTTGGACACTGCATCCAGATGCTCCAGTTTTGCTTCAGTGACTCAAGAGCAGAGCCAAAATGCCTTAAAACAATGTTCAAAGGGTTAGGTCTTGATGAACAATTAAAGTACTCACAAGAAGTGTTTCTGAACATCGCTGGCTGGTGCAGAAGGACTTAAGTGGCCAGGGAATATGTAATAGAAAGATTCAGTACTACATTCAAGGTGAATATGGATTTTGTCCCACTTTTACAGGAAAAGAACCCATGCAACTCATAATTGTTCTAAGATTTAAATAGATTTATGGGAATAGATGCATGGAACAAAACCCCAACAAAATCTTCATCTTTAGAAATCATATACATCTGTTTTATTTTCATCAGCTAAAACTACTGGAGGCTAGTGAATCTAATTCTTGTTGTTACTCTTCCCTGGGAATATATTTATAATCACTGCCCAGAGACAGGATGCTGTCCAGAAAATTCTTATCATAATCCAGTATGGTCATTCTTTTGCTACATTTCCCCGTGTCATTACTTTTACACAACTCTGAAGTGGGCATGGATACATTTGAGGTACCTAATTCTATTGATGTGTGATACATTTAAAATACTTTGTTCTCAGTTTTAGATTACTACTGGAGGGTAGAAGGACAGAACAATCAGAAAACATAAATTCTACAGGACTTTACTTATAAACATAAGCATCTTTTATTAGATAATGTCTGAACTGTCAGAAATTTTTCATGCTTTTAGGATAGTTCAATGATTCTTTTGCATTATCATGTCCATGAAGTGCCTTGCTTCAAATGCTAGTATAAGTGAATCAGTAGTGCAAACAAGGAATCTCTCTCAAAAGTTAACAAGTCTCCCAATGAGAATTGCCCTTTGCCATTGAAGAATATCTCCTGGCAACAATTGGAATACCAATGAGATTAAACATAACTTCCTCTAAAGCTTTTCAAATGAAACAACATGTCTTTAACACAGCGTTAAGTAGTAACACTTCATTTAATATGTACATTAATTATTGCTGAATTATAATGTTATTGTTATAAATAACTTTTTGTTGTTGTTTTGAATGTGATTTCTTCTATCTTAATTTGAATCTACATTGCATCAGATTTGATCAAGCTGTAAGCAGTCCATTCCCTTTATTCCACCAGTGGTTTGTGAGCCTCATCTATATCCTTCTATGGAGATCTTCTTCTCAAGAGAAGTATGCTACTCTGATCTCTGTATAAAAGCTGTCCATCTTTGTTGCCCTGTTTTGGATTTTGCATTCTATTTGTTGCTTTCAAAGTGTGAGAAGTTCTTAGGTTTGCATTATTTCAAAATCAGTCCCTCAGCTTTTCCTTCTAAGTTTCTTACTTAATACCACTATTCAGTATGGTTATACAACTATGGGCTCATTTCTCCATGGTGACTGTCAACTCCAAGCCCATTATGTTAAATTTCCCACCTTCCCTCACCCTCTCTTGTGCAGAGCTGTGCCCTTTGCAGGGCATTTATTCTGCCATTGTTTTGTCTTGTCACTCAGGCTTGTGAGTACAGAATTTCTGGAATTCTGTGTTGTCTGTCATTGTCCCAGCTAACACAGATAACTTTGATTGGGAACATTTCTCAACAACTCTCATCCCTCTTCTCAGATCTTTTATGAACAGCACAGGCCCTAGAAAAACTTCTTGAAAAAGTCCAGCACCAATATCTCTCAATTTCAGGAACTTGATCTTCACCTCTAACTCTCTACTACTTGGATTTTTAAGTCTCACTTATACATGGCTGCTTTCTTACCTGCTTACTTTTTGTAACAGCCTTTGTTGAGAAACTCCAGGAAAAATCTGCAAATCCAAGGTAGACTCCTACCAAGCAACTTCAGCAACTGAATCACTTGCATTCATGTATCTATTGAATGATAAAAAGTGCTTCAGTAGATCTACAAAACAATAATTTCCTTTACAAAAGCTATCTTCACTTGTCCAAAATATAGGATATTTATCAAAGGTCCACTCTTGAGCTTTGTATTACAGTCAATACTAACTTGACCGATATTGACTTCAATATATTTAAGTCTGGTATTTAACTTTTCATTATAATTTTTTTTCATTGCAGTTTGCATCTTCTAGCACTCAGTACCATTGCAATGTTATTGACAGATAAATGCACCCTTGGTAGTCAATAACATGTGTAATTTGTGAATTATCTGACAACTGTTGAGAGAATCCTGTCTTTCTAATAATTTGTTACTTTCTAATAATTTGAGATTCACTTTCTCATCACTTCCTTTCTCCTTCAAGTGGATGTTCCCACTGAGAGTTATTAGGATACATTAATACCCAGCAAGCAATCTTTACCTGTAGTTTTACAAAATACGTTAGTGTAATGCTAATTAATAAGAATTCAGCTAATCTTTGAACTCTGTCTTCTCTTCTGCTTATATGTTTGGCCTTGGGCTTAACCTATGCACTTCTTTATTGTTTCCCTTCCTGTTGAGTTTAACAAATTACATGTAAGCTGGGTATTCTTATTTCATACTAAACAAATAAATTTTCGAATGGAGGAGTGCATCAGTAAACAAATGCGAATAGTTATGAAATAGTTGCCCTTATGAGAGAGAAAATCAGAAACTATTTGGAACCACCCTAGATTTTTAAAAAAGTTCTTTGATTACTTCAGAAAAGTAAAATATTAAAACCAGTGGTTTGCACACTACCTTTTGGCAAATGATTTATTAAGAGGAACTCAATCTCTTTTGTTAAAGTAGCACAGTCACTGCAAGCACTGCCCCTTGTTGAACTTAGCAGTGGCCACTCATGAAGTTTTAATGAAACTTTTGTCCTCTTTTTGTATTGCAATCTTTTCTCTTTCCTGTGTTGAAGTATACTTCTCCTTTTCTCAGGCAAATTCCACTCATCCAGTAGCTACTTTCCTGCTTCTGTATAGACGACTCTGTAGCATTAAACTTTAAATAGTTCAGATCAGGTCTAATTATGCTCAGATACATAATGGTTAAATTAATATGTTGAAGGCTTGATTTACTCAAGTAAAGCCTGTTCTCAGTACAACTTGGTGGTGTTCTATACCTTTCAGGTTTCAGTGTCATCAAGCTCTTTTCTGTTTAAATATGATCTTAGTCTCTGTGGAGATCTACTGATTCTTTCTTACAGGCTAGTGATAGTTATTAAAAGCAGTCTTGTATACCTTACCATTATTCCATAACATGCCTTTAACATAGTTTGTTGGTTTTGGTTTTTTGTTTTGTTTTTTGTTTTTGTTTTTTTTTATTTTAAAGATTAAGTATGATCCAAAGAATTTAGCTCCAGTTACTATTGGAGACTTATGATCCTGTTTCCAGAGATACTGAACTCCAGCAGCTATGGCTGAAATGAAAGGGAGGTGTTGACTCAAAATTATTTTATTAAATGTTATACCATTACTAACACATGGCACTGGTCAGTGTTTCCTAGAATGTTTACATCTTTCATCCTGATTTTGCTAAATAGATGGTACGCTGTTTAAAAAACTATTTTTTCTTTTCTTATAAGGGAAGAGTTGTGTTTCTACTATCAGAGGTGGCAAAAAAGATTAAAATTTCAATGACAAAATTAACACATTTGAACTTCTTTTGAAAAAATGCCAATCTGTAGGAACAATTTAATTTATTGTATTTCACACATGCTGTGGGAGCATGCTATGTATTTTGTACTAATGCTTATTCGTGGCGCAAATAGAAGTGCAGTCTAGGCTCACTCCAACCTTTCTGGTATAAACTAACTTAGATCCATAATGAGAAGGTTTTGCTTTTTAATCTGATGTAGTACTCTGTATTTTTTTCAGGCAATACTGCTGTCTCTTTTATCTTTAAGAGATACATGGTATTTGTTCACCTTGTTTCTATGCATCTTCAGTTTGGATGTCATTCTAGCATTTGTTCAATTGGTACATTTTTCTTTCAATTTTTGTGACCTTTTAAGGTCCTTGTTCTTATTCACAGAATTTATTTTCATGATTGATACTTATGTTTCCCTTTCTAAATACCTTCACGGTGGCTGGTTCTGGAGCTGTCCTTGGGGGAAATGAGATTAGATCAGTGTAGATTGGTCTCTCAGTGGTAGATCTGGTTCTTCTTTTACAGCAAAAAGGTGGAGAAATGCCTATGTGTGAATACTCATAAAGAGTTTTCTCATGGAAATATATGAAATTAACTATTAATCCAAATAAAATATCTTTCAACTGTGGTAGTCTTGAATCAATTTAATTTAAAGGAATTTTAAGGAACTAGGTTCTGACTGGGATCCCAGCAAGGAGGATCAGATTGCAGGTTGCATGTTGTGTGCCCAGTGCTTGAGCATTCTTAGGGATTCTGTCCCATTGCTTTCACTTAAGCTTTGCTTTTCAAGGTTAGGACCTATCTCAGTAAAGGAATTAAAAAATGAGTGCCTAAAGACACACTTCTAAGAGAGATGCAATATTCCACACTTTAGCCTAGAGTCCTTTTCTGTAGTGTTGTTTAAGCTCTCAGAAAAATAGTATTTACAATGAAAACCTTTAACAACCTTTTACCATGTTTGCTGGCAGGCACTGATTTAATGCTAATGTGACAGCTAAGATTTTAGTGAGAGACCCTTTTATTTCTCTAAGAGAAATGTAACACATTCTGAAAACCAGACAGATTTTTCTGGCCAGTGTCTCCTCACGTTTGTGCAAGTAGGGATTTGCTGACTACTCAAATTATCTTCCACAGGATAGCACATGTCTATCTTATATAGAAATGTTTATCTTCCTTTTTGACATTTGTCTAAATAGTAATTTTTTTTTAATAATTAAAACAGACTTTGTTGTTGGCTATGAAAGGCTACATAATGTTCCCCCCAAGAAACTGCCAAACATAGTAATGCAAGACATCAATTCAGGACGAGCTTGCATTCTAGAAAATAAAATTATATTTCTTACAAAATACATTCACGATTAGCAGTAGACTGGTCTCTGAAAAAGAAAAAAGTGAAAACACAGTATTATAATCTCAATAACATTTATAATGTTAGAAGAAGTGCTGATACATTAAATTAAACTTGGTTGTAAGCTAAGATTCTGGATGAGAAGTACTTTGTTTTTTATTTATTCTAGTAAGGCTTATCTCTATACCTATACATACAAACTATGTTGTTTAACCATACCTGTGGTCAGTCAGTAAATGTTATCTTTCATACCAGACCTGTATTTTTTATATAGTTCATCCTAATACAGATTTTCAAATCTGAAAACTTATTCTTTTTAATGTTTACTTTTTTTTATTTTTGAAATGCATAATTATACTAATGTCTTTTCATTTCTTTAACCTATGTTGTAGTAGTTTCATATAATGATAATTGTATATTAGAGGAAATCTTGATGTAGATTCTGAGTGGGAGAAAATTAAAAACTTGGAAGAAAGATAGTAACAACTGTCTGACTTTATTGAACAAAGAGTGTAGATTTGCTTCTTGCTTTGTGTGTTTGGGTCAAAGTAGAATTTACTAGCACTAATTTCTGGGGCTTGGGGTCAAAACTGTAAAATCTTCTCTATTTTCCACACGAGCCATTAAATGTCTTAATTGAGCAAAATGAACTTCTAAAACCTTTATTGTATGCTGATACATCCACCAATCATAGCAGTGTGTTTCTATTAAAAGTGATTAGTTCATTCTCATATTTAGATGTCAGTCAGAAGTCAGTTATGGGACCGCTGAAGTATATGGAGCATTATAGTAAAATATCCCTACATACTTACAGGTAGAACAATTTGTTATTCTGAATTAAAATCCATTTACATTTTAAAAGTTCTTGCAACTATAAGAAATGAAGATTAAATTTCCCCTTTGAATGAAAACTGAGGTTTGGAAGTCCTGTTTTATTTCACCTTAGAATGATTTTTCAGTTAGGCAGTGATTTATGTGGGACTCTATGATTTTGCAGTATTATCATTTTCAGAAACAGTAAATAATTTTCTGGTTTACTATTTGAGTCAGAGTAGACAGATTATTCCTACTATTCTCACTACTACAATTTATATGACATTTTAATTCCTTAGTGAAGTGTCTAAAGTCAGGTACCTTGAAAAGTGAGATAAAGTACTCTTATCTGTGATAATTGTGAATCCAAACCAGCATGTTTTCTGTGTTTAACCACTCTGCCCATTTTTCTGGTTTGAAATTTTAAGAATTTTTCTTTCAGTTAAATGTTTTTGATAGAAGTAATCCATTGATTTGGGAATGCCTATGGTTCTTCTCTGTTTTTTCAGTTGTTTCTCACCAGGAGAGACTGAGAGCAAATATTTCATTTGGTATCAAATTCCTCCATTATTAAACTGTTACAAAACTACTTATCAAATTCCCCCATTACTAAATTATTACAACTCTACAATTCAAGCTCCAGATCATTTTCAAACTGTTACTATTACCTTGATGATATAAGGTATCCTGAGCTACCAATACAATAAAATTCCTATTGGTATTACAGCTTGCTTCTATTGTCTAAAAGGCTTTTTTTCCCACTTACTTTATCTTATCTAGTATTGCTATTTGGAAATAAAAATATCTACCAGAATTTTTAACCTATGAAATTGATTCAGTGATTACAAATACAACCTAGGAAATACCACCAGCTTCCTCAGGTTAGTAGTATTTGTACTTGCTTACTGTTTCTTGTTTCAGGTGATGCATTTGTATCTGAAACTATTAGGATTCAGCTGAAACAGATACTTCAGATGTGCCCAGTGCATGAGATATTACTCTACCATTCCTTGCTTAATGCATAATTGTGTGTTCAAGCATAGCCCTCATTTAGTAATACTGTGGAGTATAGTCTACCTTGTGGAAACACTGGAAAATGTAAAACTACAGAGAGGTTTTAAGCTTTCAGCAGTTATTAGTCTTCCAGCAGCCTCTGCCTCAGACTAGGGTACAAAACAAGTGGTTGGCAGTACAGCATTGTTTTATTTTGAATCCTCCAGCCTAAGTTCATATTTTTTTTTCTTTCATGTGTTAAGTAAGGCATGTATGAGATTCTTGCACTAAAAACTAGCATAGAAAGCCTTCTTGCAGTCAGCTTTGTAAACCTCACAGAAAACTAATTTCTGGTGTACATCATCCTTTCATGCTTCCCCTGTTGAGATGGCTTTAAACAACAGCAAACTTCCACAGAAATTCACAACATAATTAAATTAGACCCAGAAATTCACTCACCAAGCTAAGTCTGTTTTCGGAACTATCAAAAGAAAAGTTAAACATTTCAAAGAAAAATTACAGGGTTTATAGCAAAATTTTTGTAGAGACAAAAAAAACCATAAACATCTTTCTAGTTAGCTTTGTATGTAAAATACTAAATAGTTTTCTTACTGAAATAAGTGTGCTGAGGACAAACTGAGCATCCCTTAAGAAATACATGCATACATATGCACTTAACACATTGAAATAGCTTATACCATTTTCTGTATCGCTCTCTAAGCCAGATGTCATACGATAAAAAGGAAAAAGGATAAAAATTCATGATCATCACTGACATACTTCCTATTCTTCTGAGAGGCAGTAAATAAGCAACTAGATTTAACAGATGAGGGAGCTTCTGTTATATGTTATTAATACTATTTTGTTGTATCACAAATGTGAGAGTCGTAAAGCAATAACTGACCACATAAAGTGGAATTCCCTGCCTTCTAAAATTTGACAAATGCGGTTTCTTTTAAAATAGTCACATTAAAACTTGAGCAAAATATGTGAATAATAAGTGTGATGTAGAAAAAACTGTTTTCTGCAGGGTTCTCGCCTTTGTAATGATTCTAGACTCTAATTACACTTCTGCTAAGTAACGGTAACAGAAAAGATAAATACAGTGAAAAAGATTTCTTACAAAGTTAAATACATATATAGTGGACTTCGGGTTTAAGGTACTACAGAAATTAGACTGCTCCGTCTTATTCTTGATGAGTAAAGCTACTAGTGATGAAAGCATTGAAAGAAATTTAAGCGCTCAAAGGAGGACTTTCCATCCAGTGTTCTTTTTTTCCAGAAAATATCCAGCTATTTTTTAAAGCTATTTTCTCAGATGTTTCTGCAGGTGAAAATATCGCAAATTGCTGTAAACTGTGCCCAGAGATAACTAATTTGTAAAAATTCCTTAAATATTGTCAGTTCCAAAAAATAACTTCTAACTGAATATTCTTCACAGTGACATAAACTTGGTGCAAATGTTCTTGCTCTCCTGTAGCAACTCAGATGTAATGTTGCACATTGCTGAGTGTACACCTACACAGAGAGTACATTCTTAATTTTTATTAAGCCTGTTCTCATTTGCCTGCAAGGTTTTACTTGTGTATAGGTAACTCAATATATGTCAGACCACATTTGTATTTAATGCCTAGTTAATTGTGAAGACATTTTAACTTCAATATTATACTTTAAAATTAACTCCAGTGAACTGTGATGAAAATTACTTTATACGTTATTAGGTATAATCTGAAAAAAAATAGCATTAATCTGTATTATGTTGTTTTTACTGCAATGGACTGAAAGATTGTTTAGGAATGGGTGCCAGTGTTCTTATATTTGGTTACAATTTACATGCACAGACCATGTAGGTAAAGGGGAAAATATCAATGCCTCTTCTAATCTCATATATATATATATATATATATATATATATATACATAAGTACATATATATATATATATATATAATACTTAGGTTTCAATAGAAAGACTGTAGAGAAATGACGATTTTTTTACATAAAACTTTCATTGCATGCTAATCTGTTGAGCATCTGCTTTAAGAAATTTGCAGACTACAAGCTAGAACAATTGGTAGGCCCATCTAATCCCGTACATAGATTTGTGTGGCTATAGACTGATCTCTACAAAACCTATCAGTGCCTATCACTGACTTGAAAGTGTGATGCTCAGCAGGTTTTATTTGACCTGGTTTTGATTTCCACATTTTTATCTCCCATCCTTTCTTTGTCTCCGTCTTCAGCAGTAAAGGTCATTTGCAACAAATTGTTCCTGAGAGGAGCAGCAAATTAATTTTAGAAAGCATTGTCAGCAGCACTGCAAATCTCTGCCACTACCAAACTTTGCAGAGATGCTAGTAGTTCATCATTTCTCATCTAGATAACATCCAAAGTTCTACAAAATACATTCCCTGGTTTACATTCTTCTTAATGCTTTACTCTTTTGCCTAAAACTGCCACATGTAACAATTTTTTTGTTTGTTTTGATCTATTAATTTGTACTCCAAAGCAAAACTAAATAATTGGTGTAGTTATAGATGCCTGTAAATTGACCACAATCAGTTCCTGATTTGGAGCATTTCCAAAAAAAGAACACAATTTGTGAAGGATATAAAGCACAAGTGCGGTAAGGAGTAGCTGAGTGAGCTGGGATTGTTTAGCTTGGAGAAGAAGCTTAGTGGGGACCTAATCACTCTCTTCATCTACCCAGGAGAAGGTTGTAGTGAGGTGGGAATTTGTCTCTTCTGCCAAGTAACAAGGGATATGACATCAAGTTTCCCATGAAAAGTTTAGACTGGGTACTAGGAAAAGTTTTTTCACCAAAAAGGTTTTCAGGCAGTGGAACAGCCTACCCAGGGAAGTGTGGAGTCACCATCCCTAGAGGTATGTAAAAGATATGTAGATGGGCTTCTTAGTGACCTGTTTTAGTTATGAGCTTGGAAGTGCTGGGTTAATGGCTGGATTTGGTGATATTAGAGGTCTTTTCCAACCTAAAAGATTCTGTAATTGCTCATCTTATGTACTATCATTGAACATATTACTTTTATTTTTCTTTTAAAACAGAGGAAACAGGCTATCCAGAGACATTTTTAGTAAAATAGAAAACATAAACTGAAAATGTAATTAACAAGTCTGCTGGAAAAGAAAAATATTTTAAATATACTCCTATGCTTCAAGACAACTGCTCAGGCTTCAAGTAAACAATTTTTACAAATAGCAATGCCATATTCTAGCTAGGGGTTAGATCTCTTAAGGCCAAGTGCCTATTTTCCCTTAGACATAAAACCAGGTCAACTTTATGAGCCCAGTTCTGCTAACACTGTGTCCTTCTAGGGCACTCTTTAATGACTTCCTGTCCAAATGCTCTTGCTTCTCACTAGATTTGGATGTAGCTGAGGTAGAAATTCATCATTTTCATCTGCCAGTGATTCTGGACCATCAGAAGAGCCATATGTCTATAGGACATTAGAAGACTCATTTCCAGAGGGAGGCCATGTTGGTGAAATCGTTATTTCTACCACAGTATGATTGGGTGGCACTGGTGCATTAACTGCAAGTGCAGCCCAGAGCAAAAGCATGTGGCTAGCCCAACTCATGATACTACATGCTGCTGTTGTAAATACTGTGCTACTTAAAATTGTAAGTGAATGCAAGTAACAATTTGGAAAACAACTAGTATGGAAAAGGAGCAAAATCATGAAAGCAAACAGTGTAACTCCCACTGATTCCACACCAAAGATTCAGCTGCTTGTGAATAGCACTGGTTTATACTGTCTCAGAAAAAAAGGGGTTTTTTGGTTTGTTTTTTTTTTATAGCTCCTTGTGTTGCTGCCATTATTAGAAGAGTTGAAACTTTTCTGTAATGCTATTTTTAATATATTTTTAAGTATTTTTGCTTATATATTCTGAATACCAAGTAGTTTATTTTCTTAATGTTCAGGTGTTAGCAAATAGACTAAAGGAAAAGAACTACCAAAACAGCCTCACTAAGTGTATATATTCTTTAAGAATTCAATTGGAATTAATTGAGTCTTGGGGGATCTGTTTTATTTTATCCTTTTACTAGAAAAAAAATTGCAACACTACAGATTTGTAAAAGTAGTCTTTTCTCCCATTATTTAGCTTTATCAGTATTAAGAAGTGTTTTAAAACTAGGGTCACTTCTGTCCTCATATATGCTATACACAGTCAAGGACTTTCGGTTAAAATGCTCCAGTTAGAGTGCTTCCTTAACAGGGGAGAAGCTTTAGTGTTGTCAGTTCAGGTTCCAAAATCCAGTGGGAGATTGACCAAAAAATTTCTGTCTTCAAAAAATGTCATTGAAGTATAGGTGTGTCTGTCTGCGTGTGCATGTGCGCATGTGTAACAATCAGTGATCCTGACTCATCTAAATGCATTTAGATCTGGCAATTTTGCTTTGTGCCAAAAGCTCTCACCTCCTCCTTAATCTTGTGTGCTTTTCCTAGCTTAATTATTTATCTGCCTAGTTATTTACTCCTTTCCCCACATTCCAGATCAGCCCAGTCTGCTCTACCTCCCCACGACTTCTGCTCTTACCTAGCTCAACTACTCAGCCTACCATCAGCCTTCATGCCTGCCTCAACTATATAAAAATTCCCCCTCCCTTCTATCACTGCCAGCATTTTTTGTGGCCAGACTGCTGCAGCAGCTTGCCAGCTGAGTTGTCAACCTTCCTTTTCCATTTGTTCTCTCTTTGTGTGCAAAATGCCTGGGAGGAAGCTGAGATACTGGGCCAGTTAAAAGATAAAGAGGATGGCATGTACTAAACTTACCAGGTTTCACAGCTGTTTAATGGAATATGAATAGTCTGACAGAGTAAGAACAAAGCCACACCTGCTTTCTGCACTGGCTAAGATGGCAGCTGAATACCTGGACAGAAAACAGTCTCAGGCAGGTCTAAAGTACATTAGATTACCTTAGCTGTCTTTCTCACACACTCAAATGTTGTAATTTGTTTTAAAAAAAGAAATTAGAATGTCTTCAAAGAGATTTTTTTCCTATGCATATGAATTAATAGGTCAGCTGTGGAGAGCAGAGATTTTGCCAAGAAATACACAAAAATTTCCAGTTTCCATTTCAATTGAAATATTTGATACCTGAAGCCACTTTTACTTAATCTACATGTGCAAAGGATCCTTAAATTTCTTCTTGCTCTTCAGTGTGTGGTTTCTGGTTTAAATCTATCAAAAAATGTCCTCTGTTTTCAGTACACCTAAATTCTTAAAATGCATGATCAACAATATCAGAGATGCATTGTGTTGTAGTAAAAAGGCTCAGTATGTAATAAAAATGACAACTCTTTCACAGGAACCACAGGAAAAAGAGAAGTCTGTCTGCAACTCTTACTTTATAATTTCCAAGCAGGATATAAACTTAAGTCCTGCAGAGTTGTTAAATCTCACTTATCTTGGTTATTATAGGGTATTAGAATAGTAGATGGTTCTACCTTTGGACATACCCTGCAGGAAAATTCTTCTATTTCCTTCTAAAACTAATACTTTGAAATTATTGGAAAATAATGCATATTAAGATAGAATTTTTTCATTGTGCCCTAATGTAATATGCTGTTTATATTGCTAGAGCATTTTCAGTCATTTGCAAATGCTGCTGCTATTGTGCCCGTTGTCATAGGTGAACTGTTTTTTTGCTGTCCTTGTATAAAAACAGGGAACATACAGATCAGTAGGGAATAGTAGGAAGTCAGTGGACAAATTCTGACTCTGTAACCAATCCTGGCCTCTTTTTACCTCTTGGAGTAAAGCACTGCGTAATAAAGTTCGTTCCAGGACTTTGCATTTTAGTGCAGTGTAAGTGTGAATGGGAAAAAAACAGGAGGAATCGTTGGAGAAATATGAAATAAAATCTAAAAATGAACCAGTAGCCCTAATTAAAAAAAAATAAATATAAAGTCAACAAACCAAACACACCGCACATCAAACTGTAAAATTGTGATAACCAAAACATACAGTTATCTCAAACTCTGGTGTGTCTGTCGGGACTGCTTCAATACATCTGTTTTATTGTGTTTAAAATATTGTGTACAGAAATGTCTGAGCCTGCAGAGTTTACTTGTTTCTCAGAAGAAAGGCTCTGCAGGAGAGAGTTTCCATCCTGTGGAGCTTACAGACTCTGCAGGATCTTTTGCTCAATGACCCTAGTTTATCAACAATCCATTTGTGTGACTGAATCTTATGTCTCCCAGATAAATGAGTTTTCATGTCTGATTCATTAAGCTGTATGTCTGTTACTAAATCTTCTCGTATAAGACACCCTTAATTAGACACAATATATTATTGGTCAGAGGAATGCCAAAATGTCCTTTGCCAAAACACAGGAAAAATATTATGAATCTGTTTCCATTTTTCTTTACAACTAACTTACAAGCTGTTTCTTGTCCCATCTCAAGAATAAATTATTGATGCAGTTTCCAGTTCTGCGGATTTCAATAATTTTTTTAATTCTCTTTGATGTTAGAATTTACTTTCTACACTGTGGTGAATTGGATGTCAACTAACTTAATCAGAATAATAACAGATAGCAATAATATCTATTATAGGTGAGCAGTCATAATGATTTAGATTTAAAAGCCCAGTATATTAAAAAAGAGATGTCTTCATCTAAAGTATTGCATGTTAATGTGAAAAAACACGTCGGGAAGAAAATTGGGAAACTAAAAGTAAGCTTAGAAAAAAGGAAGAGAAAAAAAAAACCAACCCCTGACCTCTTTTTTTTTTTTTTTTTTTTTTTCATTTTATGGTCTGTTTATATTCAGAAGAAATTTTATTTGAAGTTGCTAAGATTTAAATTTTGTCTTTGCCCATTTTAAATTAAGAAAAAAATTGTGAGTTCTAGAAAAATAAGTTGTCTAGAAATCCGTTGTGTCAAATATATATCAGAGCTGTGTATCTTGAAAGAAATAAATAAATTATAGCCTTATCATCTAGAATATTGAACTGCAGCAAGAATTGAAAATAGTCTGTTTTCAATGAATGATCTGATGAGCCAGTGTAGTACTCAATCCGTAATGTCAATAGTTCTGCAATTGGTGTTACTTATTCATTAATATGTAAATTAAATTATTTCACGTTAAGCAACTTTGTGCAGAAATCAGGGGTTTAATTACTAATTATAACGTGTGAATGTAAATTCTGCTATTGTTATTTAGTCATATTGAAACTAAAGCTAAAAGAGATACTGATTCTATTCTATTCTAAAATTTGCTTAATTGTTGATGCAATCAACAGCAGAGAAATTGGCCTGCATAGATAATCAGATTTTTAAATATGCCTATTCCTATAAAATATTTGGAAGTAAAATGACCATATAACTGTAGAAGAAACACAGATACTCCCCAAAAAGATTTCACTGATACTGTTGCACTTTCAGTTTATGTGTATTCTCTTGTTTTTCTGCTTTAGAAGATTGGCTTCAGCTTAGGTATCCCAAATTTAGGTATTTTAAGAAATATTCAAGTTTAAAATTATCTGCATGAGAAATAAATTACTGTCAATAAATATCCATTTGCTTCTCTTTGTAACAGTCATGTTCATATCTAGCACTACCAACTTAAACTGAAATGCAAACCTTCAAAAAGTAGGGTGTTCTGAGATTAAGAAGAGTAAAGGAGTATAGAAGATAATTCTATAGCATAAGATTTCATCTTTTAGATCGTATATTTTACCATGTTTGGAATGATACAGAAAAGCAAGTTTTGAGAGCTGCAATTTTTTCATCTTAACTGAATGATCATTGCACTTTTCAGTGTCTTATTTTTCTTGACTTGTTCTGCTTCATGTCACTTACCCTTAATTTTGAACAATGTAATAGCAATTAGAACATATGTGCTACTGTATTTTTTGAACTTCTAAAAAAAAAACCAAACTAATTTTTGCTTTTGCACACTTTTTCCTTTTCCATTTCTTGGCATGCACTATTATTACAAGTAGTTAAATGTCAATCGGCTTTTGCCCTTACAATCTTCCCTTCCTGTCTTTCATGAAAAAAATCCTGGACACTGACTTTAGACTTGCTAGGAATGGCTCCTCAATGTTTTTCTGACACAGAACAAGAGTTAAGGAGGGTAATTACAGAATAAGATTTTCTAGTGGAAAAATAATAGAAAGTAGATTGTCTCCAGACTTTCTCAGCTCAATTTTTTTCCCTCTTTAAAAAAAAAAATTCACAATTACTTCTAAGGTTTTAATGTGCTTTATATGCATATTTTTGCCCAGCAGGTGCTTTTTTGTTTCCATATGACATTTTGCACTTCAAGCAAGTCAGCTTTCAGTGAAGTGTCATCCTTTGGTATGTGTGTGTTCGTTCATCAGAAATGAAACACTTGGAGGAGGCATGTCAGTTCCTATCCATTTCTGCTGAAAGGTAGGGAGCTTCAAGTGGCAGCCTGTCTGGTTTGCTGTCAGCTTACACGGCAGCGCTCCCTGCTCAGCCAGAGGGCCCAGCCACCTGACTGCTCACAGCAGCCTGACAGCCACTGCCCTCTACTCTAAGGCGCATGGTTTTCTCCTGTTTTTGTAAGTTAAAAGAATTGACTTGTGCTCCACTAAGCCTCCAGATGAAACTCTTCAAGCCTGGAGTTAGCGCAAGGCTGTTAGGTACACGCTGAATCTTTAAGATGTCCATTGTCCCTGCTGGGCCCTGGCCATTCCCGTCAGCGGCCTGTCCCACCATCATGTGGGGCCTCTGCCAGCCCCCACAGCTCCCAGCTGGGGTGCACTGACGAGCCGGCGCCTGCACTGGCAGGCACTGCTGGACTGTCGCCCTCTTCTAGCCCTTCTGGAAGGTTCTTTGTGCCCTGGCCACAAAAGCAGTATTTGGAGATGAGCAATAGCAGGGTTATACCAGGGGAAAGAAATTTTGCTAGACTCAACCCTATGCGAAACTATCACCCCATCTGTCTTGTATCCCATACACAATCCTGTAACTGTTCATACAGATTGGTTTATCTTTGCATTCCAAAACTTAGTGTATGCTCAGTATAAACTCTGCATTTCATCCCTGTGGCCAAAACATTAGGAATTAATCATAAAATCATAGAATTATTAGGGTATGAAAAAACCTCTAAGATCATAAGGCCTGACCGTTAACTCAGCCCTGCCATCGCCATCAGTAACCATGTTTCTAATCATGACATCTAGATGTTTTCAGTGACTCCACCACTCTCCTGGGCATCCTGTTTCAAAGCTTGACCACCTTTTTAGTGAACAAACTTTCCCTAATACCCATTCTAAACCTCCTGTGGTGCAACTTGAAGCCATTTCCTCTTGTTCTGATGATTGTTACCAGGGAGAAGAGACTGACCCCGAGCTTGCCACAATTTCCTTTCAGGTAATAGTAGAGGGCAATAAAATCTCTCAGCCTCCTTTTCTTCAGGCTGAACAACTTCAGCTGCTCCTCATAAGACTTGTAATATCTGCAGTATGACCCACAAATTTCAGCCTTTACTACTGGGAATTAAAAAATCAGGTTGAATATTATACATATTTTGCAAGAAGTGTAATTAAAATAGAATTCTTACTTCCATAAATTGTTATTCTATGGCATGGTGATTCAGATAGCTGAAGTTCTTTCTGCATATTGTGTTTCACCAGCCGTGTTGGCAGCCTGGCACTTTTGATAAATATTATAGTAGTAAATAAAAAACTTTAGGAGTGATTTTTTTGCATAGTTTTCATCAAGTTCCTAAAAGGTGAAGGACTAGGGCTTAGTGTGAAATGAACTTCATTTATTTCTGAAAATAAAAGATACAGTAGAAGCCTTATTGTGTCTTCCTTTGTGTGACAATTCCTCTTGTGTCCCATACCGTCAGTTTTCATGTCAGTCTGCACAGATGTGCATTCTTTAAAAATTGAAAGAGGGAGCACTGGTTAGTTAATTTTGACAGGAAGGCACAGGTGCTACTATATATGTTAAAAAACTTGATATTGTATGAATTACGAATAAATAGGTGTTTAAGTGCATAAATCACTAAATTGAGTATGATGTTTTATTTTACTTCTAAGATGCATCTGATTTAATGGTAAAATATTCTGTCATGGTTTATAGACACTTTGAAGACAAGGAAAAAGAGCATTTACTCATAGCCGCTATGTTGATGAGCTACCATTCTTCTGTAATGATAATAAAACCCACTTCATACAATAATAATTTCTTTCTCTTTATAGTTAGAGATTATGAAAAATATTTTTAAATGTGAAGTTTGGGGTAGTCTCTTGATTTTCTTGTGTCTTATATCATAATGTTTCTAGATACTAACAGAATGAGATGCATTTTATATCTATGAGTGTATGTTTGTGTGAATACAAATATATACTGCATATTCTTTAAGGACGTCATGTACACATTCTTGCAGAGTGCAAGAGTGCAGAGTTGCCTCATGACTTCAAACAAGGAAGATTTCCATTTCAGCATCCATAGGGGTCTCTCTCTAACCTGTCCCTTCTGTTTGCTAAGGGTTTGGTATGCAAAATGGAACATCACCACAATTTCAACTTCTATCTCACTGTTTGCCTACACTACTGAGACAGAATTCTTCTACTTCTGTTGTATCTTGCTACCTTCCCTTACTCGTTTGCATTTGGTGACTTCTTTAAAGGGCTTTTTGGCCATATGTTATCTGGGACAAACTCATCCCCCTTCAACCCGTTTTGCGGGAGTTTATGCTGCCTCAGCATGTCATAGCCAAAATCCTGCCTGTGCTTCAAGCCTTGGGCAAGAGGATCAGCTCTAGAGCCTGTTGCTTGAGCAACCTCAGATGTCTTATCTGACATCAGAACCAGACAGTTGCTCTAGTGCAGTCAAACTGCATTGGTCCATCCGGCCTTGATGCCTCGAAGGGCTACCAGAACAGTGGGAAAAGGATCAGTTCTGGTTAGATACCTGCTTTCTTTTTCCCTTCTCTGCACCATGCTGTAAGAATGGAGCTTTCCTGGGCCATGCAGTCACTGTGAGGAATGAAGCAATCCTATTGATACCATTTCATCTGACTAAGCTGATGATAATGAGATACAAAATTCGTCATCCTGCTCTCCATTGGCACTAGATTATCATGCAAAGACTGATTTGGCACTGTGTCCTTTACCAGTAGTTGTGCCTTTTCTTCTGTTCATCATACAATAGCATTTATTGTCTGGGCCTATGCTCATAGGTACTGTTATGTCAATCATTCATGCTGTAGACTTGTGTGATCCTTTTGACAACTTGGAGTTTCTATTGCACTTTCAAATTTCTTTTGGATGGTTTAGAAAAATCGTTTTACATTTGTGGACAAATTGTGGTCTACCTGTTACAAATTCTGATTTTCTGATCAAACACTGCCTTTTAAACTGCTTGAGATTGAAACCACTCCTAGTAAACTTTCATTTACTTCTCATGATATCATCTTAGTATATATCCTTGAAAGTGCTTGCTTATTTGTTACCTTAAATAAAAAATAAACAACTGCTGAATCTTGTTTGCCATTAAAACATAATTACTAAGAAAAATTACTAGAAAAAAAGTACTAGTCTTCTTTTCAGGTTGTTCTTTGGGATTTTTAATAGTTTTATTTACATTTAAATGCAGTTGTCTTTTGGGAATTTTTGGTTCTGTTAGATCAGGATTTGATAAATGAAATAGAATCACTATTTAAAAATAAGTTGGTGTGCTTATCAGTAATTTAATCAGAAAGTAAATTAGCTGCTTTTCTTTTACTATATTAAATAAGGGTATTTTACAATCTTCATCCAGCCATAGTAATTTCTGTGCAATTTTTAATAAAAGATTAAGGATTTTTTTTTCAATTTATGGCTAGACAATGATTTCTGAAATTGTCATTACACTATGCAGTAACATAAGAGACCTAAAAACACTCAATAAATATGATTTAAATACCCCAAAATGTAGAATAATAGAAGTTGCATTGTGTACATCAAATTTGAAAGCATATAATGAAAGAAATGCCCTCCAAAATCCTTAAGGTCCATCAAAAACTACTTTTTTATGAGCAGATTCTATACAGAAATTAAGACATGTCCTTTCCCCCTCCTTTTTTCCTTCTTCACTCTATGAAAAAATGTTCTCTATCCTCTGATTAGAAAAAAGCTGTGATACCTCTGCAGGTTCCCTACAGCACAGCCTTACCAAAGCCCAGAACTGATCCAACAGCATTTGTCATCTCTGCAGTATACTTGCTGTAATTCTGCTCCTCTGGTTTTTCTTTCAAACTAGATCACACAAAGACGCTTTTAAAAAATGTAAGAAAAACAAACTATTTTAACTGAGGAAAAAGACACATAGGTATTAAGAGGTAATATAATAATTGCTCTCTCAAGTCATGTAAAATACTATTTGTTCTGCATAAATAACATTTGATTTTTTGTTACTAATTATATTTCATCTGATCATTGACAATCAGTTTTTGCCTCTTAAAAACACCAAAAAGAATGTTTCTATCAAGTATTTTCAAGATGGTTTTATTACATTTCTAGAGGATTTTTCTTTGAAAAATGTATTGATTCTGTACAATTAAATTGGAGGAAAATTTAAGTCTGACATTGAATGCTTTATTCATGGATCTATCTTTTATGATAAATCCAACAACAATTTTACCACTAGCACAGAATCCAGCATAGCATTACTCTTTATTTGGAAAGTTATAGAATAAGATTTAATTCTGGCCCAAAAATGCCATCCATCCGGATTCTGAGATTTTAAATAGATCAATTTTGCATCTGCATGATGAATCCTCCCAGACATCTTGAACTCAAACATTACTTTGTGATTGTTTGCTCATTTTAAAACTTAAAATATTTTAAAAAGCTACTTTTCTCAAACATAATACCAAAAAACTACTTGGGACACCAGCACAACATACGAAGTAGTATCTTTCATAGGAAGAGAAGAAAATTGCTAAATTAAAGAAAAATTGAGGACATAATTACCTGGATTATCAAGTAATAAATTCCATTTCTAACAAATAGTGGCAAAAACTCTAAAATAATTTTATTAATTCCCTTGGCACTTTTACCTGACTTGTTTTATATATTCCCTTTGGTTTACAAGGCTATTGCATAGCTTTGTACAAGCTTTATCACAGCATAACCTTGGTGTGTTTGTATGTATATGTGTGTGTTGATACATGAATGATGTAAAAAGAATGCATAAACAAAGTGTTCTAACCACCCTTTCTTGCTAAAAGACTAACACAATTCAGAAAACACTGAAAAATATTCTATCATAACTGGAAAGATGATACTATTTTTTTTTTTCATTACCAATACTCTTGTAAAAAGGCAAAATGAAAGACAAGTGAAAAACATTAATTACAAATGGTCATACAAGAGAGGAAGTTTGACTAGATTATGACTAGATTAGTTATTTTCTCCATTATCAATGTTTTGGTTTTATTCTACTTATAATTTCCTGTCTCTCTAAGTTCAGGTCTCACTAGATATACTACGTTTCAGAAAAAAAAAAAAATTACAACCCAGGAGAACACTGTTTTATGCTGTGTTGTTGACAGTCTGTGAATTTTTGAGGAAGACAGTTATTTGTAGTCTGTAGCCATGAGGATTACACCAGAGGGCAGGACACAAGTAACATAATACTGAAGCAGTCATTTGAAATATCAAGAGTAATACAACAACTCTGAATAAAATTCAGTTTCAAAAATTTCAGAAATGTAGGATCCATGAGTTTTCTGATACCAGTTATATTTAACTGCTTATTTAACTGTTGTAAAAACAGGACAATTTTGGAAGAGAAAAATATTTCAACAAAATAGGACAATGATTGCTTGGAATTGCAGTTAGATTAACATGTCTAATCTGTACAAGATCATAACTCACAAATTATTTTCATTATGTTTTGCAGAATTAGCATAGACTTTCATAGGTATTAGAGAAAAAAAGGCACATAGGCTCTTTTCTTCAAAGATGTATTACTTTAAATAGACTTTAGATGTACAGGAAAAACACTAAGACATTAGTCGACTACCAAAAATATAATTTCACTTCCTTTTAGGTTACTATATAATTAATTACATGTATTAGACTTATTTTCATGGGGAAAGGAAAATTTTTAACTTTAATCAAGGTATATGTATATATATATAACAATAGCTTTAAAACATAGCACTCACCTATAAGTTTTTAAGTAATAAGTTATTAATAAAGCCCATTTCAATGTGCAATTAAAGCACTCTCCAATTAGTTATTGATAAAATATAATTTTTTCCTAACAATGTTCATAAGTATTTTTGCATCACATTTTTGCATCCATGGTACAGGCCTATTTTTAGCTGCAGGGGAAAATAATTCCCCCAAGAATTGCTTCTTAAGATAATTTTTCAATATATACTTGATATAGTTCATACAATTAAATGAAGACATGAAAATAGCAAGTCTAGTGCTTAATTGTGATAAGCACAACCAAGAGTATGCCACAAATTGAAAAAAACACTGTTTTACTGCTTCCTCTCCTTCCAAATGGAAACTTTATGATATTATTTAGCTTTAACAAAGTTATTTTACTTCAATTTCAATATCACTCAGCTGGAAAAAAAAATAGGCAAAAGCAACCACAAAATATATTTAATTATGGCAATTGCTGAAAAATTTTCTTCATTGGAATTTCTACCTTTATTTCACATCACAAAATACAACTTTAGTGACTACTTATTGCTTATAACATCAATAAAATGGAGGTTGAAATTATTTGTGTACGTAATTCTATTTTAGAATTACATATTCTATTTTAGAACGTTTTGTGAAACTGGGATAGATGTCAGACACATTTGTAACATACTTTACAAAATATTTTAATTTAGTCTAAGAAAAATAATATCTATATTTACTGATATAATCTACATAGTCATATCAGTCATTTCACCTAATGCTCCCACAGTAAATGATCTCCAATGCAATTATGGAAAATAATTCTAGGCTTACCTCACAGACAAGTAACAGTAACTAAACTAACCAGAAAAAGCACTAACTTTTTTCAAAGTCTTGAAATATGTTTCAGCTTAAAAAGAGCCCCCAAATGTTTAAAAGAAAAGCAACTTAAAACACTGAATTAGAATTTATGAAGGAGAAATAGGAGCAGGAATGCTTCTGCCTGAGGTGCAAAGACCACATCAGATGCAAAGGAATAAGAAAGAAAACTGCTGGGTTTTGGATACCTCTAAAGAGAGAATTCTAACAAAGCAGAGCCTTTGCTCTGTTTCCCATAGGTTGTAGGTTTAGAAAAAAAGTGGTAAAAGAGGGAAGAATCATTGTTCCTTATGACAGACAACAAGGATTTAATATGGTTTCTCATTATTCCATTTCCTACTATGATATCCAAATTTCTCCAACATTCGACAGCAAATCAAATTCAGGAGTTTCTAGCAACTCCAATTCTCATCACTCAAAATATCTCCTTTAATCCAAGTTTTGACCTCTGTAGATTTTAACAGACACCGTTAATATCCCATTCTGATGTAGTCTGTAACCTGAAGTAAATATTTCAGAACTTACAGTTGGAATTTAACATTATACATGCTCTATATGCAAAGAGAGAGATTGCATGCATACCTGCATTTCTGAACAGGATTTATTAGTGCTTAATTAGTTTAGAAAACAGCTTATACAAAAACATTTCTATCAACAACACCTATTTCACTGGTGGATTTAAAAATATAATGAACTCAATGTTTTTAGAAGACAAAAAAACTTCATATGGGTCATTCATTTGTAATGAAATTTCAACTACCACTCCTTACATTTGGACTTCTGCCTTACTATGTAAGCAATAAAGTAATGATTGTTTGCTTACACCTTTTATTTTTATTGTCTATGAAGATTAGTTCTAGTTATCAAACCAGCTGGGAGGGAGCAAGGAAAGACTTGAGATTTGAAAGTGGTCAATTGACAGGAAGAATATATGAATTTTGAGGAAAAGCACACAAAATTTCAGTTAGAAAAAAAATCCCACAACCAAACAATACATTACCAGAACAGGGTTAAAGGCCCCTCTAGCCCAAATTCTTCTCATTCCGCTTTTCTTTTACTGAGGGAAAGCAGCATATTTCTGTTTGTCAGCTATGATGAAAAGGGGTGGTAGGTGCACATACAAAAAGGGACAATGGAGTCCATGTGAGTATTCCACCTTCCTGTGGTCCACTATCTTTGTTACTTGTGATGAACACAATTTCAACATTAGGTACACTCACCTTTTTTCCCTAACAGGGAGAGAAACTTTGGAGGAAGTAAAAACAGTGACAGATACCCATAAAAATGTATCAAACTTTGGGCATTCCTCTGAAGGGGATGCATTTAAATATCTGAAAAAAGGGAAGCACAGTACCCATATTTAAGAAGGGAAGAAAGGATCACCCTGGAAACTGCTAACGTGTCAACCCCTACTCTGGAAAACTTCTTTATTTTCCCTCTAGGAAAAAAATTCTTTACTCTGAGGTTGGTGAGGCACAGGAATAGGTTTCCCAGGGAACTTGTGGATACACCATCCGTAGAGGTGTTCAAGGCCCCCAGAATGGGGCTCTAAACAACATGCTCTAATTGAAGGCATCCCTGCTCAGAGGAGGGGGGTTGAAATTAGATGATCTTCTAAGCCCCCTACCAACACTTTCTATGGTTCTGTGTCCTGACTCACATTTCTTGTAGAGTCTTAAAGCTTTTCTCATCATCTATGGAACTTGGCTTGTGTTCCTTCCTTGTCCTAGAAGAATATGGGTCAAACACAGATTACCTTCTGTCATCTGATCCAAGAATCAAATGCAGAGATACACAGTATCTGCAGCTCATGCCCTCTCCAGGAGGCAGTATCGTGGTGCATAAGACAGAGGAGAAGACACTTAGCTTGACATTGAAATCCTCTCATCCCCAGTATATCTTATGACAATCATTAATTATCTCATTAAGTTTTCCTTACTATTTTTCACTTTCTTTCTATTTACTTGGGGTAACAAACGCAAGCATGATCCCCATTTATCATAATTTTTAATTCTTCTTGCTTGAATATCAATTCTATGTAAGTGAAGAACTCAGTATTCTCTGAGTTAAGAGATATGCTGGTAGATGAAATCTGCTTATAACTGCTGAAAAGAAAATTAAGCCTAGTACACTCAAACCTTCAGCCCTCAAACCAAAATAACTGATGTTCTCTGAACTTCCTTTTGAGAAAACTTGTGTGATCCTTTTGACAACTTGGAGATTTCTATTGCACTTTCAAATTTCTTTTGGATGGTTTAGAAAAATCGTTTTACATTTGTGGACAAATTGTGGTCTACCTGTTACAAATTCTGATTTTCTGTTTCTGATCAAACACTGCCTTTTAAACTGCTTGAGATTGAAACCACTCCTAGTAAACTTTCATTTACTTCTCATGATATCATCTTAGTATATATCCTTGAAAGTGCTTGCTATATTTGTTACCTTAAATAAAATGAAAAATAAACAACTGCTGAATCTTGTTATGCCATTAAAACATAATTACTAAGAAAATATTACTAGAAAAAAAGTACTAGTCTTCTTTTCAGGTTGTTCTTTGGGATTTTTAATATGTTTTATTTACATTTAAATGCAGTTGTCTTTTGGGGAATTTTTGGTTCTGTTAGATCAGGATTTGATAAATGAAATAGAATCACTATTTAAAAATAAGTTTGGTGTGCTTATCAGTAATTTAAATCAGAAAGTAAATTAGCTGCTTTTCTTTTACTATATTAAATAAGGGTATTTTACCAATCTTCATCCAGCCATAGTAATTTCCTGTGCAATTTTTAATAAAAGATTAAGGATTTTTTTTCACATTTATGGCTAGACAATGATTTCTGAAATTGTCATTACACATATGCAGTAACATTAAGAGACGCTAAAAACAACCTCAATAAATATGATTTAAATACCCCAAAATGTAGAATAATAGAAGTTGCATTGTGTACATCAAATTTGAAACATATAATGAAAGAAATGCCCTCCAAAATCCTTAAGGTCCATCAAAAACTACTTTTTTATGAGCAGATTCTATACAGAAATTAAGACATGTCCTTTCCCCCTCCTTTTTTCCTTCTTCACTCTATGAAAAAATGTTCTCTATCCTCTGATTAGAAAAAAGCTGTGATACCTCTGCAGGTTCCCTACAGCACAGCCTTACCAAAGCCCAGAACTGATCCAACAGCATTTGTCATCTCTGCAGTATACTTGCTGTAATTCTGCTCCTCTGGTTTTTCTTTCAAACCAGATCACACAAAGACGCTTTTAAAAAATGTAAGAAAAACAAACTATTTTAACTGAGGAAAAATGACACATAGGTATTAAGAGGTATATATAACTAATTGCTCTCCTCAAGTCATGTAAAATACTATTTGTTCTGCATAAATAACATTTGATTTTTTTGTTACTAAATTATATTTCATCTGATCATTCGACAATCAGTTTTTGCCTCTTAAAAACACCAAAAAGAATGTTTCTATCAAGTATTTTCAAGATGGTTTATTACATTTCTAGAGGAATTTTTCTTTGAAAAATGTATTGATTCTGTACAATTAAATTGGAGGAAAAATTAAGTCTGACATTGAATGCTTTAATCATGGATCTATCTTTTATGATAAATCCAACAACAATTTTACCACTAGCACAGAATCCAGCATAGCACTTACTCTTTATTTAGGAAAGTTATAGATATAAGATTTAATTCTGGCCCAAAAATGCCATCCATCCGGAATTCTGAGATTTTAAATAGATCAATTTTGCATCTGCATGATGAATCCTCCCAGACCTATCTTGAACTCAAACATTACTTTGTGATTGTTTGCTCATTTTAAAACTTAAAATATTTTAGAAAGCTACTTTTCTCAAACATAATACCAACAAACTACTTGGGACACCAGCACAACATACCGAAGTAGTTATCTTTCATAGGAAGAGAAGAAAATTGCTAAATTAAAGAAGAAATTGAGGACATAATTACCGTGGATTATCAAGTAATAAATTCCAATTCTAACAAATAGTGGGCAAAAACTCTAAAAATAATTTTATTAATTCCCTTGGCACTTTTACCTGACTTGTTTTATATATTCCCTTTGGTTTACAAGGCTATTGCATAGCTTTGTACAAGCTTTATCACAGCATAACCTTGGTGTGTTTGTATGTATATGTGTGTGTTGATACATGAATGATGTAAAAAGAATGCATAAACAAACGTGTTCTAACCACCTCTTTCTTGCTAAAAGACTAACACAATTCAGAAAACACTGAAAAATATTCTATCATAACTGGAAAGATGATACTATTTTTTTTTTTCATTACCAATACTCTTGTAAAAAGGCAAAATGAAAGACAAGTGAAAAACATTAATTACAAATGGTCATACAAGAGAGGAAGTTTGACTAGATTAAGCTTATTTTCTCCATTATCAATGTTTTGGTTTTATTCTACTTACTAATTTCCTGTCTCTCTAAGTTCAGGTCTCACTAGATATTACTACTGTTTCAGAAAAAAAAAAAAAATTACAACCCAGGAGAACATTGTTTTATGTTGTGTTGTTGAGTCTGTGAATTTTTGAGGAAGACAGTTATTTGTAGTCTGTAGCCATGATGATTACACCAGAGGGCAGGACACAAGTAACATAATACTGAAGCAGTCATTTGAAATATCAAGAGTAATATAACAACTCTGAATAAAATTCAGTTTCAAAAAATTCAGAAATGTAGGATCCATGAGTTTTCTGATACCAGTTATATTTAACTGCTTATTTAACTGTTGTAAAAACAGTGACAATTTTGGAAGACGAAAAATATTTCAACATAAATAGGACAATGATTGCTTGGAATTGCAGTTAGATTAACATGTCTAATCTGTACAAGATCATAACTCACAAATTATTTTCATTATGTTTTGCAGAACTAGTCATTAGACTTTTCATAGGTATTAGAGAAAAAAAGGCACATAGGCTCTTTTCTTCAAAGATGTATTACTTTAAATAGACACTTTAGATGTACAGGAAAAACACTAAGACATTAGTCTGACTACCAAAAATATAATTTCACTTCCATTTTAGGTTACTACTATAATTAATATACATGTATTAGACTTATTTTCATGGGGGAAAAGGAAAATTTTTAACTTTAATCAAGGTATATATGTATATATATATACATAGCTTTAAACACATAGCACTTCACCTATTAAGTTTTTAAGTAATAAGTTATTATATAAAGCCCATTTCAATGTGCAATTAAAGCACTTCTCCAATTAGTTATTGATAAAATATAATTATTTTCCTAACAATGTTCATAAGTATGTTTTGCATCACATTTTTGCATCCATGGTACAGGCCTATTTTTAGCTGCAGGGAAAACGAATTCCCCCAAGAATTGCTTCTTAGTTTTATTCCTTTTTAAAACCTGCATATATTTGGAGAATTTTTTTAAAAATCTTTTCAACTGCTTAAGATAAAAGAAAAAAATGTTAAACCAAATAGAAAAAATGTTGTTCTTCTAGGGTTTTGCTATGAAACTTATAACAAATAAAAACACAAACTATCCCATTCCCCCGTGTTTGCACAAATATTTGACAGAAGGTACTATTCAACCTAAATGTAGAATAAGCTTGTGTCTTTTGCTGAAGACATTAATTTACTCATTTTGATGTTTCAATCTGGATAAAAATGAAATAATACAGAAATAAATTTAAACTTGAATTATTAAAATATAGCTAAATTCTTCATTCCTTTAAATTGAGATTATTGATGTCAGAATGCAACTACTTCTATTTCATTCCTGAAGTAACTTTTCTGTTTCATCTTTATTTTTCAATGATTCAAAACTTCTGGGAAATTTGGCCAGACATCAGATGATGTATAAAGAACAGGAATAGTAAAACATTCTGTAAAGATTATGTTGGTTCCCTACATGCCTTTATCTCAAGGTTGAAAATCAAATAATCAATATAAAGTCTTCAACTTTATATCTTATCTCAGATCTATCTTTAACAATAGTGTGACCCAAAGTCATAGGTACAGACCTTGTTCAATATTGACCCAGATGGAAGAATGACATTTGCTGAATCATGAAGATTAATTTTTGTACTACCTAATTTTCTGGGTACCTCCTTTTAGACTTCCAGGAAACTCTTTTTGTCCTGTTAGATACTACAGTTATGAACATCACTTGTAAGACATCACCAACAGCATAAGCTGATTTAAAAAATACAAAAGTTTTGCCCTTCAGGATTTTTTCATATTCTGTTCTGCCTTTGGCATAGGAGCATCAGTGAGTATCAGCAACACCTTTGTCTGCATGCAAATAAAGAAACAAAGTCTTCAGAAGTGCTGGGACCCAAATATCTTCCAAAAGGTAGAAAAATAATCTTCCTCACTGACAGCAGCTTGCTATGTGTAAAAAAGATACTATCTCTAATACTTAGCAGAAATGTATAATTTTCTACATATAATTATGAAAACAGTGAGGGTCACTGCCTGTAGCCATTCTGCAATATTTTTTCTCAGTTCCCCTCAAAATTCACACTCATTACTTTTCAGCACATTTGAGTAAATTCGTTTTCATATTGCTGTATTCATTGAATGTAATTTTCAACCACACAAATAATGAATCAGAAATATAAGGTGTACTGACCAGTGCAACTAACTCAGTAACTATACCACAACTTTAATTTTTACTTTCCGCCTTTGACTCGGGAATTGCACACCTATTCTGGAGATGGAATAATTCACTCTGTTCAAACCCTGCTAGTGCTGAGGACTTTAAGTGTTTCATTATCCTGTAGACTGCACAACAGCAATACCCATTTTACTTCAGAAATCTGATTTGCTTAAACTGTGAGGTAACAGACTCTCAGGCAACTGTGTCTCATCTATACTAATCTTCCCTTATCTAATTTCTCATTTTAAAGTTATCTATTCAAAACCCCGATTTGACAATATTACTTCATTAATTATTCACTTTTTTCTTTTCATTGCTTATTTGTCTAACTTGTGTCTGGAGGGTAAGTAAACAAACAGGAGCATGACCATCGAATTACATTTCCGGCGCAGTATATTTATCAATTTTTTAAATTTCTTCTTATTCTTAATGGATAAAATTTATTTTATTCGTATTGGTAAAGGGTGAGTGAAGTCACCCTTTCAGTATAATTCATTAGAAAGTTTTTTTGGAGATATGCTGGTTAGAGTGGAACTACCATGTTGTATCTCTGTGGTTTTATCAGTAACTGCCTAGGGGAACAATAGCCAGAGATAAGAACCTTTCACATAGGTTACACTTTGAGAAACCTTCAGCCCCACACCAAAATAATGAACGACAGATGAGTGGTATCTCAGTGGTACCATCTAGATACTTGCCTCTCCTTTATTTGGGTGCTGTGATCATATTCTGGTCATGGATACTCCTATAATTTGCTGATACTTGTGATATGATATATTTCGGAGTTGCCTTTTCATCAAAAAGTTTCTGTCCTGTCACATTGTCTTGTGCGCCCAAGTGTCATATGACTCTAGGATTTCCAGGTGTTTTTTTTCATGCAATTTACTGTGTGAACAATGTTGTGTACTGCCATGTTAGTTAGGGTGTGAGGAAAGATGTTTCATTTAAACAGGACTCGTTCCATAATTTCTAGATTTTTATCCTTGGTTGATGGTGTGCATAAAGAGACCACTTGTAGTCTAATTCTATACAACTGTTTCCTGTTGAAAGAGTTGATAAGCTCCCAAACTTCTTATAATGTAACTTGTCTTAGTGCTCATTTATAGTTTCGCATATGTAAATCTTGCAATTGTCTGGTATTGTTAGGTCCCTTTGATGAAGGTGAACCTTTTGTGATATCTCATGGGTACTTCCCATGCTAGTAATTAATGATCGTAGAAAATGATATCATAAGACTAGACCAGGCCTTTGAGCTCTCTAGTTATTGCCGCGTGTAAAACTCAATACATTTTTATTATAAACATCATGTAAGTCAATCGGCTTTCACTATGAGGAAAAACCTAGATACTTTTGACGTTCATTCTGCTATACGATGAGTGTGTTCTTCAGTTTCGTTTATGTGTTTCTTTATCCTCTATTGATGTTTATTCACATGATTTAGATTGCATGTTTTGGGCCTTTGGAATTTTTGGTGTTTCTTTAGATGTTTGAATGGTTGCTGGATAAATCCAAACAGAAAATAAGAACTCAACTAGTTTAAAATGTATTAAGTTTTAATAAGTGTGGGGTAATTTTATGTTGCCAGGCTCAAAGTCAAAGATGTAAAACCATGAATATGTTAAACATTTAAGCCAAATCTAGCATTTTTTTTCTTTTACCAGGTATCGTTAAGTGTAAGGTATCGGGCAATTTTTAGTGCCAGTTGTGTTATTCAGTATTCTTCAATTCGCTACCTCTATAATAATCCAAGTAAATCTTTCCTTTGCAATTATTTTTGTGAAATAAAGGTAGAGTATTCACGCGATATTAATTATCTTTACTTTTAACAACAAGGTATAATGGATGTGGGTCCTGGTCGAAACCGGACAGGGTGTTTCCTTGAAATGTCATTAACCTGAGTATGCACGCCCTCGCCTTTCATTCTAAAGGGAGCGGTCTCATCTTTCTGATCATAGAATAATAATCTGTACTTTTTAATTTTTAACCTTATTATCAGAAGAATAGACTATGTTAGACAACATATTAAGAACAAAAACAGATCAACATACGTTAATACTTATGTATTTAACAATAGATTACCATCCAAAAATAGTGATTCTGAACTGTAGACATTTACATTAAGACTAGCTGAGCAAATTTATTGGTGTACATCAAATTTTAGTGAAGCCATATGTTATAAGCTTGATTAATAGGCATTCAAATTAGTGATGCAATCTCTATTTTCTGCAATCCTTAAGGTCCATCGAACTACTTTTTTGTCATTGGAGGTAGTATTGAGCCTGTCTTTTATAACTTCTTGTAAAGAAGAAGCAAATGGATAAAGCGTGAATTGTCAAGTAGGTATTGCATGTAACAAAGTATTTTGCTAGCTTGTAGACTCTGAATACTTCTACAAATAATCTCATCAGACTGCTCAGGTTTCCTGCACAAAATCTTTTAGAAATTTTTGAAATCCACTGAGTTGAAATCTATTTTGTTTATTCTTCTAATCCAGCCCCTAGAGACACTTTTTTTAATGGATATCTTACCCACTAGCTTAAGAAGATCATTCTTGCTGTTCCATGTGTACTGTATTTAGGCCATCAGCAGCAAACATGGAAATTGTATTTTGCAGCCCTCCAGGGAAGCAAAGACTTGATAAGTATCCACCAAGTGCACTTACTTCAAGTGATAAATTAAAACAGAAATAGGAAAACACAGGAGCCACAAAATTATCTTGTCAGTCTGAAAATCTACACCAAGTTGAAAATGTTAGTTGACAAGCAACTTGATTGACAGACTGATTTTAGGCCTCTTGGACTCAATTTGGAAATGGAAAAGAGGAGCAGAGGTGATAAATTATATTAAAACAATATGTTCTAGGAGTATTGTGTACAGTGTTGGCATTTCCATTAAAAATCAGTATCTTCAGGGAGGTCTTAGTGTGACCCAGAAGGGTGGGATGTTTTTATATTTATTTTTTTAGGTTTATTGGTTGATGTTATCTGTTTTATCTTTATATATCTGTAAGAGAGGAAAAATATTTCATTTATTTTTAAGCTGTAAAGAAACTTTTGCATGTTAAGTTCTTAATTTAAGGGGTTTCCCTGGTTCACCACTGAATTGACGGACTAGTTTTGCAGACCTGTTTTGTGTAAATGAGCTAGCTTACATATCTATTGCTAAAGAAAATTAGGATTATTCTGTTTTCATATCTGAGCATTTTATTTCTTTATTTCATTGAATAATATCATGTTGTGATTTGTAAAGTGTAGGTTTTTTTTCACCACAGCCATTTGAGTATTATAACAAACATCTGTACTGCAGATAGCTGTCCAAATATTTATGCTGACCCTCTGATTCAATGAAATTACCTGTGTTTTTATTACTCTGTTAAATTAGGTATGAGAAGTAGCTCTTGATCTTTTGTGCTTTCAATTTCTTCTATTCCTCATCTTAAAAAGTCATGTGTGTATGTTTATAGAGTTACTGTTTCATTTTGAAATTATAATTTAGATGAGATTACAAAAAAATGGAAACAAAAAAGCAGAAAACTGAAGTGTACCAGAAGAATCAGATTAGCTTCATTATACTATATATATAAATAAAGAAAACTGTATACTGTTCTCATTCACTATACAAGTTAATTTTTTATTTTTTTGTTAAATAACAGCTACTCTGCCAGGATAAGAAATTAAATATGAAAAAAAAAAAAATAAGTGAAGCTAATATTATGGAATTATTTTTTATGAAAAAAAAATAAAATAATGAAGCTAATTATTTATGGAATTAGTTTTTATGAAAAAATAAAATAAGTAATGAAGCTAATCTGATTCTTCTGGTACACTTCAGTTTTCTGCTTTTTTGTTTCCATTTTTTTGTAATCTCATCTAAGTTATAATTTCAAAATGAAACAGTAACTCTATAAACATACACACGTGACTTTTTAAGATGAGGAATAGAAGAAATTGAAAGCACAAAAGATCAAGAGCTACTTCTCATACCTAATTTAACAGAGTAATAAAAACACAGGTAATTTCATTGAATCAGAGGGTCAGCATAAATATTTGGACAGCTATCTGCAGTAGTGTCGGAGTAAGTGCTCAGATCCCGTGTG
>VKON01000093.1:12939-33096 GCA_009741485.1 Malurus cyaneus samueli | reverse complement strand
GCCAGCAAGTTTTTTTATGCTTTCTTTTCTTATTTTTCCTAGGCATTTTTGACTGGCCCTATTGTGACAGTGCATTCTCAGGGGGACGTAAAGGGGGAAAAAACTGTCGTTTCCCAAACTGAATACAGCCATTCTTTCCTCTGGTGCAAAAACAACATTTTGTGAAGACTGAGATTAGAAAAACAAACAAAAAAACAAAAAACCAACAACAACAACAACAAAAAACCACCAACAAAACAAACCCAAAAAACAAACAAGAAAACCAAGAAAGACAAAGGAAAAGAGAGAACAAAAAACAACAAAAAACTCACCAAAACTTCACTTTGTTTTATATTTCAAATCCATGAAATTTCTACATTAAAATTACTAGTATTTTAACCATGAGGCTTATTGTTCTATTTCCTGTGATGTCACAGAAAAAGTATTATTAGCAGCAGTCGGAGTGGGGATACAGTGACGTCATAACAAGAGCTATATTTCTTGATATTTTACCACCAGGAGTAATCTGAAAGCAACATTATGCCTCACGATGCATCCATCAGTAGATACATTGTGACTGATGATGCATACACTTCACAAATCAACCTAGGCACAAAGCTTTTCAAGACAGAATTAAAAGTATTAGATCTGTAAAAGTTTTATTTTTCTTCCCCGCCATATTGAGCCCTTTGTTTTTTGATGATATTAGACAAATAGGAAGCATATTTTAGGAAGGTGCCACTTCACTTAGCTAACTTCCCTTAACCTGCTTCCCCATCCCCAGACAGTACATTTTAATTACTTCTTATACAAATTTTCTGAGCACTTACTGTGGGATTTCAAGGTATGAAATGGATTCACTTGAAAATAAATACGTGCAACATTTTAAAGTCCTATACTGACCGTTAGAAAAGTATGAAATGGGAGTATGTCTCTCTCAATGGAAAACTACAGTTCACTGCATACTGTTTTATTTATCTTTCCTTTCAACACCAGCTCAATTTTTTAAAGCACGTTTAAAATTCTATGAACTCATAGTAAAAAACCCCAAAAACACAGAGTTATCTGATGACTTTCAGATCGTTTTGCTGTTTCAAGTTTCTTGTTACTAGTTATCTCTGAGGTTAATGGATGGGACAATAGAAAATTGGTTTTTGCTTGCACATTTTTAAGTGACTTTAAAAATCTAAGTGTTAAGCTGCTTAGCGGCCGGGAAAGCATCATTTTCTTCTCTGAACACCTATGACCAATCTTTCAGTCAGGAAGTATTTTCCAATATAAACAATGACCTCTTTTCAGTTTAGTGTTAGTGTTAGCAAAATATGATAAAGTTTCTTTTTTTTTTTTTTTTTTGTCTTCATAGTTGCTTATAAACATATAATAGTTTGTAATTTTGGTTTTGAAAGGGGGTATAGAAGGCTGGAAGCTCAGGGGACAGACTGCAACAAACAAGTAGCCTTTAAACTGCCAGCTGTCCTGCCTTAAGCAATTTTCTAGACTGACCATTCTACATCTTTTAAGAACTGTGCTTTTGCCCTACTAATCCTGCTGATCTAGAATTGTCAATATGGAAAACAATGACTGCATTCTGAATGCAACATTTCAGGCATGACCCATCTATTGGCTGTTTTTCATGCTCCCACTGGCAGGAAACTGTTGAGAATTAGTCGTTCCATTCCGTACACTGTACAAGAAGAAAAGTTGGTATGCATCACATTCCTCTAATGATTCCCAATCAATATAGTCATGCCAGAAGAATCTCTCTGGTACGTGTTTCAGCATATATCAGCTATTAGCTTGCTTCGCAACACGAACTGATTTTTCAAAACTATTCCAATACTGCTTGTTAAATTAGTTTGTACTGTACCGTATACAGTTGCAATTTACATAGGCAAAGAACCCAAACTGAAGCTGTTTAACACTCTAAGAATTATGTTAAATCTCTTCCTCAAAAAAAAAACCATGAGTTCTCATTAGGTTCATCTGCACAGGGTTATACATGAATTCTGATCTTCCCACAAAGAAATTAGGACAAAGGAGTCTTCCCAACGCAAGTGAAGAATTCTTATATTAAGCTTGTTAAGATGTGGCTGAATGCAGTGTCTTTTTCTTAACAAGTTAAAAAGGGTTAATAACCATGGTGTAACCATTAAAACTGCAAAATAGCCCCAGGTCTGATGTGTAAATTTTTAAATTTCAGCCTGTCATCCTCATACTTTATTTGGAAATCTATTTTGTTTAATGTGTTGAGGTGTCTTGCTAGCACAAATCTTCCCAATTGCAAGTGAAATGCAGCTTACAAATTTACTTTGAGCAAGAGGATCTTCAGTGCTTTTTAGGCAGTAAAATAGAAACAAAAAAGGGAAAGAAGCTATTTTCAAAATTTTAGAAGTAATTTTAGTCTGCTTTGTTGTTTTCACAAAAATTGCTGATTTTTAAGTTCTGAAAGTAAACGCTTTACAGCATTTTCTCCATATTGCTTTGCAATATTAGAGCTTTTTATAACATAAAGGTTTAAACAAATAATTGCTGATCTGTGGCATATACAAATCATGTTAAAAACGGCCTCTAAAATGTTTTGTGTATTTAGGCTTATTCATAAGCCAAGCAGTGCTCCATAACAGGGAGAATGAGAGTGACTGCAGCTCAGAATAAAAGGTTAGACGGAAATATAATCAAGTGCTTGGAACAGTACATTTGAAAAAGATAAATGAAAACCTTTAATTATGATACAATAAGTTAGGCGTGAGAATAGCAATGTTAAGTCTTAGATGGCATAATGTTTAACCATGGAAAGCGAGAGGTAACCAGGTCATATAGTGGAAAAAACACCCACACAAACCCCTTTTTAATATTACTAATGTAAAACAGAAGTTTGGTTTGTTTCGTTTTATATGCCTTTAAATAACTACCTTACTACATGACAATCATTATGTGTAAGAAATACTGTGCTACTAAAATACAATTACATAATTATAAAGAATAGATATTGTAAATAATATTTTTGTATAAATTTAATACTATAAAGTGCAGGGCAACCCTGTATTTTCATTTTGTATCATATTATAATCTTAGAATAAATTTGGCAGCATATGGGAGGAGGTGGTATTCCTAGCACAGTATGTGTCAGGCTTGCATCACACTAGGCAATGGTGGTGAATACTTACTTCTAAATACAATGTGCTTTGCGTTTATGTATAAAAGTCCCAGCAAACACACGAGGAACACCAAGTGAATGTGCAGAGATTGCCATGTGAGAATACATTAAGAGCTCTGTGCTATCAACCAGAGCTGGCTGACAAGTGTCATATGTGCAAACATTGTTAAATAGTGCATAATTAGATGCAACAGGATATTTTAACCACTGTTCAAATATTGAGCATACTAAGCAATTACATATCAGTATTGTTAGTGACTTGTGTCTGCTATACAGCACACACACTGCTACATGCTTTAAATTTTTATGTGTGAGTAGGCTGCTAAGTTCCACTGAGTTACTTATAGGAGATGCTCAAAAATTAAAAATGGAACCTACATTCATCGCAGTTAGTTGAATCAATCACGATACTTACAGGCAAATTTTATACTGTGTGCTGGACTCCTGTCACTTCTGCAGTTAATGTATATATGTATCTGGCTAATTCAAATTCATGTTCTTTAAATTCTAGTTTATGCAGGAACTTAATTGCACCCAACAACAGATACTTCCCTGAATTCAGTCTAGAAATTCATTAATGTTATAAAAGACTTTCTCAAGAGACATTTGTTCGGTATAGTTTAAGGAATTGAATGCCTCTTTTAACTAGCAAAAGATTACCAACTAATTCTTAATGGGTTCTGATGTGAAAGATATTGAATCACTTCTTGCACTCCACAGAAAGATTTGTCAAAAAAGAAATGAAAAAAAGAAAATCAGAAAGATATATCTAGAAGAAAAACACAAATCAAAGGAAAGTAGAAAATCTTTAGATTAAATCGATTAACAAATACATGACTTTGCTGCTTAAAGCATATTTTGGCATTTTTGTTTTAAAATCAGCCTTCAGTTGAGGTGATCTGAGATATTTCAGAGGGTGAGAATGTTCAAAAAAAATTCAGGTTTTTTGACTACAGGCTAGAAAACATCACTGAAGTCAGGGAATTTAAAGATCTCCAACAATTGAACTCTTGTGGTTTTAATCTACTGTTTGTTTTCAAATTGTTGCATGATTTTTAAAAATTCAAATGTCTATTTTTATGTTTTGTATTAGTAGGCAAATACATCATAGATTCATCTGCTTTAAAATGCAAGGATATCTTGAGGTCCATCTTGTAAAGCCATAACCATACAACATATACCAAGGTATATTTGGAATGCATAGGACTGCTGACCCTAATATTTTGCACGGTACTTAAGTATTGTGGAAAGTGGTTTGTACTTTCAAATTTAATTTCTTCCATGTAAATTCTTATTTAGAGAGAAGTGTTTGTGAACTGAACTGATTTTACATTATTCTTAGAAAAAAAAATCCACATCCTTAGCACCATAACAGGCACAATGACCCTCAGATTTGACTCTAAATATAAAAGATCAACTATCAGCCTTATATAGAAAACAAAGTAGGAAAATGAAGCACCGTCTTAATCAGATTAGCAGTTGAAAAAACCCAAAAGATCAAAAACCCCGTGCACCTAGCAACCAAATCTGCTCACTTAAAACTGTATTTCCAGCAATATGTTTCTATGTTCTTGCTTAGTTAAAACACGAGCTGCACAGGTGTGTATTTTGCAAATAGTATCTGTTTAGAGACACCATCTCAGAGGATTTCAAAGAATTCTTTTTCCCCAAACATTTCTTTAGAATTTATTAAGTAATCAATCTTTTACTTGGGACTCCTTCAAAAAAATTAGAAGTTTGGATTTCTTTACCTTGGTGCTCATATTGATTTTGCCAATAAACAGCGCTCTAAGATTTACAGTCAAGATAAGCTTACATATTTTGCACCTGAATATCTTATGATTTTAATTATTCTGTTTTTTTGGAAATTGAAATATATTTTCAAACTGATCATTGGGTAACATCAGAAGTGACACATTTAAGGTTGGCAATGACTTTCCTGACTTCTAAGACAAGAATGATAATGGATTGTGCTACAGAGGGAGATCATGATTTTATACCATCAAGTCATTTGAGACTGCAGTAAAGAATTCTCATTTTAAATACTGAAATCAGATTTTCATTGGGCTGGAAGAGTGTTACAGTATGCATTCTTTCTAGAAATATTTTTTCTTGTGTGAAGTACAGACGAACAGTTCGTGCATAATGCCATGTGCTTATTGAGCATTTGGTTGCAAACATCAAAGAAGGTAGCATACCACTGTGGATTGTTCCAACATGATCTATACATGGTTTCTTAAATTTATTAAAAAATTGCCTTATGTATTTATTCCAACATCTGCAGACACTTTCAATCTTTAATCAAATCTCTTCCAACTGATCCAATTCAAGTATCAATCACTCAGAGATGTTATCCAGAAATGTGCATTGTGCAGTGCAACCATTCTCAACGCTACATATTTCTAGCTTTGAAAGAGTTTATGAATTCTAATGGCCAAAGAACATGTACTATCTGAGGGCAAATTTACAAGCTTCATGTTTACAACAAGCTTCTGAATTTATTCCAGTATGCTGGTTTCAACCCCAGTAGGGAAGTTGAACTAAAATAATCCATTCACTTCACTTCACCCTTTGGGTAAGGAAATGGACAATATGAGAGATTATGAGTTGAAATACATTTACTAAGAGCAAATAACAGTATGAATAGCAAAGAGAAGGCGTTTAACTGGCACCTGTCATTTCCTGCTGAAACAATGCCCCCAGCAATGATCATATTGTGGATACACACCATACTAAAAATTTCCATGCCTGTCTCTGGAGCACATCATCCAGAATAATCCAGTTCTGAAGGCTATTCCATAGACCGAGTAACCCATGGGCACACTCAGTAATGGACTTATGTATAGCTTTAGCATCACAAAATGAAGTAGAATTAATTTGTTTCTCCTACATTTTATAAACTGATCCTTAAAAAAAACCTAACATGACATGAATTAAGAAGCTACAGAAGTGAAATAACAGGAGGAAATATCCTTTATCATAAGAGAAACCATTAATTATCAAGAGGATATTAGCTTTTTTACCTAACATGCACATTCAGTGAAATGAATGCAAAACTCCAACCTATTCCACCCAGAAATTAGGATCACTATTTAAACTTTTTCTATTACACTATTTTCTCTCAAATAAAAACTATATCTCCCGACATCTAGACTATCAACAGTGTACTTTGCAATGGCAAATTCAGACCACATCAATAGGTCTGATGTGTGGACGATTTCTTTCAGTTTTTATTTCCTAATCAGTCCATTGCAGCTTTCTTATGGATTCATTCATGTGTAAAAGAGACAAAAATGGTGTTCTGGCTGGAATTCTGAAAGTTTATATTGCTAATTTTATTAGATGATTCATCATTCCATTGACACAGCTAATCTAGATTTTTTTCTATCAAGAAAAAATAATCAGCCAGTATCACTAAAAATACAACCCTATTAAAAAATCCAGCTTAACAAGGCACATTCGAGCAGATTAATTATTTCTCTGAAAATGTGACTTTCATTTCACTTCTAGTATAAAAACTAAAAGGAGCTTAATGTGGAATATTTATGGAACATTTAATGGTAGGGAAGTCCATGTTGAATACTGACAGATGCTACGTTTTGTGAAAGTATTTTGTTTATTGGAAATTTTGGCATTGTTATTGGTGAATAGAAGTGCTTCATGAGGCAAAAGAAAACTGTATTTGCATTTACTAATTAGAATGAAGTATAGACGTAGTAATTTCTATTAAGGATAAGTGGGTACTTTAAAAGCTCCTAAAAGAATTTATTGGTACAGGATAGGCTAAGAAGGTAAGATAGAAATAACGACACTTTTTTTGCAAACAGAATACAGATGGATTATACTTCATGTCTTCTCAGTTGCTGACATATTTTGCTATTTATACTCTGGCTGACAAAAAGAAAAAAAAAAAAGATATATTTAAAGTGTATTTGAACACTGAGACCTTAGAGTAAGACATTACTAAGGATCCACCTCACAAACATTATGTAACAGGACCTGTTCTTGACAACACTATGCTAAGTTTGGATTAATTCTGTTAGCTACCTGAAGGAATGTTTGACAAGTAAGGCAAAGGCACACAATCAAGGAGAAAAGCAAGAAATTCCCGCTGCTGTTTCATCTTGGTGTGAGATATTCTATATCTTTTTCTCTTTTTATTTTTTCTCTACTGAAAGAAAGGTAGCAGTCTATATATTTAGCTATTCAGAGTAAACTGCAAAATTAAATGTTTTTATCACAGTATCATCTATTTAAAGCTAAGTATCCTGATATATATAAGATTAAAATTTCATACTCCAGGCCAAACGCCCAAGTTGATGTTTGTAAGCACTCAGCAGTTTCCATGGAATTTACGGCCCTTATCAAATTCTGTAACTCTACATCACTAACTTCTACATTCGGAGCATCAACTACTTCCAGATGCAAAGTGGAGTGAGGGTCCTGGAGATCTATGCACCTTTAGAAAAGTGAAAATTGATGATTGCAATCAATCAGCACATACACTCCCATCGCTCATTTACAGTATCTTTCACTGTTATTTAGCCAGCCAAAACTTCCAATTCTAAATCTTAGGACCGTTTTAGAGAGCAGAAGTTCCTGACTGTGTTGCTTTATTGGAACTGTGCTATCAAGGACCTGCCAAAATAACATGAAAGAGGATGTCTTGTTTAAACAATGGTAGGCTTGTGTAAGTTGTAGATATATTACAGCTTTATAGGACCTTCCCTTTAATATATGCCTTAATAAAATACAAACATGGCAAAAATTTTTGAAAAAGAAAAATCTTCTCTATATAACTGTCCTTCTTGAAAGTGGGTGTACATAAGTTTATAATACAAAATGATCAAGATCTGAAATAAATTAGTAAGTTTGGCATTGACCCTGAGACATCTTGACCTGCTCACTGATTCAGTAAGCAATCTCTTACATTCAGTGACACTAAGCCTTCTCAAAATATAAATGCATATTCATCTTGGTTGTGCATTTGCACAATGATAGAAATAAACCGTTTCAAATGAGCAATAGTTTGTGTAGCATAAACATTTGTCATACGGATTCTGGAATTGCAGCTACAGAAATATTTAATCCTTTCCATTCTATGTGCTACATAGCAGTGGGGATCATTACAGTGCCTCTTGCTAAACCTGTTGTAAAAAGTATCCCTGTGCATCAATAAGATCATCTCTCAGTATATCTAACTGGAGTTGCAGAGAAAAATCTCTAACTTCAGGTTCCCTCGTTTACAATCAAACTTCAGTAACCCCATTTAATCTTCTGCCAAAAACTCACATCTGTGGAAACATCAGCCTCACTGCATTCCTCAGCCTAGTGTCAATGCCAGCTGTCATAAAAGACAGGTTTGCCAGCTGTAAAATACAGTAAAAGAGCTTCTCATCTGGATCTCTCAACAGACCAAAATCTTCTCCGTGAACTCATAAAATCTTGTGGAAGTTATTAAATCTTTAATGCACCTCAGGGAAAACCTCCTATGGACAGAAGGATTGGCAAAATGACCTTAAAAGTTTTTGCTATCAGTAATACCGACACTCTTTTGCAGTAAAATACGCAGCTACTTCTGTTTTCTGCTGTTGTTTCGAGGTTTGTTTACTTGAAGTAAATAGGAAATCAAGTAATAACCAACAGTCTTCTTTCAGTTCTACAATGAAATATGTTTTTTGCAGGTATGTGTAATGTCTTATTTCATACCATACAACAAACACATGCACCAGACACCACATATGAAATTTCTTTAATATGTAATTATCAACAGAAAAGATGAGTAGGTTGTTGGATACAGGAAATATGTTATTTTGCATTTTCAAAATAGTTTTTATTTCTTGAGTTTACAAGCTCCACCTTAGTCAACTCCTCTTTACTCTGCTAGCAGCAGAAATACCTATTCATTTCTCAAGAATATAAATATGAAATATTCACCTGTACTTATAAATAAACAGGAAAGAAACAAGTACAAAAACAGCTTTTAAAATCTGTGGTTTTCTGAAGGAAGAAAGATTTTAAAGCAGTTACTATGCACGCTAATAGCGGTTTCTTCTTATACCACAAGAACATATACATAAAGCACTGATATTAAGAGGAATTACTAAATTTGCTTTTCATTGATAAGTGTTTTGGTTCTCTGTTAACATAAATACTTAAATATAAGTTTTCAAACATATTTATTCATAAATATGTAATACAGTGTGCTATTTCAGACTTTTTGGATAAAAAAAGAAAAGAGTTATAGGATAAGCTTGCAAGATTCAACTGCTTCAAGAATGATGAAAAAAGTTAAAGCCACCTTCTCTGTTTAATCACAAAAGAATATTGTAGGAAAAGTGAAGACACAGATGTAGGAAAACAATTATGGACCTCTTAACAACACAGTAAACTGAAGGAAGGGTCATGAGGATAGGCCGGGCTCTTCTCCTTGATATCAAGCTTTAGGACAAAAGGAAATGAGAATGGATGCACAGGAAGTTCCCCTGAGATGAGCAAGAACTTTTTTACTGTGCAGGTAACTAGCACTGGAACAGATTAGTCGAGAGGCTGTGGAGTCGCTTCTATAGGACACCTGTGCCATGTGAATCTAGCTGACCCTGCTGAGCAGGGAAGTTGGAACACATGACTCACTGCTGTCCCTTCCAGTCTGGCACATTCTGTGATCCATTTATAAATCGCAAATGCTGATGTTGGAAATGGGAGAAATTCTGAATAACTTATTCTTGTTACAAACTCCTAGTTATGTGCAGAGTAACCTGATTAGTTTTAGCATAGCCAGTTTCTGCAAGAATTAATTGACATGGTTTGAAGAGAGAGATAACAGAGTCTTTTTAACAGATGTTCCATCAAATTTATGCTACTGTACTTATAATGCAATATTTCTACTTTCCCAAACACAAAGTGTCTTGGAAGAAAAATGAAGCATTTGTTAATTGCTAGTTTTTCTGGTTTGGCTCGTCCCAATGTTTTTCAATAAATTATTCGCCCCTAGTGTATTAGAGTAATAGAATTACAGAATGATAGACCAAGTTCAAATTGGAGAGGGACTTTGAGATATCTAGCCTCCCCTTTGGTGATGGCAAGGACACCTTTCACTTACCATGTTGCTCAAAGACCCATCGACCTGGCCTCTAGTGATGGGACATCTACCACTTCACTAGGCAACCTGTCAGCGTCTCACGCCTCAGGGAAGATTTTTTTCCTCATATCTATCTAAGTTTTTCCTTGAGTTTAAAGCCGCATCCTGTCCCTCTCGTTACAGCTTGTAGATCTCTCTCCAGCTCTCTCTAGCCATTTAGATATTCGAAGGCTGTATGAGGTTGCAGGAAGCCATCTCTTCTCCAGGCTGAACAATCAACTCTCAATCTCAGAGGAGGTGCTCCAATTCTCTGGATCATCTTTGTGCCCTCCTCTGGACTCACTAAATATAGATACATATGTTCCCATCAAAAATCAGGAAAAGGAAACAAGAGGACACACTTTCTAATTTAGCTACTGGATTCTATCTGAATTCCATCTGGCTTCTTAGTGAGGCACTAACACAGATCTTTTCCTGGTATATTTTTTAAGTGATATCGTTATACTTCTAAATTATTATGTTAATATAGATAATAATAACCAAAACAACTGCATGCCTCCTTTCCATTGCAACCAAATTGTTCTAAAACATACAAATATATATAAATGCCTATGTAGTATATATATATGCATACATGGTCATCAGTGTTGTTTCACATTAATTAACCCAAAGAATCTTCAACAAGAACCTCAGTCCCATCTCTGTGATGGGTTATACCAGTGATAAATTATGAAGGAAAAAATAAAGCAAAACCTGGTCAAATATGAAAGAAAAAAAGAGAAACATTCAATGGTGTCAGGCAGAGAATAAGTCTTTGAAAATTATTTGCTGAAATAACATTTTGTCCTTTGTGTATTTTTCCTTATCCATAATTATTCTTTGATGCACAAATGTAGCATAAAAATTGCTAATGGAAGATGTCCAGGTATAAAAAATCATTATTTCTATAAAACTTCTTTTTTACAGCGACTTAAAAAATTCCAATACAATATGCTCTCTATCATAACTTAGAAACTATATTTGAAGGCCAGGTGAAATTGAGATAACAGAGCATCCAGTAACTCTCACATGATATGGAACAGTGTTATGTAAATATGATGTATTGTATGCAAAGGCCTAAGCCAAAATGTAAACATATACAAAAAAAAGGGCATATGCTTTGTGGACATATGAAAGAGAGACTGGCCATTGAGTGAGCCATTTAGAGAGCTCTGACATGTGGAATCAATAGGATCTGTGACAAATGAGGGTAAACACTTCTCTAACTGTGTATGGTAGCAAAAACAGCCATGTAATCAGCTAGGCATTTATCAGACAGCAGTGTTATTCCTTAACAATACCTTTTTGAAAAGAACATTTTAATTCAACCAAGTACTTTGGAAAACTGAATTTCAAAACAATATCTATAACGAAAGAGTTCCCAAGAAGTTTCCTTTTTTACAATCACCAAGATATAGGATGTAAAAGTGAAATTGTACACTATGCCAGGTTACAGAGAAACCCAAAGGACAAGTTTGAAACACCTCTCAAAGAGCTGTCCAAATTATTTATATCTGAAATTGGCAATAAAACTGTTTTAAGTTTCAACCACCTTGAAATATAAAGGTGGGTTTTATTTAATAAAGGTTTCTATAGTCACTTTGTTGCCTCTGCAGGGCGTGGTGATGTGTCTGGAGTAGAGTAGCGCAAAATACGGCGCACAAGCAAAACTTCATAGTCTTACCCTCCACTGGGAAACAGCAACCTACATATTAGGAATTTTCTCTAAGCCAGACATAATATCCTTGGATTTAAACACAGAGAAATATTTTACTTCTTTTCTTAATTGTATTTTGCAGCACTGAAGCACACAAAAAGACAGCAGAGTTTGTATTCTGCTGATGAGTGCCTGCATTTTTTGCACAGTAAACAATCTACTTGGTAATTCTTTGCTTGGTTGAAGAGTATTTGTCAAACACCAGTTTTCTGTAAAAAAGCTTAGCTATAATTCATTCCAGTCTTTCAAACTGGTGTAAAACCTAAAATACAAGTTTAAATCAAACACTAAAAATATTCCCCAAAATCGTATGGAAATACACTTAATGCTATTAAGGAGCATTCAGAACTAATCAGAATCAATGTGTAAGAATCATTTAGAAGCGCGTTTTCAGTGCATTCACATTTATAAAAAAAATAAATAAAGAAGAATATGCCCAGCCATGAAGTGAACAAAACTATCCTGCTATTCTTAATTGCGTTTCATCTCACCACTTTCAGCAGGTAGAAGGCATTTTTCCAGTAGCAGCATGTGGTTCTATGACAGACTCCAACAGGCAGTTATGCTGTGAATTTTGGGACTGCTTTATACCGGATGCTGCTCAAACAGCTTTTATCATCCTGTTAGAAATGAGTTCTCAAGATGTCTCTTGTTTATATAATTATTTACACTCATATATATATAAGAAAGAAAACTTATACTGTTCTCATTCGACTAACCCAGTTTCCTTTTTTTTTTGTTAAATAACAGCTACTCTGCCAGGATAAGAAATTAAATACGAAAAAAAATAAATAATGAAGCTATTATTTATGGAATTAGTTTTTATGAAAAATAAATAAAATATGTATGTGTAAATAATTATATAAACAAGAGAACATCTTGAGAACTCAATTTCTAACAGGATGATAAAATGCTGTTTGAGCAGCATCCCGGTATAAAGCAGTCTCCAAAATTCACAGCATAACTGCCTGTGGAGTCTGTCATAGAACCACATGCTGCTACTGGAAAAATGCCTTCTACCTTGCTGAAAAGTGGTGAGATGAAGTAGCAATTAAGAATAGCAGGATAGTTTTGTTCACCTTCATGGCTGGGCATATTCTTCTTTATTTTATTTTTTTTATCATATGTGAATGCACTGAAAACGCTTCTAGAATGATTCTTACACTATTGATTCTGATTAGTTCTGAATGCTCCTTAATAGCATTAAGTGTATTTCCAGTACGATTTTTGGGGAATATTTTTAGTGTTTGTATTTAAACTTGTATTTTTAGGTTTTACACCAGTTTTGAAAGACTGGAATGAATTATATCTAAGCTTTTTTACAGAAAACCTGGTGTTTGACAAATACTCTTCAAACCAATGCAAAGAATTACCAAGAGTATTGTTTACTGTGCAAAAAATGCAGGCAGCTCATCAGCAGAATACAAACTCTGCTGTCTTTTTGTGGTGCTTTCAGTGCTGCAAAATACAATTAAGAATAGAAGTAAAATATTTCTCTGTGTTTTAAATCCAAGGATATTATGTCTGGCTTAGAGAAAATTCCTAATATGTAGGTTGCTGTTTCCCAGTGGAGGGTAAGACTATGAAGTTTTGCTTTGTGCGCCGTATTTTTGCGCTACTCTACTCCAGACACATCACCAGCCACTGCCAGAGGCAACATAGTGACTATAGAAACCTTTATTAAATAAAAACCCACCTTTATATTTCATAGTGGTTTGAAACTTAAATACAGTTTATTGCCAATGAAAGAAAAAAAAAGAGAAACATTCACATGGTGTCAGGGCAGAGAATAAGTCTTTGAAAATTATTTGCTGAAATACTTTTGTCCTTTGTGTATTTTTCCTTATCCATAATTATTCTTTGATGCACAAATGTAGCATAAAATATTGCTAATGGAAGATGTCCAGTATAAAAAAATCATTATTTTCTATAAAACTTCTTTTTTACAGGACTTAAAAAAATTCCAATACAATATGCTCTCTAACTTAAACTCTCGCTCGATCAACACATCGCTTGCCCAGGACTAGTAGCTCTGCGTTACCGGCACCCAAAATCGGGGATGACAGAGTTCGGTCCATAGTGGAAAGCTTTGTGATTTTAATATATCCCAAATGTAGGAACAGACTGAACTCTAAAGAGGTACAGGGAAATGGTATGTGAGAAAGGGTGCAGAGCTAGACCTTTCTCTTTCAGCAGTGGAGATGTTTTAGGCCATTTTTTTTTCAATGCTGTACCCTGAGTGCTGACAGTCTCTTTTGGTCTTGGTTTTAAATAGTACAGATGTTTTTTCTTAAGTTACCTATTTAATTAAACAATTTAATTCAACTTTAGCCATTTTCTTCCTTAGAACCTATTTGGTACACTTTGAAACTTTATATAAATTTGCATTAGGTAAGACAATTGAAAGGGATTCTTCTTCCTTTCAAGAGGTCTTTGAAAATAAACTCCTTTTCAGTTTTCTAATAGGCTTTCAGCCTCTTTGTTGGTTTTGTTTTTAATATGGAAAACCCTGCATTCTTTCATCAGAAAATAAAAATAAAAAAAGGCAACTATTCATAATATTTGTTTCATTAAAAAATAGAGTAAGTCTTAACATTGTTTTAAAAGTAACTTAGGGTTTTGGCATTTTTTAGGGTGTAGGAGAGAGACAATAAGGAGCATTGTTTATAGAAACAATTGACTGAGTAAGGTTAGAAGTTAATTTAACTCTCCAGTGGACCTTATTATTTAATGTTTGTTATATGTCGGAGTATTCTGGTGACTGAAATCTCAAGTTCCCAGCTGATATTTGTCTATTTCTATATATTCTTCCATGAATGCGTACCTGTTTTTTTTTGTTGCTATCTCTCTCTCAGGAAGTGAAGGACAATGAAATCCCAAATCTGCAGTATTTCTCATAGAAGCCACTGGAAAGATAATTGATTAGCCTGAGATGTTTATAGATGGAGGAGGATCGTCTGTTCACTTAAGTGCTCTCCAAGCAGGAATGGTTGGTCCAATGAAGGAGGGAGGTACCCGTATTCTTTTATATCCTACATTGGTCCTTAAACATTATCTCCACCTTAACTGAATGATCAGTGGTGGGAATTTATCTTCTGTGTTCATTTGGTTGGAAACTACTTCAAACTATTCTTAATGTATTATCCCCTACTCCCCTGCCAACTCAGACAAAACAAATAAAGGGGGATGCTCAGAAAATCAATTAAAAAATTCATTTAGTGCTACATTGTAGTTTGGAGGAGATTCAACTGACTTTCTAATTAGCGAAATCCAGCTTATTTAAGAGATCTGGTTAGTGCTAGAAAGGAATGAACAGGTCTAGATATTGCCAAGAAGTAAGAAAAGAGTAACAGAGAGAAAGTGAAGAAGGAGGAGAACAACGACCGAGATTTTCTTTTTTTTATAAATTGCAAAATGAACAGCGCAAGATAGGAGCCTCTCATGACAATGCCTAGCCCATACTCGGCTTCGTCGGAAAGTCATCCTTGCTCCTATATCTTCCTACCGCTCATCTTCAACGCTTTTCGGTATGCTATAAATCAATTAAAGAGAAGGTTCTAGTACTTATGCGTAGTAGAATATATCACAGAGGCAGATTTGGTGTGGTGCGAAGAAGAGATGAGGTAAATTGAGGTACTAATGTTTTAAGGTTGTTTGTTGGCTTCTAATCCTCTTGTTCGTTTTCCTCATTGAAAAGCTATAATAGATTTGCCTTAAAATTGTTCATTTGTGTCACTTGGTTTTGCAAAAAATAAAAAAAAAAAAAAACACACAACAAAAAAAACAATTAAAAAATTCTTGGAGGTAGATGACTGTTCAAAATGATGCAAGTAAATCCAAAGCAACCTTCAAGAGCATAGGATATGTTGAATATTATTTATTCGTCTTACCTATGTCTTTTTAAGATTGTGAGAGTTTGTCCTAAATGAATAGTCGAGCATTAATGAATAGAAGAGACAGAAAAGTATCTGCTTCCGGTCGCTTTATAGACGCGAGAGAGTATTTTCTCTAGATTTTTCCTTAAAGACAGTATCTTACTAAGGATCAATGATCTTAACCCATCAGAATATTGTTTTAATGTTTGTTTAAGGATATATCAGCTCTTCTCTTAAGCTACTATCCTAAAGTTTCACCTTCAATACTACATACTGTTTTTTACTCGGTCCTGAAGAGACCACTAATGTAAGAATAGTCTGTTCTGTTTGAGGAAAGTAGGGTTAAGTGTGCTATTTTTATTAGTTTGGAATCTAAGCTTAAAAGTACGTAGATTTTAAAATTAGCAACAGTTCCATATGCTGCAATATATTGATACTTCTCATCTCTTCAATTCGAGCACAAAGATTTAGAACATGGGAAAACCAGAAACGAGTTTTATCGCAATAGTTATGAATTGAGTAACGAGAAAACTTAGCATATAATATGATGTTTGGAGAAGATGATCAACCATTTACACCACTCTGTGTTGGACTTGAGGGTTCTTCTTGGTACAACAAATCTGTTCCAGGTTGTGTATAAGTACGACAGTCCCACAGTGTTTTTTTTTTTTTAAAGTGCAGGGTAATTAATATAATTTGAAGTAATGTAAGTCTCCTCCCCAGCAGCTAAGGTATTTACTGGAAATGGTCTGGAGTTGATCCTATTATTGTATGTTACAGGATTATGAAGGCTGAATTGGTGGCCCATAAAAACAAAATCAAAATAAAAGATTAAGGTTGAGAAGTTTTGTGAAAGCACCTCTGGGGAGGAACAAAAAGCGTGCAAAACCTGGGGGGCAAATTTACCCAGTTATTAAAAGCAGAGGTGGAGTGTCTAAACCGAGATGTCAATAAGTGCAGGTCCTCGCCATTAGTTAAAGGTCACGATTAGTTTGTGCGCGGCTGTTCAGCTTGTAAGTTCGACTTGTAAGGGAAAGAGGTGGCAGGGAGAGGGATAACAAGGCGATTTCGAGAGAAAGAGAGACTTGAAAGTGATCGTAAGAATAGTAATGTAGACTATTTCAGAGAATCTAGTTAGCCGACTGTTTCTCAGACTGCACTTGCTATGTGAGGTAGTTGTGGCCCTCGCCACCCTTGCAATCTATCTTGGTACTAGACGTAATTAATGAGAATTATTGTTAAGTTAATTGTCAGTAAGTGACATAAACCTGCTAATCTCTGATCGCATCAATGATATGAGTAGCTGTAATAAAAATGCTGTCAGTACTGACGGATGGTGTATTGGAAAGTTCCTTTCAGAGTGCACAGGACCTACTCTTTTCATTCTGGGCTGACATACAATTGTCGGTCACAATTAGTGTTGTTGTATCCGCTCTATTTCACTTCAATATTTTTGGAGTAAAAACACACAATACCTGTGTTTTTATTCGAGCACTCGAGCTATAAAGGCTAGGTATGCAGAGGTAGTAAGCTCTTGGCTACATGATGCTTGTGCGTGTCGTAATGTATACGAAGTCCTGTTCTAATTGCACACTACTGTAAATAGAGGTCACGTGTGAGTAGTAAGAGCTTATATTCCCAAGGCATGTTCACTCAGGTTTCATTTTGAAAAATTCATAATCTCACTTCATAGAATGAGGATTAGCATGCGAAGATTATTTGACCATACGACCATTAGGATGAAGGAAGCAGTAAACTGAAGTGTCACCCAGCAACAGCCTTACCAAATCAGAGTTTAAGCTTCATTTACTTATTTTTTATTTTTCAATAAAACACCTATCCAGTCCATAATAATCTAGCATTTCATTATTTTATTTCTTTGCATCGATATGTTGGACAATATGTTTACTTCCTAGAGCAGAATGTCGCACGTATAGTATATTTAGACAAAAAAGTCAAAAAATAAACTATTGTAATAGTATAGGTAAGGGTTCCCAGTGCAGCCATGAGATGGAGAAAACGCCTATGTAACTGGTATTTCTGTTTTATTCTTGTATAGGCTCACCTACTTCTAGGATTACTGATGGTCAACGGATAATGGATTGTTGTATGAGTGAGAACTAGCCAGTGTGACGTAGAGTGAAAATACTATCTCACGAAGTATGTAAACGATAAGCTTAGTAGCAATCTCGGAAAGTTCGATAACAGGATCGAGTACTTGAGTGGCTGTCTAAGTGATGTCAGACATCTGCCGGTATGACTTGTTTGACAGGGAGGCAACGAGTCAAATATTCACTGATGCATTAGAGAATAATTTCAACTGCATAGAGGAGACTGTCAGTAAGAGACACAAATGCATGCAGTAGTATATGCTCTTTCGACCGGACTAGTAGAGCATTCTAACCGTTCGTCGCCTGACTTTAGAAGACAAGTGGCTATGAGACTGTTAAAGTCAGAAATGCTTCAGAGTAAAGTTCTTCAAAGTGTCATCTAAGCCAAGAGATAGGGGTATCGGATATCAACATTTCACCATCGGCTGGGCAAGTATCCTCTTTATTTCATCTTTTTTTTTATGCCATACAATGTTGAATGCACTTGAAAGCTTTACTAGTATATGAGTCTTATACTATTGATTCTCGATTAGTTCTGAATTCTCCTATGTAATCAGCATAAGCTATGTAATGAATGTGAGCACGTAAGATTTTTGCGGCGTCAATTGTTTTTAGTGTTTAAGTTTAAACCGCAACTGCTCTATGTGCTCTGGAAGTGCAGCACCCACCGGGATGTCTCTTTCACGAATACGACAAATAGCGAGATTGCGGATTTATTATATCTCCCCAGTGGTAGCAAGAACTACTTAGTGTGTGAAATCGCTTTACAGCAAACACCTGCGTCTGATTGTCACCCATGACTCTTGTGGGGCGGAAAAAACTGCGAGCAACTGGCAGTGCATCCAGCGGGTCTCCCGAGGACTTCCTTCGAAAGATCAGCATTATGCGACAATGCATACCTTCTACCAGAGGTCCATTGGATATTCACATCGGCGCTCGCCTCTCACAAAATTCTGCAAGGGCAGCTTGGCATCAGCAAAGAACCAGAGAATCTCGGCGGGTCTAGGAATTTGGTGCTTCTCAGGTGAGCTATTGCAGAATACGAATTGAAAACTAGCAAATGTGAAGAGATGCATGGGACATCTGTGGTGTCCTTCTTTCGAGAGTGACGTTACACAGAGAGATGAGGAGACTTCATCCGTCTTGCTGAGGCCTCACGAAGAAGTGAGCACTATCTCATATGCAGCTAGGCTGATTGTTTGGCTTTGTAACCAGTACGCAGGCTGCCGCTTGTAGGAGTGTATACTCACGCAAGATTTCAGCTTTTGTGCAGGCCGTGACTTAACTTCTGCGACACTACTTGCAGCTCGCGTACCCACAGAGCACATCACCACACCAGATGGCGCAACATAGTGACTATAGAAACCTTTATTAAATAAAAACCCACCTTTATATTTCATAGTGGTTTGAAACTTAAATACAGTTTATTGCCAAATTTCAGATATAAATAATTTGGACAGCTCTTTAGAGGTGTTCAACTTGTCCTTTGGGTTTCTCTGTAACCTGGCATAGTGTACAATGTTCACTTTTAACGCTATATCTTGGTGATTGTAAAAAAGGAAACTTCTTGGGAACTCTTTTCGTTATAGATATTGTTTTGAAATTCAGTTTTCCAAGTACTTGGTTGAATTAAAATGGTGGCTGTGCTTCCTTCTTCGACAAATGAGGATCCAAGGTTCACAGGGAAATGTAAGCATATCTTGGGGTCCGAAGCTAAACTAGCATGCGCATTCACAGGCAGGGCTCAGCCCCAGTAGTGCACAGCAATTACCTGCTGGCTGTACTGTTGTCCGTGCATGCGCATATCAGGCCCACAGTTATCGAGAAAGGTCCGTCTCTTACTCTATATTGCTCAGCACAGAATTGGATACCAGAAAGACCAGCAACTCAGTCCAGTAAGGCTTTTCTCCCTCACTAGAGATAGGCGTCTGTCACCTCTCAACAAGCATCGAGGGTCTCTCTCTTCTCACTCATTATGTCCACAATAGCAACTCATGCTCCGTATGATTATTAGTGATATAAGAATGAGACTACTCCGCTATTTGTGTAGAGCTTAGATGGTTTGGCAATAACCATCATACAACTCCATATTCATACAATACATTTACATACAACTTGATTCATCATGCGCGTGAGAGTTACTGGATGCTCTGTTATCTCAATTTCACCTGCCTTCAAATATAGTTTCTAAGTTATGA
>VKON01000093.1:0-12914 GCA_009741485.1 Malurus cyaneus samueli | reverse complement strand
GCTCTCTAAATGGCTCACTCAATGGCCAGTCTCTCTTTCATATGTCCACAAAGCATATGCCCTTTTTTTTGTATATGTTTACATTTTGGCTTAGGCCTTTGCATACAATACATCATATTTACATAACACTGTTCCATATCATGTGAGAGTTACTGGATGCTCTGTTATCTCAATTTCACCTGGCCTTCAAATATAGTTTCTAAGTTATGATAGAGAGCATATTGTATTGGAATTTTTTTAAGTCACTGTAAAAAAGAAGTTTTATAGAAAATAATGATTTTTTTATACCTGGACATCTTCCATTAGCAATATTTTATGCTACATTTGTGCATCAAAGAATAATTATGGATAAGGAAAAATACACAAAGGACAAAACGTATTTCAGCAAATAATTTTCAAAGACTTATTCTCTGCCCTGACACCATGTGAATGTTTCTCTTTTTTTTTCTTTCATATTTTGACCAGGTTTTGCTTTATTTTTTCCTTCATAATTTATCACTGGTATAACCCATCACAGAGATGGGGTACTGAGGTTCTTGTTGATAGATTCTTTGGGGTTAATTAATGTGAAACAACACTGAATGACCAGTGTATGCATATATATATACTACATAGGCATTTATATATATTTGTATGTTTTAGAACAATTTGGTTGCAATGGAAAGGAGGCATGCAGTTGTTTTGGTTATTATTATCTATATTAACATAATAATTTAGAAGTATAACGATATCACTTAAAAAATATACCAGGAAAAGATCTGTGTTAGTGCCTCACTAAGAAGCCAGATGGTAATTCAGATAGAATCCAGTAGCTAAATTAGAAAGTGTGTCCTCTTGTTTCCTTTTCCTGATTTTTGATGGGAACATATGTATCTATATTTAGTGAGTCCAGAGGAGGGCACAAAGATGATCCAGAGAATTGGAGCACTCTCCTCTGAGATTGAGAGAGTTGAGATTGTTCAGCCTGAAGAGATGGCTTCTGGAACCTCATAGAGCCTTCAATATCTAAGTGTGATGGCGACCCTGTGGTGACCTTCCCGCCCTTATCGCGACCCCGACGATTTGGATTTTTTTCAATTCCGTGCAATTCATGGTGATTTTGGGGCAGCTGGAGCGAAGCAGCTGGAAAGCACAGAGGGCTTGAGAGGGAGTAAAGCAGGGCAGGACTTGGGGCTGCCCGAGAGAGCTCTCACAACGCAAACATTCTTGGGGTCTTCTACGGGATTATTTTTTAATTTTTACATTCATCGTTACAAAGAGGAGTCACAAATGGAGCTGAGCTTTCAGCTTGAAGGAATCAAACGTGTGCGCTGGGACTTCTGCAACCTCAAATATTCATTTTCGTAAATATTCAGCCCCTCAGCAGCAATGTCTGTCCCAGCCCACTGGTTTCTGCCTCAGACCCAGCTCGGGGCTTGGTGAAGAAATCAAAGTCACCACAGAATAGCCTGCTTCGTGGTTTTTTTTTTTTTTTTTCCCAGAGTTATTTTATGCTACTTTATTGTATATTGTATTTTAATTTTATTTTTGCCTTGATTCTTTTTTTTTCCTTTTTCATTCTATTAAATAATGTTTTTTCTCTCCCCCCTCCCCCCCCACCTTGTTCCCCTCTGGAGGTTTTGGTGAGGTGCTGTCCCACCTGTTCTCACCTGGAAACCAATGAAATCAATTGAAATAGTGATGATTTTTGGAACTCTTTCACTGATGTTTCCAGAAGTGTCCCAGGACCGGGGGCAGGGGAGTGTCCGGTACCGGGGCAGTCACCGGTCACTGGGAGGGTCCCGGTGGCGCAGGTTGGGACACACGAGAGTGACCGAGGGGCGCGGGGGGAAGAGGGGGTGCGAGGGATTATTGGTGCAGGGTGAGGGGGCTCAGGGGGGCTCAGCGCCCAGGATGGAGGTGCAGGGGGGTCCCCGTGCTCGGGAAGTGGGGGTTCGACCTGGATGTCGGGGTGCAAGGAGCTCCCAGGCCGGCGAACGAGTAGGGGGGGGGGGGGGGGGTGTCCGCTGGGGAGTCCCCGGCCCCAAAACAGTTTTAGGAGGTCCCTGGTCCCAGAAAATGGTTGATCGGGGAGTTTTCTTGAACGTGGAATGTGGTTAAGGAAGTCCTCTTCCTGGGAATGGGCGTTTCAGGGGGGTCCCGATGTCCAAAAATGGAGGTTCAGAGAGGTCCCGAGCCAGGAATGGGGGTTCAGGGAGGTCCTGGTGCCAGAGAAGGGGGAACAGGGGGTCCTGGTGTTGGGTAGGAAGATGCAGGGGGTCACAGTACCCAGGAATGGGGGTTCAGGGGGGTTCCCGTACCCGAGAATGGGGATTCAGGGAGGTCTTGGTTCCAGATAAAGGGGAACAGGGGGGTCCCGGTGCTGGGTAAGGGGATGCAGCGGGAGTCACAGTACCCGGAATGGGGGTAGAGGATGTTCTGGTAGCCGGAAATGAAGTTCAGGGGTTCCCAGTGCCCGGGAATTGCGGTTCAGGGGGGTCGCTATGTCGGGGATTCCTCTCATCGCCTCCGGCCCCGCCATTGGCGCGGCTCTTTCCTGTTCTCCAAAGCAGCCCGATATTTTCATGACGTCACCGGTCGCCGGGCAGATCCGCAGATCCCGGCGGCTCAGGCTGGGAAACGCGAAAGCGCACGGACGAGGAGGGAAATTCCAGGGAATTCACCGGGATCCCTCTGGAATCCCCTGGGACCTCCCGGCCACTGCGGGACCCGGGCCGGGCTGTGCTGAATCCCGGGACTGTCGCTCAAACTCTGCCTGGAACCCGGCGGTTCGGCGAGCGGGTCAGCACGCGGGAGCAGGGGATCCATTTTATCCTGCGGGTGCGGGTCCCCAGCCCGACGGAGCAGACTGGGCGCCGGTGTTGACCCGGGAATCCCTGATTCTGAATTCCTTCTTCTCTCTCTCTTCTTTCTCTTCTCCCCCTTTGTCTTGGGTGATCACAGTCCAGAGCCCACCTGGAGAGCCCCCCATTCCAGTTTTGAGTATTCACAAGGAAGGCAGAGGTCTCGGGGGTGAGGTGCCCCGGGGATGGCCGGGAATTGGGAGTCCGGGATCCTCGGAGTCAAGGAAAGAGGGGATCCACGGAATGCGGAGCCGGCGCTATCCCTCTCGGCCAGCGGATTGCAGGGGGATATCGCTGCGTAAGGAGTAGACTGGGGGGATGCAGGAGGGTCCCAGTGCCCAGGACTGGGGATTCATTGGGGTCCCAAGGAAAAAGGGAGCTCCCCAAAGCCCCCTCCCGGGGGGAACAGGAGCTCTGTGAGAGAGAAAAGGGGATCACCTCGGGATGGGGCTTCTGGGGGGGTGGGCACGACACGCTACAGGGAGCGACACGACCCAACCGGACCACCCCCTGAGCCCCAGCCCAGGAACTCGAACCCCATACGCACACGCCCCCGACCCCGTCAGCATCTTGGGGTGTCCGGCAGCACGCTGCGGTGCTGGAGGGCAGTTGTTTGGGGAGCAGGTCTGGAAATGGGCAGTGGCTGCTGGGAAGGACTGACAGGAGTGGGACAGAGTGGGACTCCGGAATTACACCGGACCAGGTTGGAACCCACTGGGACCAGAACGGAGGCAACAGGGATCACACTGGTGAAGCAACTGGGACCATCTCCTGAGGGTTACTGGGAGCAATCTGGGAGCGCGCTGAGTGCAGCGGCGCAGCTGAGCGCTGCTATCCGTGCTGGAACAAACTGGATTAGCGAACATGCGAACAGGCAGGGAACCACGGGACACGCCGAGGGACATCGGACGTCCAAGGGATATCAAACGTCCAAGGAACAGGGATGTCCGATCCCTGAGGGGTCAGGCAGTGTCTGAAGAAAACTGAGAGTGTCCAAGAGGAACATTGGAATGTCCAAGGAACGCTGATCGTCTCTGTAAAAGCTTTAATGGAGATTTTATCCCTTGACATTCCCGGGGAGCAGCTGGCAGCTCCACGCCCTCACCGCCCGGGGGATCAGAGCTGGTGAACCTGGCAGCACCTTCGGGGCACACGCCCAGGGCTGGGGGGGCTCCTCCCACAGTTCATTTTCTCCTCCCGCAATTCCAAACCTCATTCCTCATTCTAATCCGTGCTCCATTCACATTTCTCCCCCTAGTTAAACTTTCTCCTCGATTAACCCCTGGCTCCCCTCCCCGCCCCCGATTCCTCCTGAGGGTAGACCTTCTGGAAACAGCAGTTAAAGAGTTGAAAAATGTTCACCGTTATTTCAATTGATTTTGTTGATTTTCAGAGAAAGAACTGCTGGACAGTACCCACGCAAACTCCGGAGGGGAGCGAAGGCTTGAGCTAGGTGGGAGAAAAGAGAAAAAAAACCACGATTTAATAGAAGAAAAAGAAACTCTAAATAATATAATAAATTAAAAGCAACAGTGTAATCAGACATATATATGTAAGTGAATTTTAGAAATTTCTCTATGCTGGGGCAGTGCTAGCGACCCAGGCACAGAGGTGCAGGACCAGGATGCACGGGCTGGGGTCTGTCGGGAGGTGCAGGGCCGGGCTGGGGCTGTGGGGCAGCCGGGGCTCAGGGCGGGGCACTGCCTGTACCCCACCACCCCGGCAGGGCCGGCCAGTGGCCCCCGCCCCACTGAGGTCTGCGGACACCACCGGCAGCGCACCTGCCGGCCCGCGAGGAGCTGGCTGGACCTGCCCGCCAGGCACACGCGCTGTTTTGGGCACTGCGGCAGGACAGGAGCAGCTCTGGGATACCGGGTGTGGAGGGAAGGGTGTGCATGAGGAGGAAGAGGAGGAGAAAGGAATTTCTGGGACATGTGGATTATACATGAAAGGATCAGGATTTTACTTTTAAGGATTTTGAGACATTGGAGAAACAAATGATTTTGTAGAAAGCTCAGCAGCTGTCAGAGAGGATGAGCACCCACAGGCAGTGAGGGGGGCTGGAGGAGTGGCAGAATAAGCCCTGGGAGGAGTTGGTCAGAAGGGCACAGCAGGGGAGTGGAAGAAGGGATGAGGAAAAGGCAGAGGCCATGGCAGAGTTTCTACAGCCCCTGAGGGATGAACTGCAGGGCCCAAGGGGGCCCCGAGACCGTAGGAATACAGGGTCGTGCCACAAGGATTGTGACAGAAGGCATTTGCCCTCCTCATGCAGGGGGAGCACAAAGAACCCCTGGAAGGAATCAGGGTCCTCTGCAGGGCACAAGAACTGGAAGCAGAGACGAGAAGACCCTCAGGGGAAGAGAATCACCCACTGGATGGAGATGGATTGTAAGGGGTGATCAGAGCGGTCCCACTTATCACCAGGGTATATGTCTGTAGAGTTTTGGGCACAGGTGTCCGTGAGAATCAAATTTTGTCTAAGAAGAAATAGCAAAACCATTTTTATTGTTGTTTTTTATTGTGCATGTGTTATTTTGCGCGTAGGGATGGCAAAAATTTTGTTAATGGGTCTTACAATGTCCCCCTTTTAGGCTGCATTTTGCAAAAACTAGAAGGGCGTTTAAAGAGGTTAAAAGTGACCCTTTTAATGCACATTAAACAGTTATTAGATATTGATTAAACAAGAAAAAAAAAAAAAAGAAAAATAAACATGTGGGGTGGCCACATTTAATCCACTAGAAGAGAATTTTGGTTCCAGGCACCCAGAGAGAGGAGTTTGTAGATAATGCAATTAACAAGGTCTGGGGCGAAGTGTGGACAATGCACCAGGGCCTTCTTCCCGGGGGAGGAATTGGCCTCATTCCTGTGCCACTCAGCCCAAGCTCTGCCTGCTTGCAGAGACAGAACTTGCACAAATGATAGGCAGAGACCCAGCGCGACGGATCTGACTCTGCAACAATAATCTGTTAAACTGCAAAAGAAAACAGCAAACAGAGAATGTTGGGAAAACTTCACTAAAAAAGTGGGGGGGAATTATCCCTGTCCCCACTCCAACAAGTGCTACAAATGTCTATGTTAAATACGGTGTAACAGACCACTGGGGTGTCTCTGCTACCACAAGCTCAGGACAATCAGTTGGGAATCCAAGCACAGGATGATTTAATCAGAGAAATGCAGTGAAGTCCCTGGATGCAGGGAGCACCCCAAAAATGAGAGCCTTTTCTGACATGTGGAATCAATAGGATCTGTGACAAATGAGGGTAAACACTTCTCTGTGTATGGTAGCAAAAACAGCCATGTAATCAGCTAGGCATTTATCAGACAGCAGTGTTAATTCCTTAACAATACCTTTTTGAAAAGAACATTTTAATTCAACCAAGTACTTTGGAAAACTGAATTTCAAAACAATATCTATAACGAAAGAGTTCCCAAGAAGTTTCCTTTTTTACAATCACCAAGATATAGGATGTAAAAGTGAACATTGTACACTATGCCAGGTTACAGAGAAACCCAAAGGACAAGTTGAACACCTCTAAAGAGCTGTCCAAATTATTTATATCTGAAATTATTTTGACAGGTTTTGCTTTATTTTTTCCTTCATAATTTATCACTGGTATAACCCATCACAGAGATGGGGTACTGTGATTTTTGATGGGAACATATGTATCTATATTTAGTGAGTCCAGAGGAGGGCACAAAGATGATCCAGAGAATTGGAGCACCTCTCCTCTGAGATTGAGAGAGTTGAGATTGTTCAGCCTGGAGAAGAGATGGCTTCCTGGAAACCTCATAGCAGCCTTCGAATATCTAAAGTGGGCTTAGAGGAGAGCTGGAGAGAGACTTCTTACAAAAGCTTGTAACGAGAGGGACAGGATGGCATGGCTTTAAACTGCAAGGAAAAAGATTTAGATTAGATATGAGGAAAAAAAATTCTTTCCTCTGAGGCTGGTGAGACGCTGAACAGGTTGCCTAGTGAAGTGGTAGATGTCCCATCACTAGAGGCCAGGTCGATGGGTCTTTGAGCAACATGGTAAGTGAAAGGTGTCCTTGCCCATCACCAAAGGGTTAGGCTAGATGATCTCAAAGGTCCCTTCCAATTGAAACTGGTCTATCATTCTGTAATTCTATTACTCTAATACACTTAGGGGGAATAATTTATTGAAAAACATTGGGACGAGCCAAACCAGAAAAACTATGCAATTAACAAATGCTTCATTTTTCTTCCCAAGACACTTTGTGTTTGGGGGAAAGTAGAAATATTGCATTATTTTAAGTACATAGGCATAGAATTTTGATGGAACATTTTGTTAAAAAGACCTCTGTTATCTCTCTTTCAAACCATGTCATGTAATTTCTTGCAGAAACTGGCTATGCTAAAACTAATCATGGTTATCTCTGCACTATGACTAGGAGTTTGTAACAAGAATAAGTTATTCAGAATTTCTCTCATTTCCAACATCAGCATATTGGTGGCCCATTTATAATTATGGAATCACAGAATGGGCCAGACTGGAAGGGACAGCAGTGAGTCATGTGTTCCAACTTCCCTGCTCAAGCAGGGTCATGCTAGATCACATGGCACAGGTTTGTGTCTCCTGAGAAGGCGACTCCACAGCCTCTCTGGATAATCTGTTCCAGTGCTTGATTACCTGCACAGTAAAAAAGTTCTTGCTCATGCTCAGGTGGAACTTCCTGTGCATCCATTTCTGCCATTGCTTTTTGTCCTAAAGCTTGATATCAAGGAGAAGAGCCCGGCTCCATCCTCATGACTCCTTCCCTTCAGTTACTTGTGTATGTTAATGAGGTCCATAATTGTTTTCCTTACATTCTGTGTCTTACACTTTTTCCTTACAATATTCTTTTGTGTATTAAACAGAGAAGGTGGCTTTAACTTCTTTTCATCATTCTTGAGCAGTTGAATCTTGCAAGCCTTTATCCTATAACTCTTTTCTTTTTTTATCCAAAAAGTCTGAAATAAGCACACTGTATTACATATTTATGAATAAACATGTTTGAAAACTTATATTTAAGTATTTATTTGTTTACACACAGAGAACCAAAACACTTATCAATGAAAAGCAAATTTAGTAATTCCTCTTAATATTCAGGCTTTATTAGTTATTGTTCTTGTGTATATAGAAGAAACCTGCCTATTAGTGTGCATAGTAACCTGCTTTAAAATCTTTCTTCCTTCAGAAAACCAAAGATTTTAAAAGCTGTTTTTTGTACTTGTTTCTTTCCTTGTTTATTTATAAAGTACAGGTGTAATATTTCATATTTATTATTCTTAGATAATGGAATAGGTATTCTGCATTGCTAGCAGAGTAAAAGAGAGTTGACTAAGTGCGGAGCTTTGTAAACTCAAGAAAATAAAAACTATTTTGAAAATGCAAAATAACATATTTCCTGTATCCTAACAACCTACTCATGCTTTTCTGTTGATAAGTTACATATTAAAGAAATTTCATATTGTGGGTGTCTGTGTGTGCATGTGTTTGTTGTATGGTATGAAATATAGACATTACACATGACCTGCAAAAAACATATTCATTGTAGAACTGAAAGAAGACTGTTGGTTATTACTTGATTTCTCTATTTACTTCAAGTAAACAAACTCTGAAACAACAGCAGAAAACGAAGTAGCTGCTTGTATTTTACTGCAAAAAGAGTGTCGGTAATTACTGATGGCAAAAACTTATAAGGTCATTTTGCCAATCCTTCTGTCCATAGGAGGTTTTTCCCTGAGGTGCATTAAGAGTTTAATAACTTTCCACAAGATTTTATGAGTTCACTGGGAGAAGATTTTGGTCTGTTGAGAGATCCAGATGAGAAGCTCTTTTACTGTATTTTACAGCTGGCAAACCTGTCTTTTATTGACAGCTGGCATTGACACTAGGCTGAGGAATGCAGTGAGGCTGATGTTTCCACAGATGTGAGTTTTTGGCAGAAGCATTAAATGGGGTTACTGAAGTTTGATTGTAAAACGAGGGAACCTGAAGTTAGAGATTTTTCTCTGCAACTCCAGTTAGATATATTGAGAGATGATCTTATTGATGCACAGGGATACTTTTTACAACAGGTTTAGCAAGAGGCACTTTTAATGATCCCCACTGCTATGTAGCACATAGAATGGAAAGGATTAAATATTTCTGTAGCTGCAATTCCAGAATCCGTATTGACAAATGTTTATGCTACACAAACTATTGCTCATTTGAACGTTTATTTCTATCATTGTGCAAATGCACAACCAAGATGAATATGCATTTATATTTTGAGAAGGCTTAGTGTCACTGAATGTAAGAGATTGCTTACTTGAATCAGTGAGCAGGTCAAGATGTCTTCAGGGTCAATGCCAAACTTACTAATTTATTTCAGATCTTTGATCAATTTTGTATTATAAACTTATGTGTATCACCCACTTTCTAAGAAGGACAGTTATATAGAGAAGATTTTTCTTTTTCAAAAATATTTTTGCCATGTTTGTATTTTATTAAGGCAATATATTTAAAGTGGAAGGTCTTAAAAGCTGTAATATATCTACAACTTACACAAAGCCTTACCATTGTTTAAACAAGACATCCTTCTTTCATGTTATTTTGGCAGGTCCTTGATAGCACAGTTCCAATAAAGCAACACAGTCAGGAACTTTGCTCTCTAAAACGGTCCTAAGATTTAGAATTGGAAGTTTTGCTGGCTAAATAACAGTGAAAGATACTGCTAAATGGAGCTGATGGGAGTGTATGTGCTGATTGATTGCAATCATCAATTTTCACTTTTCTAAAAGGGTGCATAGATCTTCCAGGGATACCTCACTCCCACTTTGCATCTGGAAGTAGAGTTGATGCTCCAGATGTATGAAGTTATGTATGTGTAGAGTTACAGAATTTGATAAGGGCCAGTAAATTTCATGGAGAACATTTGCTGAGTGCTTACAAACATCAACTTGGGCTGTTTGGCCTGGAGTATGAAATTTTAATCTTATATATATCAGGAGTACTTAGCTTTAAATAGAGTGATACTTTGTGATAATAAACATTTAATTTTGCAGTTTACTCTGAATAGCTAAATATATAGACTGCTACCTTTCTTTCAGTAGAGGAAAAAAATAAAAAGAGAAAAAGATATAGAATATCTCACACCAAGATGAAACAGCAGCAGGAATTTCTTGCTTATTCTCTCCTTTGATTGTGTTGCCTTTGGCTCTTACTTGTCAAACATTCCTTCAGGTAGCTAACAGAATTAATCCAAACTTAGCATAGTGTTGGTCAAGAACAGAGTCCTGTTACTAATGTTTGTGAGGTGGATCCTTAGTAAATGTCTTACTCTAAGGTCTCAGTGTTCAAATCACTTTTAATATCTTTTTTTTTTTTTTTTCTTTTTGTCAGCCAGAGTATAAATAGCAAAATATGTCAGAACTGAGAAGACATGAAGTATAATCCATTGTATTCTGTTTGCAAAAAAAGTGTCGTTTATTTCTACTTACCTTCTTATGCCTATCCTGTACACAATAAATTCTTTTTTAGGAGCTTTTAAAGTTTACCCATCTTATCCTTAATAGAAATTACTACGTCTATACTTTCATTCTTAATTAGTAGAATGCAATATAAGTTCTCTTTTTGCCTCATGAAGCACTTCTATCACCATAACAATGCCAAACATTTCCAGTAAACTAATAAACTCTTCACAAAACTGGTAGTTTCATCTGTCAGTATTTTTCAACATGGACTTCCCTACCATTAAATGTTCCATAAATATTCCACATTAAGCTCCTTTTAGTTTTTTTATACTTTAGAAGTGAAATTGAAAGTCACATTTTCAGAGAAATAATTAATCTGCTTCTGAATGTGCCTTGTTAAGCTGGATTTTTTATAAGGGTTGTATTTTTAGTGATATCTGGTCTGTTTTTTTTTCTTGATAGAAAAAAAATCTAGATTAGCTGTGTCAATGGAATGATGAATCATCTAATAAAATTAGCAATATTAAACTTTCAGAATTCCAGCCAGAACACCATTTTTGTCTCTTTTACACATGAATGAATCCATAAGAAGTTCTGCAATGGACTGATTAGGAAATAAACCAACTGAAAGAAATCGTCCACACATCAGACCTATTGATGTGGTCTGAATTTGCCATTGCAAAGTACACTGTTGATAGTCTGCAGATGTCGGGGGAGATTATGTTTTTTATTTGAGAGAAAATAGTGTAATAGAAAAAAGTGTTTAAATAGGATAACCTAATTTCTGGGTGGAATAGGTTTGGAGTTTTTGCATTCATTTCACTGAATGTGCATGTTAGGTAAAAAAGCTAATTCAGTCCTCTTGATAATTAATGGTTTCTCTTTATGATAAAGGATATTTCCTCCTGTTATTTCACTTCTGTAGCTTCTTATGTTCATGTCAGTTGTTAGGTTTTTTTTAAGGGATCAGTTTATAAAATGGTAGGAGAAACAAATTAATTTTACTTCATTTTGTTGATGCTAAAGCTATACATAAGTCCATTACTGAGTGTGCCCCATGGGTTACTCTGTCTATTGGAATAGCCTTCAGAAGCTGGATTATTCTGGATGATGTGGCTCCAGAGACAGGGCATGGAAATTTTTAGTATGGTGTGTATTCCACAATACTGATATCATTGCTGGGGGCATTGTTTCAGCAGGAAATGACAGGTGCCAGTAAACGCCTTCTCTTTTGCTATTCATACTGTTATTGTGCTTTTAGTAAATTGTTATTTCAACTCATAATCTCTCATTATTGTCCATTCCTTACCCAAAGGGGTGAAGGAAGTGGAGTGGATTATTTGTAGTTCAACTTCCCTACTGGGGTTGAAACCAGCATACTGGAATAAATTCAGAAGCCTTGGTATAACATGAAGCTTGTTAAATTTGCCCTCAGATAGTACATGTTTCTTTGGGCCATTAGAATTTATAAACTCTTTCAAAGCTAGAATATGTAGCGTTGAGAATGGTTTGCACTGCACAAATGCACATTTCTGGATAACATCTCTGAGTGATTGATACTTGAATTGGATCAGTTGGAAAGAGATTTGATTAAAGATTGAAAGTGTCTGCAGATGTTGGAATAAATTACCTAAGGCAATTTTTTTAATAAATTTAAGAACCATGTATAGATCATGTTGGAACAACCACAGTGGTATGCTACCTTCTTTGATGTTTGCAACCAAATGCTCTATAAAGTCACATTGGCATTATGCACGAACTGTTAGTCTGTACTTCACACAAGAAAAATATTTCTAGAAAGAATGCATACTGTAACACTCTTCCAGCCCAATGAAAATCTGATTTTCAGTATTTAAAATGAGAATTCTTTACCAGAGTCACAAATGACTTGATGGTATAAAATTCATGATCTCCTCTCTGTAGCACAAATCCATTAATCATTCCTTTGTCTTAGAAGTCAGGAAAAGTCATTGCCACCTTAAGATTGTGTTCACTTTCTGGATGTACCCAGATAGCATTCAGTTTGAAAATATATTTCAATTTCCCAAAAATAACAGAATAATTAAAATTCATAAGATATTCAGGTGTGCAAAATATGTAATGCTTATCTTGACTGTAAATCTTAGAGCCGCTGTTTATTGGCAAAATCATATGAGCACCAAGGTAAAGAAATCCAAACTTCTCAATTTTTTTGAAGGAGTCCCAAGTAAAAGATTGTGATTACTTAATAAATTCTGAAAGAAATGTTTGGGAAAAAGAAAATTCTTTGAAACTACTGAGATGGTGTCTCTAAATAGATACTATTTGCAAAATAACACCTGTGCAGCTTTTGTGGTTTTTACTTATAAGCAAGAACATAGAACATATTGCTGGAAATACAGTTTTAAGTGAGCAGGATTTGGTTGCTAGGTGCATGGGGTTTTTGAGTCTTTTGGGTTTTTTTCAACTGCTAATCTGATTAAGACGGTGCTTCATTTCTTTACTTTGTTTCTATTATAAGGCTGATTAGTGATCTTTTTATTTTTAGAGTTCAAATCTGAGGGTCACCTTTTGCCTGTTATGGTTGCTAGGATTTGATTTTTTTTTTCTAAGAATAATGTAAAATCAGTTCAGTT
>VKON01000092.1:0-14010 GCA_009741485.1 Malurus cyaneus samueli | reverse complement strand
TTGGATATTACAATAATTGATCCAACTTCTCTTTCCCTTCCACTGTCGTCTAATTACCTCTGCTGTCACTGTTGGAAAGAGTGTGCGGCAGGAATGGAACCCTGAATTCATTCTTGATTCATTTATTTGTCCAGACCGAAGCCTGTGTAATACCTTTCCTATAATTAATTCTCTATATCTAATATATAGTTATTACTGTATTTAATATTTGTCCTAAGAATAATCTCTTGGCATGGTTAGACATATTCAACCCTCTCTTTTTATGCATAACTTCCTGCTTTCTTTAACACAGGCAATGACTGATTTAATAGGCTTTATGCAGTAGTTAAATAACAAGGCCAAAAAATCTTATTTTTTCCAATCAAGACTCATCCTTAAGTAATTCTGTCATATACCTTTTCCCTTGCTTCTGCATCAAACATTAACACCAAATTTCTTAATATATCTTCTAAGAATCGATGCTTGAACTGTTTTCAATTCCCTTACACACACTCTTGCATCAGACAGAATTCAGGTTCTGCTGCTTTTGGAAACGCCCTTTATCTAGGACCAAGACATTAGAAAGACTTCAATTAAACCTTCTGTAGACACTATTCTTTCGGCTAATAATGTCTACATTTACCGTGAATTTCTACTTTAAATAAACCTGATCTCACTGATACTCTTTTCCCCCCCCTCTGTGCTAATGAGAAATGGAAGTTGCAGGGAATTTGAACAATTTTTTTGTGGGATGTGGAGAAAGCAAGCATAGCTATTATATTTAACGAAAAATCAATAGCCATATTGCTTGCTCTATCAGCTTCCACTCGGGAAAGCAATCCTAATTACCGATCATGCATGTATCGAAAAATGCTGAATCAATTGGCAAAGTAAACCACACTTCATATTCGTTGACAAAATCACATTGATTGCATTATGGCAATCACTTTTCACTCCATTATAATTGTACATCGTTTTTATTTGAAATCTGTTAAAAGTCTTTCAGATTTTTAATGATTTAAAACAAATCATGCGTTTCAATGCGAAGCTTGTAGTTGCAAATATTTTGGTTTTTGTTTTTGAAACTTATTAATTTCGGTACATGCAGTTTACCAGTCGACTAGCACTCACATTTATTTGCAGAAACCAGTGCTCCAAGAACCAGTACTTATTGCTTAGTCAGGGTTTCATCTAATGAGTTTAATTAATCGTACTTGCAATCGAGCTTATTGAATTACTTTCAATTCTTCTCAATACAAGGCAATGGAAAACCCAATGGAAAGTTAAATTTCCAACTCTTGCGACAAATGTGCGTAATTTCTTTCCTGTTGCAGCCCTTCCCCTTGCCCCGTCCATTAGATTATTGCATGTTTCCTCTTCAGGAAGCTCATGTAATAACATCAGTGTTCTGCGTTAGGAAGATTAAGGATTCTATACTTTTGCTCAAAAATTTCTGTCACTTAAACAAAAACCCCTGGTCTGTAGTGGAAAAGATATGCCTCTGCAATGATGAACTTTATTACCAATCAATTAGAGTGAATAAATAATGTCACAAATGTAACGTTGTCAGTTACTTAGGCACCTGCTCGCTCAGGCCCTTACTTGCCATATGGAAGGAGTTTAAATATTAAGTAAGTAGGAGTGATTTGCTTTGGGGCCTTTAATTGAAACATTAAAGAACGCCTTACTCTGAGGCTAAGCATTTGAGAATTTGTGACACCTTAATTGTAAGATCAACGATTACAAATGTTGTGGTTTACTGTGGAACTTATCTTCTTGAATATAGGCTAAACATCTCCTTGTGAAAACACTTCTCTTTAGGTATTTTCCATTATTCCCTGTTTTGTTTCTGGCACTCCTAAATTTTACAACCAGGGTCCTTATAAAATGTCTTTCCCCCTCGAGTCTTTTTGCCTTGAGTTTCTGACTTGCTAAGCAAACTTGCCAATCATCATTAACAACACGTTGGAAATGGCTAACAGCAACAAAGAACATTAAGGAATACGGACATCCCCAAGTGGCAAAAAATGTTTTGCAGAGCGGTTGGAGCATTCTTGGAACGCTTTGTGTCGTGCTCGCAAAGGCAAATTCTTTCTGTCACTCATATGTCACGCACCGAAGTCACGACTTCATTTTAAATCCGCAGTGAATGTAGAACTCGATGCTCTTATTTTACTGGCCTTTTCATGGATCTCCCTTTTAATCCCAGACTATTTGAGGCACTACTAGCAATCACACAACCTAGCCCCACCACATGCTACATTCTCGACGGTTTCATCCAGTCAAAAGCAGGCATGAATACCCTAGTGGTGCTCCATTTACGGACCTGCCATCAATGCTATTTGTAAAAAAAACAACAAAAAAATTCTCTTCTTATTTTCTTCTTTTTCTCTTCTCTTCTTATCTTGTGTATCAGAGCTGAACTCCCTCACAGAAACAAAAAAGTGATGACCTGTGTCGTGGTCTGTTACTCATCGCTCCAACTGCCTGCTGTTGCTCGTGAATGAACTAATGCCGAAAATTTAAAAGGCATAATAAATTTTAAATTTGGCCAAAAACCTACTCCTACTTCCAGTATTTGGAAAACATGATGAAGGTTTTGTGTGCCCCGCGCACCTTTCTTTAAAAAGGCCTCTTCCAGGCATTGAAAAGTTCTGACTCGGAAACTCGTGAAACACGCCTGGTGCAGTCCCTATCTGTCAGGTGGCACGCCAGCCAAGCTTTTGTGCTCTCCGGTGGCTTTCCATCATAGCATACAGGACGGTTCTGCTAGTGAGATGAGACCGAGGCCTTACTCCTGTTTCGTTGGCTCTGTCATCCATTTTATTCTTGAAGCTCCTGTAACACATTTCAGGCCGTTTAGCCAGAGAAGTGATGCCAAGAATGCATCGAAAGACCTATGCGGTGCATATTACCCTTTTGCTCTTGAAACTGCCTCCGATGGGTATTCCTACCTAGATTTCAGGGGCTTTCGCTGTGAGGTATATGAGGCCTTGAAGATTAAGGACTATATAATTAATTTTCCTTACGTACTGCCTCTGTAGTTGACCAATGTCACACTCTTATAATTAAACTTCTTGTTGTCTTCAGTATGATGGAATAAGCACGCTCTAACTTTAAAGGGAAATTTTAAACTGAATTTTTGTGGTCTCAACCCTCATTTTAGTCCTCACCCCGCTTTTCCTCTCAGCAATGAAGAAGAGAGAAAGTCGGCACTACTAAGGAGGGGAGTTAGCAAGCGGCACACTTTTCTTGACGTCGTTATTTTCCCGTTCTTATGTAAATACGAAGTTTTCTTTACCTGGGTTGGGCTAACTTGCCTTGTCATTTCGACTGTCTGCTGTTTGTCTGATAACTCCCCCCTGCCTTCGAGCTGGGAGCAATTACTGCCACAAGCAGAAGATAGGTTTGCCCTTTAAAACCCCTGCGCAATTGTTGAGCCACGGTGTGCTCTAGTTCTTAGGAACAAATTCCCTCTCTCTCTCCATGACCCAGCTAGTTCTGGAAACTGCCCGCTTTGCAGCTAATGAAAAACGAACGTTATAACAAATCTTGCTAGGACCGTACCACACATCCACCTGCAATCTTATCTTTTATGCTGTATCCCCTTCTCTCTTTCTGTTTCCTTGCTAATTCTCTTGGCTCTCACTATTTAAGAGAAGCTCGATTCAGCCTGATTTCATCCTTGATTAGGTTGATCTATCCTCTGTTCTTTTCTGAGTATGATTCGTTGCGACTCGGTTGTATTTATCGATAACACACCTCAGACTAGCAAAGAATGGTATATATATAATTTTCTTCATATACAGAGATTGAATTCCATACCCCTTCTATAGTGTCAATTCAAATGGAAAATATCAGCTATTCTCTATGTTGTGGGCTCAGCTATTATTTATTGTGTTGCGTTGTTTACTTTTCTTTGCTTTATCCTCCACAACTTCCCAGACATCAGTTCCCAATCCTAGCTCAAGTACACTCTTCTCATTTGAATTTCTTCTCCACTGCCCATTGAGTGCAACACGCGCATGCAATTAGCACTTATTGCTTCAAACTGCACAGTGACTTTATTTCATCAGCCTGTTTTGGATCTGTTACGGGACTCTGTAGCACCCATGCTAGGTGCAATTCTCATTCATTCTCTTGCGTTGTGCTTGTGGTATTTTGATTTGCTCTGAACAACGGGCACCGATCGACAGCGTTGTCAGTTCGTGTCAGTCAAAATTGTTCAATTTATTACCCAGATCGAAAGAATTGTCGCTTGAAGTAAATCTGGAATTCATCCTAAGCCAGTTAATAAAGTCGCAATTGTCCCCTGCTCTTTCCCGATTCCCAAAAAGACATATTCTGGCCACATTTATGGCTCTTAAAAAATCAAGTTCTTGACCAGACCTGTGGACATTTGAACCAAAGTCCCCGTTTATTCTCTCAAGGAAACCCATAGTACTCTTTAATTTCCATCGTGCTTAAACTCCTAAAACTACTTGAAGCATCATACAGATACCCCTAATTAAGAACCAATCGACACCTCACATATTTGGAAATGGACGCCACAAAGTGGTTATCTTGAAAATGATCCTTCTCAGAGCTGACAATGTTTAAACATGTGACCGTCCCTTGCAAAAACTGCAAACATGTATCCTCAATTACAACTCCCATGTCTCTTCGCATGACAATTAAGTACAATAAGTGACTGTGTTGAAGATCTAGTGTGTGTGACTATTTAGGCTTTCTTACTAGGCTTACATTTACAGCTGTAGATCGAAACCTACTATACAAAGACTTTCTTCTGATATGAATCTGTATTAGCTAAATACCAATATTCCTTCGTTCCAGCCATGGAAACTCTACGTTCATTCTAAGACATACTTTATGTGATTCATTTTTCATTGAAGGGAACCTTTCGCTACCACAACACCCTTCAACTTATCTCGGATCACGTCCTTTACCCAGTCAATGTAAACTTTATTCCATTCGCAAGCCAAAATTACACAATCGACTAGCAGTACTATGCTGCAAAATTTAACTTTTTTTGCAAACATACAAAATCAGAAATTACAACTAATTCAATTTTTTAACATGTTACAAAAACACCTACTTCAATAAATTACCAGTTCATGTCCAAAGCTGGACAAATTTTATGTTCTGATTGCTGTTACATTTATAAATTATAATAATATATATCATTATTTTACTAATATCTTAGTACCTACTATCATTTAGTACTCCTCCCTCATATATTATGTCTTTGACCATTACATACAGACATCTTCGACAAGCCACCTCTCTCAGTTCTGACTTCATGTCAGTTCAAATGTCATGGGTTCTTATCTGTGACTTTTTTTGTATTGCTTTTTTTTTCCTTGTTTTAATTATGCATGGAAACAGTAAAGAATTCATTGTTCCAACTCTGATATCAAAACACTTCAAGTTCCGTAAGAATGCATTCAACATCAGTTAGCTCTTTGAACCAGTCTGTTTATTGTATTCTGACCTTCCATATTCCTATCGTTCTTCATCCTTTGACACTGCTGCATTAGCTTGCATGCTTCTACTATTAGAAAACTGAATCTCATATTAGTACAGCACAGCAGAAACTAATGCTATCTACTGTGTATTAAGTTAAAATCTTTTATTTTGACAAATGTGATCCCTTCCCTTTGACTATATAAGTGACCTTTTATAAATACATCCTTCCAAGCCGAGAAAGCTCTTTACTCCGTCTTATCCTATAGAACGCAAACAATTCACTTATATCACTCCTCAAGTTATTTACTGCTATAAGCATATGAACTGTACAGTTTATGGACCGGTTGAGTGCATTTCATAATGTGTGTTTAGAGTGGACCATTCTCACTTAAAATCACACTTCCAAGCTATAACTTGAAAAACATTCCTACTCTATCTACCTCCTCCACCTTGTTCCTGCGCGTGCTTAGACATCATATATGAAATGTTTCTATAGTTATGCGGGCCGTGCAAAGGCCGTTGTCATCTACTCGCTTGTCTCATGCATTTAGAACTTGAACATTCGATGGCTTGGATGGATAAACAACTCCACTTATCCGACATCTGATCTTGTGCAGTCGACATCCCTCAGTTGTAACATCAATACCCTTTCATATGAAATGCAAATAACATGTATCTTATTTCTTTTACTTGATCCCTCTTCTGTGCAGTTTGTGTCAGATACCCAGATAATCATCGTTAACTACTATCAGACTGACTTTTCTATGTTGACAGTTATATCCTGCTTCTGCATTCCGCCTATTTGTTCTTCAGTACTATCCCTGTATTCCAGTAATTATGACTCTGCGAATCGTATCTATCATCCCTTATTAGTGTGTGACATGACTACTACGGACAGGACAATTCTTTTTTTTTCTTCCTTTAGACTCCAATCTTTCAGAAGGGTTCAAGTCGACTGCCCATACTTGTAAACTTCCCAACTAAACTAAGGTCGCATAATAAAAAAAAAGATAGTTTGACTCTATCATTTTATTTTTCCATTCAACTAACATATCCCAGCCTCTTTTTTTTTTATCTCTCTGCATTAACAACAAAAGTGTAACTTACACCACAACTGCCACCTTTTTCCTAATATTAATTCCCAGTAATTAACATGTTACCTTATGTGAATTATGTTGCCACTCGACCAGAGACCTACAGCCTACCACAATACCAGAAATTTCAAACTTTCTTTTAGCCGTTTGACCCTTATATTCCGGTCTCCGAAGTCGACCCGTAAAGTAACTATTTCTATTGTGTTTTGTTTTCTTCTGCTCCCTGCCCCACTTTAGACTCCCTGCAGTCGTCTCATGAACCCGCCGTTGCTCTGCATTGTAAGACCATTCCATCCCGAAGCTCCCCGACCATGACAACACAGCAGACAAAATCCTCCGGGTTCGGAAGTGTGAAAGTGATGACCCGTTGCTAGGAGTAAAATAAACTTTTACTTGTCTAAAACAAAAGTCTTTTTTATCCTTTTGCTTTGTATGGCTGCTCGTTTATCTCTTCCAGCACTTGAGTCAGTTGTAAATTTCCCAGCATTCATCCCTTCCCTCGGACAATATATGAGACAGTCTAATTCCTACTATTACCTAGAAAATGGTGATGTTATTCCATTATTCAGCCCATAAAGGAAAGTTGTCATGATCTTCTACTAAAAGCTGCTACTTTATGATTGTTGTTGGACGGTAGCAAACTGTGATGTTTAGGCTTGCAGTGAGGCTGATGTGTTGTTGTGCTACAGTTTCTCTGCTCAAACGTTTTCTTGCTTATAGTGCTATCAGATGATCTTGGGCTTCCTCGTTTACCCTTTGTTGCAGCACTTCATGGTGCAACACAATACTTACAGAGCAGTCTAGAAGAAAAACATTCTATCTTTGTACTTTTTTCACAGGTAATAGAACATTGTGCTTATTAATGTAAATATCTATGAATGCAAGAAGGGTACTCAGACCTCTCCGAAACTTTTGTGCTTGTCTTCCAGTCTCGTCTTGGTAGGATAGGGCTCCTCGGTGGATCCTGGCAAGCAAGTACCTGCTATATTCTCACGTTTTACTGTCGGCGGATTCCTCAACAATTTCGGCGCGTAGAAGGCTATTCTGTATTATTCCACTGGCTGTGTATTTTCTGTCCTGCCCTTAGCATAGGCTTCCTGAACCAAGTTAGAGTGAAGATGCTCCCCTAAAAAATGGGTATTGTCATTTTTTGCCCAACTTACCACTAGAATAGATGGATGTGAGAGAATCACACACTCTGTTTTGTATCCTTTACAACATCTAACGGAACATTGACTGCCCGAATAGTAAATATGAATGTATCATGCAGATTTAACATATGCGCTCTACTCTTTCCTGCTTTGTGACCTTGTTGTGCACAACAGCATCACAGCCCCATCCCAATCCTGACCCCTGAACTACCTTCCGGACTGGGTCATCCACAACTTCTCATGTGCAACCTCTGTTCAGCTATTCTCTACCCTCTTTATAGTAGGAATTGCTCCCTAACATAGTCTAAATTCCTCATTTTAGTTGTAAAACCATTCGTCCTTTTGCTGCACACCCTGCCTGTGTAGAAATGCATCCTTTTTTTCACCCTTCTATATTTATTGATTTGTGTAACAAAGATCTCCTGACCTTCTCCGCTAACAAGAGCGGATTCCAGTACTCTATTATCCTGTGTTGCCTCTGCGACATGTTCCTAACAGCTCGTCCATGCTCGCATGCTTGAGACCATGAGGAGCACTCCCTAGTGGACCTCTCACTAGCGAGCAGAATAGCCAGCAAATCACCTTCTGACCTGCCAACTCCTTGAATCTACCCTTATCAGCTAACTGTAGCCAATGAGCTTCTTCGGTGCCTTCGTGCACAACTTTCTCTTGTCCACTCTTTTCACTCCAGCAGCAACCCCAATCCTTCCTGGTAGGGTTGTGCTAGCTTTCCCTCTTGCACCATGTCTGATTGCTGCCACCCAGTGGAGTACCTAGGCACTATTGATTCATTTCCATGGGCCCACTCCTGTCTTGTCCAATCCCTCCTGATAGTGCATCCTCCTTCTTTTGTTGGCACTTGCTGTCAGACTTCAATATGCATGCAGACTTGGCTAGGTAAGTGACTTGCACTTTGTTTTGGTATCAGCATCCACCCTCGCCCAGAGAACCCTGCTAATATCATCATCACTGCTCCATCGGCATGAAAATGACCTAGACACAGCTCTCTGGCTGGTCCTTTCAGAGCATTCCCTTATCCATCGAATGGCTCCACCTTCTAATCAACTCTCTCCAACTGAGGTTCCGCCGTAAGTGTCATGTATTACATGGGACAATGCATCAGCTCTCTGTCAGTATATTGCTTCGCTCTCAACCGAGTCTAATTGTCGTCCTGGTCTAGAACGCACCAACCCAGTCCAAACCATATTTCCCTCTTAGCTAAATCTCCTGACTTCTCATGAATACCTCATGTGTCCTCTACCGCTTCCCATGCATTACTCTGCTCCCTGATCTTCTAACTCAGAGAGAGCTCCTCACCGCTTATTTTCAGTTCCTTCTGATCTTCCTTCTCTTATTTTCACCAGACAGTGATTTCCTATCTCTTTCATCTCACTGGCCTTTCCGTACTGCCTCCTGACTTACCATACTCATTGCGAATAGCTCACGTTTACTGTTGATATTCTGGACCTACACATTTCCGTCTTGCAAGCTGACAATTAAGTGACGGAGTGTGTCACTCCTGAGAAACTTTCCCAGCACTTTTTGTCCTCTGATCCTGTTCAGTCATGATTACTTTAACATCGGAAGATGCAGAAAGTTTAAAAGAAAGACTGCAAACATATTCTATACTTGAAAATTATGTATTCAGTAAGCATTTCCTGGTTCAATGACATCTATATTTCACCATATGTTTTTCCTCTTCAGAGATTCCAGACAACAGCATTCACTTCTAAACTGTGAATCGCCTGAAATTATATGTGACAGGAACGCCGCCTTTACTGACGAATTACGTCCCATGATGCAAACCTACACGTTCCACTACTCACACATATGATGGATACACACTAATATGATAATGACCCTTTTTGCTAGCTTCATTCTTTAATTATTTGAGAATATGTTATAACCAGTCCCTGAAATCAGCTCTTTTTCTACAATACTTATTTCTATCGAATATCATGTATGTAATCTCGTCATTATGATCGATCTTCTTTCCTATACAGACATTAACATCAACCTGAAATTAATGAGGGCGAAAGCCATTTTAATCTGCAAGTTCAGCATAGAACCTCTGTTTTCTTGAGTTTATACTAATATCTTTACCATCATCTTATATCTACATAACTAAACACTACAGCTACGCGTACAATCAGCTGTAACAATACATACCTCATTATTCTTTTATATTTCAGAACCAGATTTTCCTCTTCTTGTCACAGTGTGTAACAACTGCTTATCTATTAAGTAACAGAGACCTGCGTATAATTAAAACACCACTTTATTTGAGTAATTATCAGATACCAATTTACTTTAACAGGAATGGCTTTGTTGTTGCTTGCATGGTTTTTTGAGACTCTCTGAAGGACAACATTATTTATATGTTAGTTAGACATTATGCTTTTTATTCTGGCAGAGAACGTACAAAATAGTACAAAAACTTCTGCTTGTTACACAGCACCTACAACAGTCCTTACAGGGTATACTCTACACCAAGAAGTTAATTCTTCTAATAGTCTATTTGTGATGGGAAGTAAAAGAGTATCAAAAATGTATTGAAATATTTATTTTATATTTTTATTAGATAATCCAGTAACTCCCCAACAGATTCCAACCTTTTTCTGCAGTTATTTTTCCTAACAGTTTATCATCAACTGTTTAATGTTGTAGCTTCTATTTCTCTGTATAATGAATAACACACAAAACCGATTATGTACAGGAGAGAGTTTTTCTAGACTACTTAGAAATGAACAAGAACTCCTTGTAAATGTCGACCTTAAACTCTGTGGAAGGAACATTTGAATTACTTATGTATGACTGGAATGAAGTGATATTTGACCTTGTCTAATTGATTTGGAAACCAACTTTCAATTGAGATGAAATTAACTTCATCAAAACGATGAGGTTTTTAAGTCTTCTAGGAATTCTCAGGGTCATCTAACCGGGAATTTACTTTTTCTTGTTATTTTACTGCGTACGGCAAAAGAGTGAGCAAGAACCTATCTTATTTGAGGCAGGCTACCAATATTTTCTCTATCGCCTTCTAGCTGCTCTATTATGCTTTAATTATTATTCAATTAAATGTTCAAACTCTGCTTTTCAAGACCAGGCTTGACTATGGTAACATGGAAGGGTACAATTCAGTTTACTAGACACCTTGCATGGTTGTGGAGCTATCTGCCTCAGAAGCATTCTGCGTGCACCATGAACGTGTTTTTAATTAGACACAAAGCATCAAAACAGATATTATATGTTCAATTTTAATAGTTTTCTGTTCCAGAAATTCCCTTGTTTATAGTCTACATTAATCTATCATTTTCCTCAAGAGTAATTCTGCACTATATCAAAGTGCTTTTTGAAACTCATTAGTATTTTACTCTTGTTGTCTAATTTCAGAGCCTAATGTCACAGATGTACAGTTTTGTGGGATTTCTATAGATCACTCTACAATCTTTCTGAATTCATTAAGCCGTGAACTGCCATCTTACTAATAAAAATCTCTCTTAAAACGAACCAAATCCCATACCGAAAAATCACAACCATACACCTCCCCTCCCCCCCCAAAAAAATACAAAAAATACAAAGGAAAGGGTAGGCTAGCTTTTCAAGATCAGAGAATAGCTATCTATCAGCAATCGTCAAAGTAAGATGAACTCACAGAGTTAGCAAACCTGTACCTGACCTAAAACTGTTGGTCCTGACTAAACATCAACCTAGTTCTCTAGGGGCCTAACCAGGTACTACACTTTCTCTATACAGAATTAAAGCAGAGATAAGTTAGCACTATAGTCTGGCAATATGTCTAGTATTACAAGCATCTGCTTCGTAACGTTGTGATAGGCCCGTTTGTTCCTGACAAATCTCTCTAGCAAGATGTTAAATGTCTATCACATCCTAATTTTTGTTTTTCATGTCTTCCTGTAATAAATCCTCTTTAGACATCTGCCCATTCATATTTTTGCTAAACTACTAATCTTTTTCAGCTGTTCTGTCCAAAATACTGTTGTGTTTTGTTAACCAATATTGCATGCATATTCAATGTAACGATTTATTGTTTCATACCTCTGGTCAATAGCTCCGTGAGTGTTTTACATTCTTTCCATGACAAACATGATCTTTCAAACAATATTTGGACTCTTAACCAGTCGCAAACTTTCCAAGCTTTGGTTATCTTTGATTTACTCAACTTCTCTCTCAATAGAAAGACTTTTGATCCATTTCTTTGTGCTCATTACTAATTTCTGTTCCATGCAAGAGCTTGTCTCCAGAATTTTCTACGCAGCTACTCAATTGTTAACGTCCCATCTTCATTAAGAGCGTATGGGTCAGCACTTTTGGACCATGCGGGCTTCTGTCTGGCTGTGCCTTGCAGCACCAAGCTTATGCGCCGCGCATGACAGGCAGATCGTATATCCGGCTACAGTCCCCCGAAATCTGAAACCTTTACTGACATCACCGATTTCGGATCAAACAACTCACGCCTTGTCACAGTACCTTAATGGCTAACAGCTCGATTAATCCTGCTACAATGATATGACCTTGAAAGCTTCTGAGCTTGAGAGTCACAACGTCTTTCGCCAGTAGAATAGCTGCATTTTGCGAGTCAGAAAATACTTTTCTGCAGCAGAATGTTAAAGGCTCTTAAGTACACATTTCCTAGCTATGCCTACGTTTTCTAGTATTTTATAATAATTTATATAAATAAATTTTCTAATTTCTTCATAGCCTTGATCATTCTGTAGAGGATCTGCAATGAACACAGTCTATGGTTACAAGCAGATTTCATCTACTAACCTTCACGTGAGCGACATTCTACAGTGACAAGTAAGATTGAGAATTTAATGAAAGCTTCTACTGACTGATCGCTGTAGTAGAAATTAGCTGACTTCTGATGTTTCCCTTTTAAATATAAACTGTATCAGCAATATGCTCAAAGAAGACATCCTAGCAAGGAATGACTATGGCTCTTAAAGTAAACTGCATTTAGAGGATATATTTAAGTCTGATGAAATGAATCACAACTTTGAGCCTTCCAGAACACAATATAACATACGAAGACTGCTTCGCCTGCACTAGTATGTTTAATTCTTACATTTAACACTCGTCATTCTTAAATATCAAGTTGCTGTTGCACGTTGTCCTTGCGCCATAGATTGTTCAACACTTTATAATTAGGTTCATTTAGTTTGCACTTTTCATTTGGTTTTTTTTTTTTTTCCCTCTTTTGAATGTCAGATTTTATATTTTAAAAGAATTGTCTGCTTCAGTTGTTTTTTTTGTTATTAGTTGACTGGATTTTGGTGAAAGCTATGGTACTAAAGGTTCTCTGAAGAGGAAAGAAGGTAGTGGTGTACCTGATCCTTGGACTTTTCCACGGCTCCACAAGTCCTGTCCCCTCCAGGCAGGAGAAAGTTTCCTTTGGAATTATTACACACCAAACCTTGGACTTTGGGATGTTAATCTTTTAGAGGTGCAGCTATTATAGTAGGTTTGGGATCAAAACTCCAGTTTCAAGTCTAGGTGTGGTGTTTTTTTATTCCCTACTTGTTGTTGAAGTAACTATTTTGACAAATGATTGTTTTTGTTTCATGCAGAGGTTTAGGTAACTTATCTTCTGCTTTCTTGGTTTCAACTTTGTAGTCTTAAAAGGTCTTCTCCTTCCTGAGTAATTATGTTGGCTAAGATAATTCTTAGATGTGTTGTTCTTAGAGCTTATTCTTTTTGCCTCCCTATTTAGAGTTATTTTGCTAACCTTTTCTTTGTATACTTAATGACCAGAGCAACAGAAGAGAGATTAGCTGCCATGACAAGGAACAGAAAAATCCTCTTTTTAAGGAGAGTTGTTCTGTTTTTCTGTCTTTCTTCAATTTAGGTCTCAGTTCTTTTTCCTAAAGAAGCACTTCCATATTAAGCCACCTTTGAAACAAAGATCTTTTAAACAAAAGGAAGATGTTTGATGTTGTTATATACCCCTTCATTAGTAAATACACTTATTCTTTGAAACACGATGGCCTCTTTCCAGCTATGTGCACTGTAACTTTAGCCTTGTGACCTTGCGGTGTCAGAGAACCTCTTTGAGGAAGTCATCGTGGTTATTTTCACAGGGTCTGGGAGCAATAGGGGTAGGACAGAACAGAAGAGGGGCTTTTGACTTGGAGGAAGTTCTCACAGATGCACAGTCTCTGCCCCTGAGGAGTAACTGTACTGGTTACTGGCTGCTTACCAGCCTGTGTGTTCAAAGTCCCTTTTAAAAAAGGGACGTAGCCAGCTATTCCGGTTGGTGTCTCGGTGTAACCCAGGCCCGCTGTCGCGCCGTCCCTCTG
>VKON01000091.1:0-36647 GCA_009741485.1 Malurus cyaneus samueli | reverse complement strand
GCAGGTGGGTTGGTGAAGTTGAAGTCTGCAGGTTTGGTGGAAGGAATGATGGGGTTTGTGAACAGAGAGAATTCTCACGATTTGGTTAGAAGAATATCATGGGTTTGGGAAAGAATGTTGTGGGTTTTTGAAGAGGACAGATCTGCGGATTTGTAAGAACAGGATCATACCGGGCTTTGGAAGGATTCTGGGGTTGGTGGAAGGAACTGCAATGGTTTTTTGTGAAGGAATGTGTGGGGTTTGCCGACACAGAACTCAGGGTTTCTGGACAACAAGGAATAATGGGGTTCGCACCCAGGAATTCCAGGATTTGGATAAAGGAAATATGCGCTTCGCAGCACAAGGCACTCGTCCCTCGCGCGTTTCGGCAACAAGGAAATTCTGGGATTCTGGGAAGGCTTACAAGGATTTTGGTAAAGAACGATCATGCGCGCTGAAAAGGAATTACTGGTTGTGAAAGGAACCTCGCTCGCCGGCGTCGCGAAAAGGGATTGTGGGGATTTTGGAAAAGGCATGTGGGGCTTTGGCAAAAGGCAATTGGTGGGGTTTGGACAAGGAAGTTGTGGGTTTGGAAAAGGGAAGTTCCCCAGGTTTGTGAAAGACTTTTGTGAGTTTTGGGCAAAGGGAATTCTGGGGATTGGTGAAAGGAATCGCAGGGGTTTAAAAAGTGAATTTCTGGGGTTGGCAAACGATTTCTGTATTCTGGCAAAAAATCCCAGGATTTGCAAAGAGGAATTGAAGGGTTTTAACTGGAAGGAATTTCGGGGTTTGTGGGAAGGAAGTAATGGGATGCTTTGTAAAGCTGCACACACCTGGATTTTCACAAAGGAAATTAATGTGGATTTGGTAGACGAATTACCAAGGGGTTTTGGCAAAAGGATTCCGGGTTTGGAAAAGGGAAATTCCAGGGGTTTGTGTGAACGCGGAAATTCTGTTATTAGTCATCTGCAGGTTTTCAAATGCTACAGAGGGTTCTTTTGGGGTTCATCCTGGAGAACCACTCAGCCATAGAAGCGAATTTGTGTTCTAGATCCTCGGCATTGTCTTTCCATTCTATTTCTTACGTTATTTATGGCTTTGGAGTTATTTGGGCATTTTCGACCCTTTCCATGTCCAGATCTCGACATGCCTAAAGGCCTGTGGGGTTATCGTTGGACGAAGTGATACCCAGAGCATAAAATTTTTCTTTTCTATTCTTTCCATATTGATTTCTCTCATTTTCTCATCTTATTAGTATTATGGGGTTTGCGTTAATTGGGCGGGGGGGGCTTTTTGACCGCTTTCTATTCCGCTTCTCAATGCCGCACAGGAGTGTTTGGGGTACTTCCTGGGATGAGACAGCACACCATACACCGTACTGGCTTTATCCACAGAAGGAATATTTATTGATGCTATTCTCCCATCTTGTTGTTTCAATTTGCACTGGTTTATTTATTTATGGAGAGTTGGGGTTAATTTATTTAGGGGGTTTTGGAGCCCTTTCATTTGCAGTTCTCAGAGCTTTCTGGGGGATCTCCTGGAGAAATACATCCATTAGAAAGCGGAATTTTTGTTCTATGCTGCTCCAGTTTGTCTTCCAGATTTCGGATTTTTATTTATGGAATTTGGGGTGATTGGTGGATTTTTGTACCCTTTCATTTGATTCATCAATGCGCACAAGATGTGGGGTCTTCCGGAAGAAACACATCCCACATCGGCTGTGATCTCTTCTATCGTTCATTGGTTTCATTTCTGGTGTATCTGTTATGGGGGTGGGGTTTAATAGTTGACGTTGTTTTGTTACCGCTGAGTCATGTTGCAGTTCCATGTAGTTTTGGGGTTCTCTGGGAGAAATCATCCCAATTAAGAAGGAATGATTTTTGTTTTGTTTTTGTTATTTCATTGTTTTTTTCTTTTTTATGTTTGTATTATGTATGGCGATTTGGCGTTTAATTTGGGGTCTTTTTGTTACTCTTGGTTCTACTTGTTACTGAGTCTTCGAATGCCTCACTGAGAGGCTTGATGGGTGCTCCTATGAGAAACACCAGGCAGAGAAGGAACACATGTTTTGTTCATCCCCACTGTTTTATTATTCTGTGGTTTATTGTTATATTCTGAGAGATGGGGATTAATTTAGGGTTTTTTTCTGAGACCCTTTTCATTTGACATGTTTTTAATGAGAGTTATGGGGTTTTCCTGGTCTTGGAGGAAATTGAAAGCCCCATAGGAAGGAATTTTGGTCTATCACAATCATTAGCTTTTCATTGCTTGCCAGTCATGTATGGGTACTTTATGCGGCATTTGGGTTAATTTGAGAATGTTTTTTTTTATGTAGCCCGTCCAGTTTTGCAGTTTCTCAAAGGTTTGTGGTGGGTTTCTTGCTCTGTCCCTGACCATGGGCACTCATCATGTTCCCAATCCAGGATTACTTTTCGACGTCGGGGTCCCCTGGAACTGGGAACTGCACAAATCACTTTTTCTTATAAACGTCCTATGATACTTCGTCGCAGTGCAGGGGATGGCTGTATGATTCATCCGAAGTCAGGAATTCTGAAAAAAAAGGGAAGCGGGGGTTAAAGAAAGAGAGGGAGAACCATTTTCCCTTAGGGGTCAGAGAGTTCAGCCGTGACCGACCTCCAAAATTCCTGCAGGTGCAGCCGGGAATGGAGCAAAGGCACAGAAAGTCCGGGAATTGGACGGTAAATTTAGGGAGGGACCCCAAATCCCATACATTGACTGCCCATCCATGTCTTTCCTGTTGCGCATGCAATCTTTATATTCTTCAAAAATAAAAATATTCAATCCACATTGGATATTTAAGAAATTAGAAAAAAGACGATGTATTATTTTGTCACCATAGTCAACCGGGTGTGCAGAGAGTTCTGGTTGGATTTGTCTTTCTTAAAAAATATATTTGAAAAATATAAAAAATCATTTATAAGTGATATTTACTATATAGAAATATATATTCTAAGGAACTATTATTATTATGAAAACATAATAAATTATATATAATTGGAATATTTATCTATAATTATGAAAATTTATAAAAATATTTATGAATATAGTAAATTATTTTAAGGAAATTTACTATTGTATTGTTTTCTTTTAAAAAAATAGTATTCAAGTAAATAGATTATAGATCTTTATCAAGAATATTTAATATATTATTTTTAAATAAATAGATTATAAAAAATATAATTAATTATTATCAACGATTGTAATCTAATCTATATTATAGATTACTATCTTTATTTTGTGCACTCTGTGCACTGTTATAATTCATTTTTAATTAAGTCTAATCTACTATGAGGTGCTGAGTAATAAATTGATTAAATAATGTTACAAATATAATGAGCAAATTATATATATAAGGAAATATGAGCTATATTTTTTAAAAATGTTTCTCAATATTATACTTAATGCAATTAGATAATGTATATTGAAAACGAATAACTTACTATAAAATCTCACTATTACAATATATATTGACAAAATAACAACAACTATATTTAAGAATACCCTGGAGCTCTCCAGGGGGTGTCCCTGGAAGAACCTTTCAGGCTCACTTCTCAACCTGCAAGGACAAAGAAACTAAAAGGAGAACAACTTAACTCCACAACACGGACAACATTCTTATAAAATGAAATCTTACCCCGATCAGTCACACTTGGCTACAGTTATTATATGGGGGAACATAAGTTTTGGCCAGAGATCACATCAGGCCATGAAGAGAAAGTCTTTACATCGTAGAGACACCGCAGCTATCACATAGAAAAAATTCATGACCACACAGCATCCAAAGAGAAAATGGTGCTTACCCACATCATCCAACCACTAATGTGATACTCCCTTCAATCGCCAATAATTAACCCCTCCAAGCACAATCCATAGAATTTCTGCCAATCCGCTTTGGGTCGCCTCTACTGAGAAAGTCCCAGGCCTCTCCTTGCGGCAGACGCAGGGTCTCGCTGTATCTAGCTCCTGGATGCCAACAGCAGCCAGTGCTCGAAAGAGCGCGTCCGGCTGAACGCCGTAAACCGTCCTTGGAAAAACAGAATATACGCAGTGCAGTAATTGGGATCAGATATTCCGAGGCGTTTACGTTATGGTAATCAATTTTTTTATTAAATATATTGTTATTAAATATTTTTTTAATGATATTTTAAAATATCTTTTTATATTTCTAATATGATTTTTTAATCTTTTAAAATATTTTATAATTTTTAAATATTTTTAATATAATTTTTATCTACTTTTTATCTATATTGTTAATATAAACTTTTTATCATATTTCTATGTATTTTTAGATAATCTTTTGTACCTTCATAGTTTTGTACTCTTCGCCTGCTTTGATGATTTTTTGGGCTGAGCTTCATCCGAGCTTAGATTTTAGGGTGTATCTCGAGCTCCAATACCTGATTTGGTGGATTTTTTGAGGCTAATTACTTCTTTTGGGGAATTTTGGGCTCTCAGTTGTTCAACTCGATCCCATTGGTTGAAAATTTTATGCGGAGATGTACCAAGCTCATCGACCGTATTGTGAATGATTTGGTAGGCTTGAATTCAGCCACCGTATTTCTGTGAATTCTATGAGCCTAGATTGTTCATGCGCCTGGTGACTTGATGGGCTAGCCTCATCACCATTTTTGAGGGTGATCGTGCAGATTAGATGATTTTTGGGGTGATCCTGAATCAAACCCCCAGCAAGTGACTTTTTGAGGGATCTCCGGATCTCGATCCCCTTTGGGCTCAACCTGAGCTCATGCACATTGGTGAGTATGGTGCTGAGAGCTAGCGCTTTTGTTTGGGTTATAGATTTTTGGGTAGCTGAGCTCCATTCCCTTTTGTGGTGGATTGTCTGTTGGGCTGAGCCATACCCTTTTGGTGATTTTATTGGGGCTGAGACATCGATGTCCCATTTGTGGGCTGATTTTGGAGTCTGGAGTCTCATCGCATTTTTGGTGGGATGTTTTCGTGGTCCAGCATAGGTCATCCCCTTTCGTGGGTGATCCCATATCCCAATCCCCGTTGGTGATTTATGGGCTCTTCCGAGCTCATCTTACCCCTGATGGGCAAGTTTCATTGGGTCTGACGCTCATTCGCCGTCACTATAGACTTATCCATTTTTTATGCGGAAGTTCATTTCCCTTTGGAGATGGAGCATTTTGGTGATCTCGACATTCAACCCTCGACTGGTGATTTGGAGCAAATCCCAGAGCATCATCCCTGTTGGTAGAGTTTCGGGCTGAGCTCATCCTTTTTGGGGCATTTTTTGGTAAGAAATCATCTTTTTGGGAATTGTGTTGTGGGGTGGATCCTGTAAGATGTCAAAAGCCCCTCATGTTTCGGGTGATTTTTGGGTCGAGGGCTCATCCCTTTGTGATGTGGTTGACAGAGATATGGTCTGCAGTCTACGTTCAGTTAGGGCAGATCCCAGTAGCTCATTTCCCTTATTTGGGTGATTTCTTCGCATGATCGCGGTAAGCTCTAGTTCTCACACAGCTTCCACGCCACTCTCATATAGGCTCATGATGATTTATGGGCGACTGAGCTCATGCCCATTTCTGGTGCTTTTGGCCCTGAGCTACCCCCTTTTTGGACCTGAGATCTTGTACTGGGGCCATCTGAGTCACCGACCCTTTTTGGTGATTTTTGGCTATCCCAATGCCATGCCCATTGAGTTGAGATTTTTGGGCTGAGGCTCATCCATTTTATGGTGATTTTTGGGCGCTGAATCCCGTGATTGCCACGACTCCCCACTAGCGTTGATATTTTGTGGTGCATCAAACCTGAGCCTCATACCCCCCATCCTGTGTGATTTTAGGCTGAATATATGTAGGTCCCCTTTTTGGTTCTTGTTGGGCTCACTTCATCCCCGTTTTTGAGTGTTTTTTGGGGCACCCTGACACACTCACTTGGATGACCCCCGTGCCACCCCAGCCGCAAGCTGCTCCCCTGGAAGGTATCATCACCCCAAACACGCTACGATAAAAGAGAGCGGGACGCCACAGGCCGCCGGCGTGACAGCGCCCCAGATTCCCTGTTGGGAACTGGATCAGGGGATCGGGGCCCGTCCTTCCAGATGCGTGTGATCCACTACCCGTCCAAAGATAACCGCCAAAACAGGACGAGTGAGTTGACCAGCACCCGCATAATCACGGCCCAGAAAGTTACCCCATTGGGATACCGCTGGATAGGGCGTATCGGTGATGGAGGCCCATGTCCTACCCCACCTGATCGTGTGATAAGTCTGGCAGGGGTGCCACATGCCGAGTACCTGGACGTGGACAGCGAAGAGGCACGAGGAGGTTCTTCAGGTCACTAGCACAGGCCGGGGGTCGAGCAGTAGGACTGCAGGGAAAAGGGGCGTGTGACCCTCACGAGTAATGGCCCAAACGCCAGCCCGACACCTGCCGAGCCTCGTAGATCACAGAGACGCGCTAGGCAGAGCACTGAGAGGACACAGAATACGGATCGGAGACGAACTCGAGAGGACTGATATAGTGAAAAGACCTGCGACAGAGAGTGTAGAGCAGTAGCGCGACCACTCACACTATACTGAGAGTAGTCTGGGAGACGGACCAGAGCCATTGAGGAGATCTCTAACCAGGAGTGTAGCTCAGACCAACAAGGTCGTATGTAGACTACAGCTAGAGCACAATCCTGAGACAGCACCGAGACAAAGACCTAACAATAGATCGTTTGAGACACCCTACGACGATGCTAAAAAGCATTCTGACGAAGAGTCCTACATAGAGGTATTATGACAAGATGACGTATGGTAAATAGCTGAGGAGGATCCTAAGTACAGACCGGAAACCAGTCAGTATGAAAGAACGACGCACTAAACAGTCTGTAGCATGTCTGAGAGACCCTAAAGAGAGGCTCAGAAGACCGAGGAGTATGCTTGCAGAGCCCATCAGATGTGAGAGAACCCTTACACGAGAGACCCTACAGAAGAGTGTTAATGATCTTAGCGAAGATCCTATAAGAGCACTGCAACACCCTACAAGCTAGCAGATATCTTGGAGAGATCCAACGGGAAGCACTGAAGAGACCGCAACAGAGTACTAATGAGAGACTCTAGTACACAGAGCCGTTCCAGTAGACCACTATCAGTAGAGTGTCGAGAGATCCCAGAGTAGCCACTATGACGAGAACTATATAGCTCATGTGGAGAGACCTAAGAGCATCTAGAGACTCGCCGCCTAAAGCTACCTGAGAGAGACCCTACCAATGTTGAGGAGCCAACTCGAGAAATCGAACAGTAGGAGAATAAGGTGCACGAGCGAGAAAGATTCCAGACCTCAGAAACCCTACAGAGTATCTGAGAGATGCCATGCTAGTAGCTGAAAGAGAACCACCTGATAGGAGAGTGTGAGAGACCCTAACAGAGAGAACTGGGAAAGACCGAGCTCACAAGAGATCCTAAAGAAATCCTCTAACACACGCTACATGGAGCACTGAGAGAATCCTGTCATAGGACTAGTGAGAGAGCCTGTTAAATAGTAGATGATTGACAGTGAGACACAGGCTTGATATAGGGCCTGTAGAGCGACTCGTGGAGTACTCTTGAAGGTGCTGTCCTTGTGGATCTCTCAGAGCAGCTCAAGGGTCTTCTCACACCTCTCTGTAGTGGGTACTCTCTCTAAGTCATTGCTCTGTAGGTTCTTCTCAGAGTGTCTCGTTATGCGCTGTGCGAGGTAGAGCAGTTGGCCTCTTCAAGACACAGCACACTGCAAGGCGAATGTGACGTGGTATAGATCTCTGTCACGTGGTCCATCATTCAAGAATTGTTTAGAACTAGTATTGGGCGATACTATAAGTGCATAGTAGCACGCTGCATGGGGCTCTCAGACCTCTGTATGGCTATCTCTGCTATAAGAACCGGTACTATCCAAGCACGCTCTAGAAGTCGGTAATTGAAAAGAGTCTCTAGTGTCTGAGACTGTGAACACAGTCCATATGGAAAAGAGGGAAACCCAGGAAAATCCTGAACTCAAAAAATGAAAGAAGTCAAAATTCAAAAATATTAAATATAATAAAAAAAAAAGGATATCACTTAAAGAATAAAGGACATAACATAAAATTCATGGATTAGAGAAATACCAATAAACAAAATAAAAAAAAGACAAAATAAAAATAAAATATATCAAGCAAAAAACCCAAAATAAAGTAAGAGACAAGAACAAACAACATAAACACAAAGAGGAAAACACAACAAGAAGAATAACGTGAAAGATAAAAATATCAGAAATAAAATAAGATAGGCCCAAATAGAAGACACTAAGATAACAAAAAACAAAAAGTGAAAAAAGTAGCAGTTATACTATATATAGAATAACATAAAACCAAATATCATAGGAATAAATAGAATAGCAAGTGAATAGAAATAGAATAGAGAATAGAATAGAACAGAAAGATAAATTTTAAAAATATAAAATAAAATAAAAAAATAATAAATAAAGATTAAAAGATATAAGATAAACTAAAAATAGGAAAATAAAAAATAATGAAATAGAATATTCAAAATAAGGAAGATACACACAGCAATCACTAAACGAATACATGAAAGGTAAACTTTAAATAGAAAGCTGAATGATTAGCCATGTTTTTACTTTCACGAGCGAGTAGGCACAGCGCAAGCGAACTAGTGTCATTTGACAGCGCCATCTCCCACAGCTCGTCCCAGGTAGGCTCGGGTGACCAAACCTGTGTTGTGCAGATTCTGATCCTCCACACGATATAAACTTCACTACGGACAACGGGGAATGGCATGGGGGGAGATGGAGAGAGATCCCAAAATCGATTGGGAGCATGCGGCACTTGGGCGAACATGGAGGAGGATGATGATAACTAAAAATCCCCGGATTGGGAGCTCGCGAGGCACCGGGGGAAAGCGGGGCTCATCCCTGTTTGGGATCAATTTCGCTGTTTGGGGTTTTCTTCCCTGTGGGGTTTCATTCCCTGTTTTTACGGAGGGTGGAGGATATTGGAGATTGCGTTCCCCTTCTAGGGACTCATTCCTGTTTTATGGGTCACATTTCCCGTCGCAGACTCTCGAGATTATCGCCGAAGATTATCTCCCTCTTTGGGAGTATATTCCGTTTGGGGATTCATTTGCGTGATTTGTGGGTCTACGTTCTCTTAATATTTAGGCGGTCATTCTTCTTTCTTTAGAGGGGTTGGATGGATTCGGGCGAGTCAATTCCTCATTGTGATGTCAAAAAATCCGATATTTAGAGGGTTCATAAAAGAAAGGAAAAGGATTATTTGTCGAATGGTTAACGACAACCCCACATTCCGACTGTCATCCGCAGATATGGAGGACAATAGTCCGAGCTTTGAGGGTTTCTCATCTCCTCTTCTGGTTTTCATTCGCTTTGTGGTCAGACCCTGTTATGGGGGTTCAGTTCCGACGTTGTTGGGTCCATTTTCTGATTTAAGAGCGCATGGGGAGCAGATGAGGTAATGCCCGCGGTGGGTGACCTTAGGGGTCATTTACCTGGGGGTTGATACAGGCGTGCGTGAGGATCTGGGGTTTCGAGTTCCTGTTTGGGGCTATCCATTCCCGCTGGAGGGTTCGTCCCTGTAGGTTACATACTTCACCTCTACTATCGCGGGTGGCGTTTCAATCGTTGTTTAGAGGGTCATTGCGCGAGAGTGCGGGTACAATGCCAATGCTATCTCGTTTGGGGAATTCCATTCTTCACGCTTAGTCTTCAGAGAGTACGGTTCTGGGAGTATTGAGGGTATCTCAGAATTCGCTGTAGTTTTTAGAGGCGAGTTGGTGCGATTACGGGGTATTCAATTCCCATGTCTTATTTTGAGGGTTGGGATCTGGTGGATCTTCGTAGTTCGATAGAAAACTTAAACTTGCAGGGAAAAGGGTTTGTTAGACTGGCGAACGAAATGGCTCGTAAATGTGCAGAAGAACAAGTATTAAATTGCAGAGAAAGTGGTTTAGTGCATGCAGCGAAAAATAGTGATTTCGATAGTGCAGGGAAGATGGTCTACGAACTGAGGGAAATGAGTCTAGAATGGCAGGGCAATTGCATCTATAAGTCAGGCTGAGAGAAGGGAACTAAAGATCTGCAGGAAAATGTTGTAGCGAGTTGACAGGAGGCGAAACAGTAAGTCTGAAGTGGAAACGAGGAGAAAACATTGTTTTCAGAAAAGAAGGCTAGGAGATAATTATAAACACACATGAAGAGAAAAGACCAGCTTAGACAGAGAGTGAATCTGTCGTGAAATATCACGCACAGAGAAGAATTAGTTGTGAATATCTATTGTCAAGGTGATAATTATGCGGTGAGCGCGTAGGAGGAATGAATTTAAATATTGAACTGGGAGGCAGTATAACGCTCTTCGTTACCCTCACAGCCTGCAGATGGCAATAATCGCTGTTCATGATGACTGTAGGAAACATCAGTCAAATATGGCACGGGATGATGGCACGAATGAACTGCCGTATGGCGGGGAGAAAATGGTCAAGCAGAGCATGGGAATCATACTGTCAGGAGGACAATTCTGGCTTGTCCATAAAGAACCTGAAATGATACACGGGGAGTAGCGTGTTACGTCCAGGAGAAATGCGCTCTAATCTGCAGGGAATTAATCTTCTAAAGTGTGAGGTAAATTTTATCGTACCTGCCGAAGCGAAATATCACCAGTATGTGATCAGAACGCGCTGATAAAGCTGCTCTTCATGCTCGAGAGGAAACATCATCTGACAGGAGTGAGGGCTAGGAGTAGATTCCAACAGCCCTGCAAGAGGGAAATGGTACCTGACATGAAGGGAAGAGATGATTAAACTGAGGGAAATGGTGCAAGAATGCAGGGAAAATTTTATACATTGAGCAGATAAGAAGGTTTATCAGATGATGCGAACGGAAAATGGGCTGAACTGAGAAAATGGTGTAGAATGCAGGAAAAAAGAATTTAACTCACGAGAAAGATGCTCTAATACGCAGGGAAATGATTTACCTGCAGGGAAAATATTATATCTGCAAGGAATATGCTGAATGCAGGGAAAAGTGTTTTATTGGGCAGGGAAAGAGGCTGGCGAAAGCTGCATTGGGGAAATGAATCACCTGCAGGGGAAAAATGCTATATAATATTGACGGGAAAATGTGATAACGATGGCAGGGAATAATTATTCAAGCTCGCAGGGAAGAATGATTACGATAAATGAGGTCCCGGAAAAATGTTTAGCTGGCAGGGAAACTGGGTCCGTAAACTGGACAGGGAAGGAGATGTTTGAAATTCTGCAGAGGAAGAGATGTTTATACGGTTTCCGGGAACGGAATGGAACTCGAGGGAAGTTTAAATTCCAGACAGGGACGGAGCGAGGTGAAGTTGCCTGAGAGCAGAATCGTTGAAAGATGTCCTGTGAATGAATGTTCAAATTCAGGGAAACGGAGATATTTTTGAACTGTCAGGGAAATATATGGTCAAAGCTGAAGAGGAAAATGTTCTATCGATTGCAAAGGAAGAATGTAAACTATCAGAATAAATTTGAAATTCCAGGGAAATGTTTAAATCGCTCCAGGGGAACATTGAGAATGTACAACGGAAAAGAGTTGAAATTCCAGTTGGAAATGTTGCAAATTCGCAGAGAATGTGAAGACAGCTCCAAGAGGAAACAGATGTTGAAATTCCAGGGGAAAAAAATGTTCACGACATCGACTCAGGCGAGAAGAATGTGAAAATCAGGGGAAGAGATGTTCAAAATTGCCAGGGAAGATGTTCAATATTCCTCGGGATTGGGGGAGAGAGGAGGAGGGGTATTAAGATTCCAGGGAGAAAAAGTTGGTCAACATTCCAGGGAGAACGATGAGTGCATATATCAGGAGAAAATGTTCACACCATTCCCAGGGAGAGAAGGATGTTCAAATAATCCAACGGGAAGATGTTCGACTCTTGCCTGGACAACGAAGTGTTAACTGGAGGGAAAATGGGTGAAAGGTGGGCCAGGTGGGGAGATGGTCCAAGTACGATGAAAAGTGTTTAATCTTCAGAGAATAGTTTAGCTCCTAGGGAAAATGTTTAAGTCCAGAGGAAAAATGTATAAATTCCAAGGAAAATGGTTAATACTGTAAGGAAAGAATGAATTGAAGTGGGCCTCCAGGGTAATGGGCAATTTAACTGAAGGGAAAATGTTGTAAACTTGGGTCAGGAAAACGGGTGACGTTTACGCGACAATTCGCGTGAGGGAATAAAATGTTGAAATGCACAAGAGGAATGTTTAACAGTATCAGTGGATAATGGATTATTGAAAGTGAGGGGTAAACATGATGGATGAATAGTTGCCAGAGAAAAATCGGCCGAGTACTGAAGAGAGAAAATGTTGTGATACTGTCAGGGAATAAGATCGGTTGATGAATCCGAAGGGAGAAAATGTCTTTAGTCCGACTGCGGAGGAAAAGATGTCAAATGCGAGCAAGAACAGATGAGTCAAACTGTAGGGAAAAGGTTTGAAGCAACTTCAGGAACATGTCTGACAATCCTGGGAACATTGTGATTATTTATAGTCCAGTGGAAAATGTTAAATCCAGGGAGGATATTGTTAAATTCCAGGGAAAATGATGTTATATAGGTGCCGAGGGAAAGGAGGTTAAAGGAATTCCAGGAAGACTGTAAATTCCAGGGAAAGTCCTCTCTCCTGCCATTCCCGGAGACATCATATCCACCGAATACCGCACTTGCTCTGTTTGACTGCTGCCCAAAAGACAAAATCCAATTTTTAACGGTGAAGGGAGGACATTTGGAGACAGCAGGTAGGCAGTATGCAACTTCCAAGGAGGTGCTCCGCGAGGAAATCCCGGAGTTTGTGGGGTGGTTGAATCGAAATATTGAATACTCTCCAGCTAGCGTTTAAGAGAGAGGAAAGAGCAAATACCCACCAGTCTGATTTCAAACAGGAGTCGGCTGCTGCTGGATTTGTCAGGCATCGAGGCAGAATGTTGATACAGATGATTTGACAGGCTGGGAGTGGAGTGTATGCTTCCCATTCCACAGAAGGAAAAATAGAATAAGGAATTATGATCCGTTTACTGGAACATGGGGGAGGCGGGGTAGTGTCGTCAGTGGGGGAATAGATGAACAAGGTATGCTGAGGATTAATTACCAGGTCGAGCCGAAACGATCCACGGAAATTCGAAGCGGGAATTGCAGGAAGAGTCCCTGTAATCCCTAGAAACATCAGCGATCTTCCTATAAAATGTCCAGAAATTCCCTAGTAACTGCCACAAATACCAGCCAGGAGATCTTATTCCAGCAGCCCGGCAGAAACTCCGAAGAAGGGATGATGCCGCGGGTTTCCATCCGCCAAAAGAAAACGCCAGAAATTCCGTAGCATTAATTGCCCGAAAAGATCCAGAAAGTAGCACAGAGAATGACTGGAGAGTGTAAAATTCCAGAAGTGGTCCCAAAACAATTGCATCCAGCAGAAGTCCAGGAGGTATATTGCATACTAGTTCGACAGAACCGCAATTCCCGCGAATCCCAAATATGCCGTGGCCCACAAATCCCCGAGAAATTGCAAGTGAATTATTCCTGAAATCCAAGGAAATTCGCCCCAAATGCTGAGCGAATTCCATACAAAGTCCCAGAAGTCAAGTAGATGTCCAGTACGGCCAGAGAATTCCCATGAGTAATACCTTAAAATGCTGGCAAAAATTCCCAAAGAAAATCTGCACAGAGAATCAGGCGCAAACAGGAAGTAAGTTGCCCAGAAGATAACATCAGAAATTGCCACAGAAAATGCCCAAGAAACGCCACGCACACGTCCCCGAGAAATGTACCCGAGAATCCATAGAGAATCATGGCGGCGAGGACGGCCGATTGCGTTCAAAAATTTGTCCCAAATTCTCCCAGAGATCCCAGAATATTTCCACAGCAATGCCTCAATACCGCAAACTATCCCAGCAATGGTCCTAGCATTCCCAGAAATCCAAAGAAATGCACAGAAATATCCTCTGCAAACACCGCCAGCGAATCGGCACAGAAAATCTTCTCGAAAGAAGGAAATTGCCCGGACTGTGAATGCTCCAGGCAATAGCCTCATAAAAATCCAGAAATGCCCCGAAATCCAAAGATCTAAGAAACCCGAACTATTTTCTTCCGCAAATTCCCACAAATATCCCACCAGAAATTCACGAAGAACTTCTACGAGAAGCCCCCAGTTGAATTCCCATCGGGTACAGATCCGGAAAATCTACAGAATTTCGCCACCAAAAAAAATCGGACCCAGAGTCAGTCCCCAAGAAATCAAAAAAATGCCAGGAAAATTCCCCGAAAAGATAAAACCCAGGACGCGAAGCAGAACGATTAATCGACGCTCTTCCAACTCTTCAAAAAGCTGGCAGTTTTATTCCATTTTGAGGCTCCAAAACCGAACTCAAAGAATAGTCCCAGGACGTGGGGTCTTTTGTTGTGGGAGGTTTTTTTGGGGATAGGTTTTTTTTGGGCATCCTTGTTTTGTTGGGGCTTGATTGTTTTGGATCCGGGTTTTTTTTTGGGAGTAGTTTTTTTTGGCTGTTGTTTTGGGGACAGGTTTTTTTGGGGAGTGCCCCCGGCGGGCGTTTTTCTTTTGGGATCACCATACGTTTCGAAAGTGATGATTGAATATTTTCTGTAGGGTGACCGTCGCAGGTGGTTTCGTGCTGGCATGTTTGTGAGAGGAGGAGCAGAGGTAAATACCCCACGGGTGGGCCGGAAGAATTTGGGATGAGAATGGGAGCTTGTATGAGGGTTCTTGGAGGGGAATTTGGGGATGGAGGATGGGGAGCTGTAGAGTGGGGGTTCTGTGGGGAAGTTTGGGGATGCAAAAGTGGAGAGCTTCGTAGGGATGGTGTCTGGGGGAATTTTTGGATTGAGAAGTGGGAGCGGGTAGGTATGGGGTTTGGGGAAGTTTCTGGATGAGAAATGTGGGAAGCTGTAGAGGGTTCTGGGGGAATTTTGGGTAAATGGAAGGAATGGGAAGGCTGGGAGGAAGTGAGAGCTCGGGGGGATATATTGGGGGACGAGCAGGAGCCCAAGGGGATTTGTGGGATAGTACAATACTGCGGATGATGTTCAGAGAGGTTTAGGATGAGCCGAGCCCAGGGGGATGTTTTGGGATGAGCATAGGGGCGCAGGCGGTGGGATGCCGAGGTCGGAGGATGGAATGTCCCGGGGAATTTTGGGGATGACGAGGGGAAGCGCTGCGGAGGGATTGGGGTGAGGGTGAACAGAGCGCCGTGGATAGAGGCTCCAGGGAGATTTTTTTGCCGCTGAGCAGAGACCGCATGGGAGATTTTTGGGATGAGCCGGGGAACCGCTGGGATCGCATGTTCAGAGGGGGGATTGTTTGGAGGATGAAGTGGGAGCGGGCCTGACGGAATTTTTGAGGATTGGAGCGAATAGGGCAGTGGGAGGCGCTATCGAAGGAGAGTTCTGGGGGAGAAGTTTGTTGGGGATGAAGTGGGAAAGCCTGGGATGAAGTGTACGGGTGGGGGAAAGGGTTGTGTGGGATGACACTGGGAGCCCTATGAGGGCTTTGGATAGCAGAAGCTCCAGGAATGAGATTTTGGAGGGATATTCGGAGATGAGGCCGAGCCCAAAGGGGGGAATTGTTTCGGGGGATTGAGCTGGGAAACAATGGGGACGAGGGGTTGTTGGAAAGGGTTTTGGATGAGCCGAAGACCCGAGGGGGTATGTTTGGGGATGTCGCAGGGGCGCGGGGAGCCGCAGGGGGAGTGGACATTCAGGGAGAGAGTTTGCGGGATGGAGCGCAGACCCGGGGAGATTTGGGAAGGAGTGAGAGGCGAAGGGGGTGAGGGCGAGGGCGGAGACGCTGGAGTGGTATTCGTTTGGATGAGCCTTGGGAGAGGAACCACAATTGATGTTCAGGGGGAATTTTGGGAGTGAGTTTGGAGCCGCATGGAGAGGTTTTTTTGGGATGGAGCTGGAACCGCGTGGGGATGATGACTCTGGGGAATTTTGGCGTATGAGGCAGGGGGGAGCTCAAGGGATTTTCGCGGCATGAGTGGGGAAGCTCCAGGATGACGTTCCAAGGGGGATGTTGGATGAGTCCGAGCGCGCGCAGGGATGACACTTTCATGAAGTTGTTCAGGATGAGGAAGCTGGCCCAGGGGGGATGTTGAGGATGAGCGGATATGAACGCTTGCGGGATGATGCTGCTTGGGGAATTGGGTGTTGGATGTGAGATGCAGGAGCCCCAAGGGAGTTTCGGGGAATGAAAAATGGAAACTAGTGGGGGGCAACCACCTGCGCCAAGGGAATGAATCGATCTTTTCCAGGGAGAGTTTGGATGAGGCCGAAAGCCTCTGGGCGAGATTTCTTGGGATTGAGTAGTGGGAGCTGGGTACTGATTGTTCTGGGGGGGGATTTTGGGATAGGAGCCGGAGGCCGCCGAGGGGGGATTTTTGGGCATGGGTGAGCTGGGCAACGCTGGAGGTGATGCTGAGTGGGCAAGTGGGTGTGGAGCCTGTAGCTGAGGAGAGAAGTTGGCGATAGAGGGGAGGCGAGGCACATGAGAGAGATGAGAGTTGTAGAAATAGTGATAGACATCGATAGATACCGAATAGGATGGGGTTGACAAGGGGGATTTCTGGGAGCATGGCAGCCCAGGAGATTTTTGAGGTGAATGGGGAAGCCCGTGGAATTGCCGTAGGGGGGTTTTCGGTGGACGTGGTAGGCCGGATACTCGGGTAGAGTTCCGGATTGAACGGACTCTGTGATGAGGCTCCGAGTGGAGATTTTTTGAGATGAGCAGGATCAAGCGGAGATTTGGATGAGTGGCAACCGCGGAGGGATGTTCAGGGGGATTGATGGGAAGTGAGCTGGAACCAGAAAGGGATTGTGTCGGGGGTGACACAGGAGCTCTGAGGGATGATGTTCCACAGGGAGGATGCTGTCGAGAGACTGGGGAGCCGCAAGAGGGGGGAGTTTTGGATGAACGAGACCCTGGGTATTGAGCTTGACAGCGGGTGTTTGGGGAGTATGTGTCTGGAGCCGCGCCGGTGAGTTCAGGGGGGTAGAGGCCGTGGCGTGTTTTGGAATATATACGAGAGGAGAAGCCTCGCACCAGGTTGGTAGGCGTGCGCAGCAGCCGGCGCGTTGTTTCTGTCGTGGCGGCTGCGTTTCCTGTAGTAAACGCTCGCAGGTCTCTCACGACTGCCCTGAAAAACAAAAAACATGGAGAATTCCGGCAGTTGAAATGAACACCTGGAGAGGAAATGTTGGAGATGATAATCCGGGATATTGTCAGAGCGCTAGGACGAGAAGGCATCAGGAGTCGCGAACCAGTCCTCAGCACTGCGCCGTGGCGCCGCGATAAGGTGCCGACATCCCCGAGATTAGACCCTCAGAAGTGGGACTCCACTAGGCTGAGGGCCTTAGGTCGCAGGATCCTGTGGATCGATAAATTGCATCAGTGGGGTTGGGATGTGGAGGGAGGGGCGACCCCAAAAGGGAGTCTGGAAATGGGACCCTACAGGGTGGTATCTGTACCTTGGGGACCGCTTCCCATGGCAAGGGAGAGCTCAGAGCAGCTGCCAGAGGAACTCCCCCGAGCTGCCTCAGTGGAGGCCGCCATAAAGCCACCCAGGAAATGACACAAATCTGCTGTGAGATGTCGTGAGGTGGGAAAAGAGATTTAAGTCATGCCCGTCCAGAACGCATCCCCAAGAGCACCGATGCCCCCGTGCCCGCCCAAGTGCACATGGCCCGGCAGGATGCGTACCTGGGTCCTCGAGGGATTAGGACCACGAGGCTGAGCCCTTGTTCCAGGAGGAATTTCCCCAATTCCCTGGGAGCCCCGCGGCCTTCTGCCCCGCCGCTGGGGCCCCGGCGCAGCGCAGGCGCCCCCCTGAGGACCGGTTCCGTCTGCCTCTGTACCGCCGTCTTTTTGTTGGAGGATGGAGCATATCCAAATCGCACCCGGCTATGGCCGCTCCGGCAGGAATTTTAATAGGGGAAGTGAAGTCGCGCGGGCCTCCCACTTGCTCGCAGGCGTGGAGCCCGTACAGCTGCCTGCAGAGGATCTCCAGACCTTCCCGCCGCTGCCGTTCCCCTGGCCGGCTGGACGCCGTGCTCTTGCGAGGCCTCCCGTGGGGCTGCTGAGATCTGTGGCTCCTCTCAGGCACAGTCTGAAGAAATGTCGCACAGCAATAGATTCATCGCAGAGGGATTGAGGGTTTATCCACAAAACCTGCCCAAAATCCCAGGTTCAGGAACACTCCACCTCCAGTCCAACAGTGCAGCTGTGGGATAGACATAAGGGAGTGTCCATCCTGACGATGCGTGGATAAATATGGGATTCTGATCATGGGGGATCCATGGTGATTGGTGACATCCAAATCCTCCTTGGGAGAAGGGAACAAAGAGGATGTGGGGAGGCATGGAGTGGTTCGGTAGAGCTGGGACGCATAGCGCCAGTGCGAAGGGGTTGAACAAGAGGGAGCAATGGAGGTGGAGAGGAGGATGTGCTGGGCTCCGATCAGGTCCATGCGCGAACCGCTGAGGAGTGGTCGTGGAATCGTCCTTGTGGGTATGCAGGTGGCTTGGGGCCTTAAAACAGGGCAAGTTTTAATGAACACGAACAGTAAGGGTAAGAAAGGGGTTTTACCAGTCCGAGGATGTTGACCGATACTAAAAGTGCGGACACTGATGGCAGAATGCTCTCCGCCGGCCGTGTATAGGCCGGGTATCATGAGTTTACACAGATTCAGAATTAGCATGTTGTATTTAGGAATTCCCGCAATAATCACTGCATGATTATACGAGTTCAGGTAATTAAGCATCTTAGCAAGTTAGGCATTCCCCAAAGATACAGTTGATAGATTCGAATTAGGCACATTTTCTGGGTCCGTACGAGATGTGTCGCCAAGTAGAGAAGAGACGAGTTTAATGAGGTCCGTACAGAATATAGAGCCATCGCTTATTTTGAGGATTCCCAATAAGCACTTCCCAAGTGCAAGATGCATGGTCCCCGAGCCTCTTCTAATGAATCCTGGGACTAAGCCAGAGCAGTTTACACGAAGATGTTCGGGACAGAAGGCTGACCCAGGCTGAGCTCGGTTTCAACTTCAACAAGCTGAGCCTCAAGGGGTATAGACAGCAGCGAGCGGCACACTGAGCCCTTCTCGAGGATGTTAATTCCTTTTCCAAACCCCACAATTCCTTTTCCAAACCCCACAATTCCTTTGCCCCCCATTCCCTGGGCATCCTCTGCTCTCCCTCTCCAATTCCTTCCCGTTTTTTTTTTTATTTTTTATTTGCAGCAGCCCTTCCCGAAGAAATTCCCCTTCTCGGAGTTCGTGCCCAAGGTTTATGGGCAGATCAAGGAGTTCATCTACGCCTGCCTCAAATTCTCTGAGGATCTGCACCTCAGGTGAGCCAAATTCCACACCGGGATCATCCCAACCCTCTGGATTTGGGATCGGGGTCCTGCAGGGGAAAATCCCGGTGTTTTTTGGCCCTGGACAGCGGGATCAGGGCTGACTTTGGCTGCTCCTGTAGGGAAAATCCCGGTGTTTTTTGGGGTGAAAGGAGCTTTTAGGATCTCCTCATCCCACCCCATCCCAGTTCACCTTGCACTGCTCTCCCCCCAGCCTGGTTTTGGACACTTCCAAAAAAATTCCTGCTTTTCCAGGACAATCCCAATTGTGTGGGAAGCGAGGAGGGGCTATCCCCCGAGGTGTTTCCTCATCGTTATTTTAATTAATTAATTAACGACTGTGGGCGTCTGGAAGGTTGGGATGGCCAATGCCCATCAGGGCCCGCTGGAACATCACCCTGATCCCCCCGGTTTGGGGTGGAAGGAGCTTTTAGGATCTCCTCATCCCACCCCATCCCAGTTCACCTTACACTGCTCTCCCCAGCCTGGCTTTGGACACTTCCAGGGAATTTTGGCTTTTTCCAGGACCATCCCAATTGTGTGTTCCCCGAGGTGTTTCCTCATCATTATTTTAATTAATTAACGATTGTTAATTAATTCTGGAAGGTTGGGATGGCCAGTGCCCATCAGGGCCTGCTGGAACATCCCCCTGATCCCCCTGCTTCCCCCGGGAACGGGAATTTTGTGGAATTGTTGGCAGGAGCTCTCCGAGGGTTGGATTTTCTCTGCAGAGCCAGTTTCGGCTGTCGGTTTCGTGCTTTGGGGAGTTTACACACAAATAACGTGATTTTTTTTTGTTGTTGTTGTTTTGTTTTGTTTTTATTTTTGAAAAGGCTGTAAAATACGCCACGTGTTTACTTTCCCTGCTCCGTGCAGAGGTGCTTTGATGCCGGTTTCACCCTCATGTGTGTGTGTGTGAGACTGGGAACCCACAGGGCTCCAGCTGCTGCTTTGTTTTTCCATCAAGAGAGGCTTAAAAATGGAAATTTTGGCTGGAAGGGTTCAGCCTCCTTCCCTTCCTGGGCAATGAGGGGGTTGGATTGGGATGGGAGAGCTCCACCACCCTGGGGAGCTCCATGTCCTGGTGTTGATGTTCTGACCCAGAGCTCCTCTGCTCTGGGAGAGCTGGGAATGTTCCCCTGGAGAAGGGAAGGACACGGGGAGAGCTCAGAGCCCCTTTTGGGGCCTGAAGGGGCTCCAGGAGAGCTGGAGAGGGACTGGGGCCAAGGGCTGCAGGGACAGGACACAGGGAATGGATCCCACTGGGAAAGGGGAGCTTGGGCTGGGATCTTGGCAAGGAATTCCTGCCTGGGAGGGTGGCGAGGGGCTGGGCTGGAATTGCCAGATTGCCCCGGATCCCTGGGAGTGTCCGAGGCCAGGCTGGACATTGGGGACAATGGGAGGTGTCCCTGAACATGGATGGGGTCAATGGGATGGGATTTAAGGTCCCTTTTAACCCAAACCATTCCAGGATTCTGGAATAAGGGATCTGTGCTGTGCTGAGGAGCCCCCGTGTGTAGAAATCCCAGGATCATTTCTCTCTGCACCCATTCCCATTGTTCTCGGTCACTTCTGGAATTTTTTCAGTTTTCTTTTTGCATCCCTTCAATCCCAAACCATTCAGTGCTTCTGGAATTCAGTTGAAAAGCCCCGGGAAGGCTGAGGGGATGGTTGGGAGCATTAAGTGGGTTTTTCACCCATTGGAGACCTTTCCTCACATCCCAAATGTGCAAATTCCCAGTGTTTTGTGTTCAGTTGTGCTGACACCATAGGAAGCTCTTCCTTGGGCCAGAGCAGCCCCTCTTGGACAGGAGATTCAGGAATGTGACATTTGCAGGTATTAATCCTCCTTTCCTGCTGAAACACAGATAAAACCCCGAAATGTGTGTGTTTTGATAAATATCAGATGTCAGGATATGTTTGGACCATGGAGTGTGAGGCAGCGGAGAGTTGGAATGAGCAGAATTCCAGGTGATTTCCTCCCCGTGGAGCATTTTCCAAACCTCTCCGTGAATTTCTCTCTGCAGCTCCACGGAGGTCGATGACATGATCAGGAAATCCACGAATCTGCTGCTGACCCGGACCCTGAGCAACTGCCTGCAAAATGTCATCAAGAGGAGAAACGTGGGGCTGACAGAGGTGGGGCTGCAGGGACAGGACACAGGGAATGGATCCCACTGGGAAAGGGGAGCTTGGGCTGGGATCTTGGCAAGGAATTCCTGCCTGGGAGGGTGGCGAGGGGCTGGGCTGGAATTGCCAGATTGCCCCGGATCCCTGGGAATGTCCGAGGCCAGGCTGGACATTGGGGCTGGATCCACGTGGGATGGTGGGTGGTTCCTTCCTATGGTGGAATTAATGAGTTTTAAGATCCCTTACCACCCAAACCATTCCTGGAATTCTGGGATTCCAGGACAGGGGGTCCCTTGGGACATCTCCAAGCCCTTTTAGAGGTGCTGATCTGGACCATTCTGTGAAATATTGACCTTGAAAACCATGGGAGTGCTCAGTGCTGTTGTGCAAAATGAGAAACTTTTCAATTGTGGCAAAGTGAAGGGTTTTTCTTGCCGTTATCTGTAATTTTGCCCTTTTTAATTTTGGGTAATTTTATAAATCCCAATTAAAGTCACAGGAGTTCAGGGAGCACCAGAGGAGATCCAGGTGGGAAATGTGAGGGAAAGGGGAGCAGTCCTCACTTTCAGGCAGTGTTTGAGCAGTTCCAGCACATTGCTGCAGCACAAATCCCGATTTGGGGTTTCCTCGTCACGGTCCATCCTTTTTTCTGCACAAAATCAGGATTCGGATTTGAATCCGTGTAAATCAGGACAGACACACCTCGGGGTGATTAAACCAGGAGTTATTAATGGTTTAATTAATTATTGCTCCCTTGGATGGTGTCAAGAGTCACTTCCCCTGCCCAAATTTCCATTTTTCCCAAACACACCCCACAGTTTCTCTGGACACCCTGCTCTGGTTCTGCACCACCTTCCCCATGTCCCTTGTCCCTCCCAAGGTCCAGGCTGGACCTCTCCAGGTGTCACCATGTCCTTTCTGATGTCCCCAGCCCCAGCAGGAGCTGGCTGCTGCCATCTCGGTGCTGTCCCTTTGCAGTTTCTTCACCTTTCCCTTTTAAATCCCCCATAAATCCCATCCCTTCTGGATTTGGGAATGTTCCCAAACCCTCCCAGCGATAGGGTGACATTTCCAAGGGCTGGGTTTGGTCACCCCACACTCCCGAATCAAAACCTCGTGGTGACATCTCCCAGGGGTGAATCTGGTCACCCCACACCTCCTGAATCAAAACCTTGTGGTGACATCTCCCAGGACTGGATCTGGTCATTTCACACTCCCAAATCAAAACCTCGTGGTGACATCTCCCTGGGTTGGATCTGGTCACCCCACAGTCCCAAATCAAAACCTCATGGTGACATCTTCAGGGTTGGGTCTGGTCACCCCACACCTCCTGAATCAAAACCTCGTGGTGACATCTGCCATGGTTGGATCTGGTCACCCCACACCTCCTGAATCAAAACCTCGTGACATCTTCAGGGTTGGATCTGGTCACTGCACACCTCCCCGAATAAAAACCTCGTGGTGACATCTTCAGGGTTGGATCTGGTCACTCCAAACCTCCCGAATCAAAACCTCTTGGTGACATCTTCCACAGTTGGGTCTGGTCACCCCACACCTCCCAAATCAAAACCTTTTTTGGTTCCTTTTCCTGCCCAATGAAAGCCTCGGTGTCGCTCAAATTCAGGTTTTTTCAGGTTCAGCAGCAGCAGCCAGGAGCCTCCTAATTGGTCCTGGCCCTTTTTTGGGGAGCCCTGAGTGACAGTCAATGCCTGAAAGTCCTTCCCAAAAAAAAAAAAAAAAAAAAAAAAGCAGTCACGGGAAATGCTCCCCCGAATTATCCGGGATTTAAGGGCTGTTTGGGGAGGGGAGCTCGGCGCCCGCGGTGTTTGCGCAGCGGCGCCGCTCGGTGCCAGCTCTCCATGGCTCCAGCCACCGTTCCCAACCTTTTGGGGCCGTTCCCAACCCTTTGGGGCCGTTCCCAACCCTTTGGGGCCCTTCCAGCTCGTGCAGATCATCATCAACACCACCCACCTGGAGAAGTCCTGCCGCTTCCTGGAGGAGTTCATCACCAACATCACCAACGTGCTGCCCGAGACCGTCCACACCACCAAACTCTATGGGACCACCACCTTCAAGGTGAGTGGGATGGTTTTTTGGGGTCCCAGCCCTGGGGAGGGGCAGGATCTGCTGCAGGAGACCTTTGGGCCCAGCCAAAGGAGAGTTTTGGCCCATTTTGGGAAGGTTTCGCCATCGCTGTGGGTTTGTCCATCGGTTGTTGCTCCTGTCGTGCTCGTGGGAGGTTTCGTCCTTGATTTACAGCTCTAATTAGCTGAAGGATTAAGGAGATTTTGAACAAAAGCCTGGTAATTAATTTCTTTTTTTAATGGGTTTTTGCTTGGCTGGCAGAGCGCAGCGTTCCACTCATTGGCCATGGACACCAGGCTCCTCCTCTACCCAGGAGAGAGATTCCCAGAATTTACATTTCTCTGTCTTTCCACTCCTTTCAGCACTACCCCTAAAACCCAAGAACTCCCAGACTTCCCAGCCTCTGAATCCCACCCCAGGAGTGTTCACCCCGATGCTTTGTATGGCATCTGTGGGGTCAGGTGTGGAATTTTGGTGTTGTGGAGCCCCATCCCCTGTAGGGTCTCAGTGGTTTGGGGCCTCCATCCTGTGTAGAATTTGGGTGGAGCCACATCCCTGTAGGATCTCAGTGCTATGGGGCCCACATCCCATATAGGATCTCAGGACTGTGGAGCCTCCATCCCCTGTAGGGTTTCAGTGCTGTGGAACCCTTATCCCATATAGGATCTCAGTGCTGTGGAGCCCCCATCCCCTGTAGGGTTTCAGTGCTGTGGAGCCCCCATCCCCTGTAGAGTTTCAGTGCTATGGAGCCCCATTCCCTGTAGGATTTGGGTGCTGTGGAGCCCCATCCCATATAGGATCTCGGTGCTGTTGAGCCCCCATCCCCTGTAGGATCTCAGTGCTATGGGGCCCACATCCCATATAGGATCTCAGGACGGTGGAGCTCCCATCCCCTGTAGCATTTGGGTGATATGGAGCTCCATCCCATGTAGGATCTCGGTGCTGTTGAGCCCCCATCCCCTGTATGGTCTCGGTGGTTTGGGGCCTCCATCCTGTGTACGATTTGGGTGCTGTGAAGCCCCATCCTGTGTAGGGTTTTGGTACTGTGGAGTCCCCATCCCATATAGGATATCAGTACTCTAGAGCTCCCATCCCCTGTAGGATCTGGGTGCTGTGGAGCCCCATCCCCTGTAGGGTTTCTGTGCTGTGGAGCCCCATCCCCTGTAGGGTTTCTGTGCTGTGGAGCCCCATCCCCTGTAGGATCTCAATGCTGTGGAGCCCCATTCCTTGTAGGGTTTCAGTGCTGTGGAGCCCCATCCTCTGTAGGATTTGAATGCCGTGGAGCCTCCATCCCCTGTAGGGTTTCAGCACTGTGGAGCCCCATCCCCTGTAGGATTTGGGTGCCATGGTGCCCCCATTCCCTGTAGGATCTGGGTACCATAGAGCCCCATCCCGTGTAGGGTTTGGGTGTCATGGAGCCCCATCCCCTGTAGGGTTTGGGTGTCATGGAGCCCTCATCCCCTGTAGAGTTTCAACACTGTGGAGCCCCAGTCCCTGTAGGATTTGGGTACCATAGAGCCCCATCCCACACCAGCTCTCCTCCCCAGGACGCCCGGCACGCCGCCGAGGAGGAGATCTACACCAACCTGAACCAGAAGATCGATCAGTTCCTGCAGCTGGCCGACTACGACTGGATGGCCCCAGAACCCGGCAGCCGTGCCAGTGACTACCTGGTGGACCTCATTGGCTTCCTGAGGAGCACCTTCGCCGTGTTCACCCACCTCCCCGTGAGTCTGGACCCCATTCCTGGCTGTCCTTACACCCCGAGGCACGTGGGAACCCAAACTCTGTGGGGTAGGGTGGGGTGGGAACGGGGCCTGGGGCTGTCGATGACAAAGGAAAAAGTCTGGTTTTAAAATCCTGGTTCTAAAATTCTGTTTTTGTGTGTCACCCTATGCTGGGGTCCAGCAACTCTGATTTTATGGGGTCAAGACACTATCCCAGCCCACCATTTACCAGTAGGGTCGTAATTCATTCCCCACCTGTATTTTTGATATTTTAACTTCCACTTAATGGCCATCCAGGATTTTTTTCCCAAAATAATCATGCCCATGGGTGCCTTACTCGAACTGTGGCTGCATTTCCCGGGGTTTTCCACGTCCCTGGTGCCTCCCATCCCGAAATTGCTCTATTGGAAGGTAATGTTTGTTTCTCTCCACACTCTGCTCTCAGCAGTCCCCATGTTTGTGCTGTTACCTCATCAGAAATGGGGTTTTTGTGGGGATTTTATTTCTCTCCACTCTCTGCTATTGGCGGTCCCCGTGTTTGTGGTGTTACCGTATCAAAAACGTGCATTTTGTGGAGATTTTATTTCTCTCCACTCTCTGCTCTCAGCAGTCCCCCTGTTTGTGTCGTTACCATATCAGAAATGTTCTTTTTGTGAGGATTTTATTTCTCTCCGTTCTCTGCTATCGGCAGCTCCCGTGTTTGTGCCGTTACCATATCAGAAATGGGGTTTTTGTGAGGATTTTGTTTCTCCCCGCTCTCTGCTGTCGGCAGTCCCCATGTTTATGTCGTTACCATATCAGAAATGTTCTTTTTGTGAGGATTTTATTTCTCTCCGTTCTCTGCTATCGTCAGCTCCGTTTGTGCCGTTACCATATCAGAAATGGGGTTTTTGTGGGGGTTTTATTTCTCTCCGCTCTCTGCTGTCGGCAGTCCCTGTGTTTGTGCCGTTACCATATCAGAAATGTTCTTTTTGTGAGGATTTTGTTTCTCCCCACTCTCTGCTCTCAGCAGCCCCCCTGTTTGTGCCATTACATCATCAGAAATGGGGTTTTTGTGGGGATTTTGTTTCTCCCCGCTCTCCGCTGTCGGCAGTCCCCATGTTTGTGTCGTTACCATATCAGAAATGTTCTTTTTGTGAGGATTTTATTTCTCTCCGTTCTCTGCTATCGTCAGCTCCTGTGTTTGTGCCGTTACCATATCAGAAATAGGGTTTTTGTGGGGATTTTATTTCTCTCTGCTGTCGGCAGTCCCCGTGTTTGTGCCATTACCGGATCAGAAATGAGGTTTTTATGTGGATTTTTGGGCCTTGGCTGAGTGGGGTCCCATGGGTAGGAGGAATCCCGTCACCAGGGAGGGTCTGTTTTGCTCTGTCAGCTCTTTTTTCTCTCCTTCAAACGGGATTTGTTGGGAGCAGTGTGGATTCCCACTTGGGAGTGGCATGGATTTGGGGGCAGCAAATCCCCTCAACTCCATGCCTGTCCTAAAAGCAATCCCAAATCTTCCTTTCCTGATGGGACTGGGGTTTGTTTGTGGGTACGGGGTGCCCAGGGCTGTCCCCACTCCGGGCATCTCTCACCAGTTTGGGAATAGCAGGAAGGGAGGATTCAGTGGTCCCCACGGGCAGTTCCCTCACTCTGTTTGGGTTCTCTGGATGAGGTCCCACCCTCCGGAGATGTTTTGGGGTGTGTGGCACCCCCAGACTGTGCCTGGCTGGTGGCCTTGGACACTGTGTCCCAATAGGAAGAGCTGGGAGTGGATTTGTCATGGGAGAATCCCCCAAAAGGGAACGGGGAGTTCCCTGGTGCTCTGCACCTGCGCCGGGGAGAAGCTGCGCTCACAGCTCTGTGATCAGCAGGAAAAACTGATCAATGAGCTGATCAATGAATGGATTGATTACCTGATAGATAACTGATCAATGAAGTGATGATCAATGAACTACCAATGAACTATCAATGAATGGATTGATTAACTGATAGATAACTGATCAATGAAGTGATAGATACTGTGATAGATGAACTGATCAGTGGACTGATCGATGAGCTGATCAATGAGCTGATAGATAACTGATCAATGAACTGCTAGATGAACTGATAAATGAATTAGTAGATTAAGTGATCAGTGAAGTGATTAATGAACTGATCAGTGAGCTGATCAACAAACTGATCGATGAACTGATAAACAAACTGATCAATGTACTGATTGATGAAATGATAAATGAACTGGTCAGTGATCAATGAGGCACTGTCTCCTGAGCAGAGGTGGGAAGGACCTTGCTCTGCCTCCCCAGCCAGGTTTGCTTCCCAAATGTCCCCAGGCCAAGTGGCCGGTGCCATCTGGAGCCGGGAGGGGCTGGAATGGATGGAATTGTCCCCAAAAATAATGGTGAAAATCACTGGATTTTGGGCACTCCTGGATTTTATTTTCACATTGCAGTTTTGTGGGGACCATCTTTAACTGGATCAGGTTGTCCAGATCCATTGATTTGGAATTTTCTAGGGATGAGGCCTCCATGACCTCTCTGTGCCCCCAGGAGAAACAACCCAACCCAAAATCCCCGCTCACGGAGTAACCTATCAAGAGCTTCCACTTTTTTTAGCTCTTGTAATCCCAGATTTTTCCTTTGGAGTGGGCATTGTGGGAGATGATGAAAACCACCGGATTTTGGGAATTCCTGGAATTTCTTTTCCCATTGCTCTTTTCGGGGGGACTCCGAGCCCTCCCCAGCGCCGGGGAGGGGGAAAAGTTCACGGAGAACTTCCCGGGGTTTTGGTGCGTGCCAGGGCTGCATGGAACGGTCATGGTGGTTTGGAGCCACGGTTCCAAAACGCTCCACTAAGTGCCCAAAAATGTCTCGGAGCAAATGAAACTCTGATGGGAATCAAAGCGTAATTAACATTTGGCTCCCGAGGCCGCCCTCTTCCTGCGTTAACCAAGGAGAGTCGGTTCCTACTGCTGCCATGGGCTCATTAACACGGGTGCTCGGGGCTCCTTTAAGAGAAAAACCTCTTTTTTAAAGGGCAAAAAAAAAAAAATTAGTAAAAAAGTATTTTAGGAGGGGAAAAAAAAGAAAAAGAAAAAAAAAAAAAAAAAAGGTGGTTTCTGGTTTTCAGCAAGCAAAGGGCCACGGCCTCCAAAAAAATGAACATTTCCAGCCTAGGACTTAGCAAAGAATGACTGAAAAAGGCTTTTGTCTTTGATGGCTGATTGTTGTTTTTATTTCTTGTTGGACAAGTTAATGTAAATGGCACTGACAGGGCTACTCCAAACACGCTGATTTGTTGACATTAAGCTCCTCGGAGATGGAGGGTTGTGTCAACACCTCCCCTGAACTGTCAGGTTAACAAAGCAAGGATGTTTTCCTGGGGGAGGGGAGCGGGCCGGGCAGGGGGGGCTGTTGTGTTTTTATTTTCAGTTTCCTTTAATCCTCTGTTAGTCTTGTATCCCGATAACCTCCTTTGCCAGGGGACCGGGCCAGGTCAGGAGGTGAGGCTGCCCCGGCGAGGGGAAGCGATCTTTCAGCGATCCGACAAACTCGACCTCGGCCGCCGCGCGCTTCGCCAACAACCCTCTGCAGAGGGGATTTTTTTTTTCCCCCCTGTTTTTTTTTTTTTTTCTTCTTTTCCCCCCTCCTTTTCTGCTTATTTTTGCCAGATGGCAGGCACAGATTTCAGCTGGAGCCGCGGCGGGTTTTGCCTTCTCTTGGCATCTCTTCCCCCCTCGCGAGCGAGCGGCCCCGGCAGCTCTCGCTCTGGCCCAAAAGAGCTCTGCGAGTGTTTATTTTCTTTCCAAAGAGAACGATTGCCTGTGTTTTGATTTGAAAAAGTCAAATCCCTCCGGAATATTTATAAGCCGAGGCCCCGTGCGTGGAAGCGAAGCGCCGTGAACTTTGCGCCGACCGCAGCTTGGGCCGCGCTGGGAGGGACCCGAGTGGAAAATCACCGTCAGGAAAACATCTCGGGAGCTCCAGGGCCACCTCTGGGCTTGCACAAGTCCAGTCTGTACCTAAATATCATCCCCTGGCCCATGGGAGGGTCCTGCTGGGCTGATCAGCTGTCACCCCCAGGGCTGGCATCTGTCACTTCTTGAGGGTGGCATTGCTGAGGGACAGGGACATGGAGAGCTGGAGAGGGACTGGGGCCAAGGGCTGCAGGGACAGGACACAGGGAATGGATCCCACTGGGAAAGGGGAGCTTGGGCTGGGATCTTGGCAAGGAATTCCTGCCTGGGAGGGTGGCGAGAGGCTGGGCTGGAATTGCCAGATTGCCCCGGATCCCTGGGAATGTCCGAGGCCAGGCTGGACATTGGGGCTGGGAGCAGCCTGGGACAGTGGGAGGTGTTTTTTCCACCCCTACCCATTCCATGATTCTCAGTGACACTCACTGACAACACAATTGCTGTGGCGGTGCTTTATCTTCCTCCTTGCCTTCCTCCTCCTCTTCCAGACAGGTTCAATTTTCCACATTTTCCTTTGCCAATCCTTTGCCGGTGTTGTCGGAGCATCGGGGAGGGGGGGGTTGTGGGCACCTCTGATGACCTTTGGGGTCCTCTCTCTGCCTTTGACCTTGACGTGCTGTGTTGTGCTCCGTAGGGGGAGGCCGATGTCCACTCCACCATGTCGGTGAGTACCGGCCGCCGTGTCCCGCGCCCTGGCTCCGCTCCGCTCCCACCTCTGGGCTCAGGGGGGCTTGAACCAGGAGAGGTCCTTAGGGTAAGCCAGGAAAAAAGGAAAATATGGATGAAAAGCTCAAATCAATAGGGGAAATCATTCTGGGACCAATCAGAGACTGAACGGAAGGGATTCCCTCCCGGTGGGTCGCTGAATTGTTGGTTTTGGTGGCACTGAAATAGCTCCTTTAATACCTGAGTTTGCAGGGAATTATGGGAAATGGCTGTTATTAGGGAAGGTTTGATGGCATTCTCATCCTCTGCTGGAAAGGGAGAAGATGTTTGTGAAATCTCCCCTTTCAGAGAAATCCTCCATTGGGATTCCAGCTGGAAGCTCCTCCTGATTTGGGGGATTGGCCCACTAAGGCCTCCCTCCAATTGGGGTGGAAGTGTCCCAGGCCAGGCTTGGGGCAAAACCCCGGGGCTTGGGGCACCCTGGGACAGGGGAAGGTGGCAGGAGCTGTGAATGCCATGACCTTTAAGGTCCCTCCCAACCCAAACCATTCCACAATTCCATGGTTTTACCCAGAAAACAACATGGATTCTGAACATTTGCCATCTCCCTGTTCACATTAGGCCAATCAGCACCAAAAAAAAAAACCCAAAGAGACCTTTCAGACCTTTCCTCCTGGTTCAACACCCCCCGCAGTTGTTGTCATCTCTGCTTGTTCCGCGCACAGGAGGAAAACCTGCGGCGTTTCCCGGGATGGGCGGCAAACAAAGGGCTCTGGAGCCACCTTGTTTCCCCATTCCCACGGGGGCAAAGCCTGCCTGGGAATTCTGTGGGGCTGTGCCATTGCGAGCCTGAGCCCTGCTTCTGCTTCCCAGCCTTTATTCCCTGCTCTCCACAGGAATAAAGCCGATATTCCCTGCTCCAGGACGCTTGTGCCTCTTTCCCTGGAAGCCGAGCTTAGCTGAGCCTGGAGCATTCATGGGCTCGGGGGGTTCCTGAGTCAACACCGAGACTCAAATCAACTCAAATCAGCTTAAATCAGCTCAGGCTCCTGCGAGGACAGAGCCTCGTTAAGGCAGTTCCAGGCCGGCTCCCATCAAAGCCGCGCCGGAGCCGGGAGCAGCCGGGATTAGCCGGGATTCTCCGGGCGCTCCCCGCAGCCGGGGCTTTCCAGGAGCGGTGTTGGATGTCAGCCGTGGTGTCCTCGGGGCGTCACCAGAGAGGGAGAGCTGCAGAAAGCCCCTTTCCCTCGGGCTCCTCCAGGCTCGGAGCCGTTGGGAAGCCAGATGTATTTATTCCTTTAATTGGATCCAGTGCCGAGACAGCTCTGGAGTCAGCTTCCTACCGAGAGGGGGGCATTACTTTCATTAAGGTAAATCAATGGAAAATAATACCTGGAGGTCCCCTGGAAAGGGTCAGGGATGGAGCAATCCCTTCCTGCGGAGGGGCTCTGCCAGCCTGCTCTGAGCTGGGTTTGTTCAGATCCCAGTTTGCCTTTCATCCCTCCCGGTTTTCCGTTCTCTGCCTGGCCGGGATTAACTGGTGGGAATAAATCACGGACGTGCCCATCTGAAAGAGGTGGAAAAATAAAAATGGGATTGCACAAAGTAGCAGGACAAAGGAGGAATTAGGGCAGGGTTTTAGGTTTGTCCAGTGGGAAGTCGGTGAGGCTAATCCTGGAAGTTTAAAAGGTAAAATTTGGGATGGAGACATGGACAGGGCACGAGCAGCATCCAGAATCTTCCGTCAGGGGCTTTCTACTCCAGACGTGACCCAAATCTTTCAGGGGATTGCTTGGCCTGAAGTTGGGCAAAATTTCCTTAAAACACAGATGCCTTGAGCTGGAACAGCCCTTTCCTGGCATTTGGAATGTCTCCAAAATCCCCCATATTTGTCAGGATGAAGGGGTTGAACCAGAAACTGGTGATGCCTTAAAGTGAGGAGCAGAGTGTCCAAATCCCGTGGATTTTGTGGTGCTGGATGGGGCCACCCTGGTTCACTCAGGAGCTCTGGGGAGCTCGAGTCTGGCTAAGCCAGGTTTTCTGGAATTCTGTAGTTCCCTGTCTGCTTTTAGCACTTGGAAAATCAATGGAAACCAAACTGCCTGATCCCATAAATCCTTAAATCTGGGTGGTGGCTGCCATGGATTGTTGATTTCCAAACCTAGATTTGTGAGGCCATTGGATGCTTCCTCTTGCCTGCACCTCCATCCATAAGGAATGCGTGGCTCAGGGAATTTGGCGGCCAAAATTCCACCCCCGGCGTACGGAATCCAAATGTGCCTTCTCCTTCCTGCTCCCGAGCCTCAACCTCCCAAGGAGATAAAACTGTGGGTCAGGATTGTTCTACCCCTTGGGAATTTTGAGGGAAGTAATAGGATCTGCAATTTCCTGCTTATTTCTCTATTGATCCATTGGTTCTTCCGAGGCTCTTCAGTTGGGAATGTGCTAAGGAACATCCATGAACAGCCTCCAAAGCTCTCCATCCCTGGGAGCCCAACCTCCAGGGGCAAATTCCAGGGCTGACCTGGAATTGCTTTAACTTTTGGGATCCCTGAGCAGGGGACGCTGGATTTGAGGGTTCGTGGAAAAGTTGGGTGCTCAGGGTCGTCGGGAGCCACCAGCCACGGTTGGTGCCCCCAGTGTGGGTGAAGAGGATTTTGTGGCCATCAGAGAGATTTCCACAGAGATTTTCCCTGGATCCTGCAGCCTTGGCTCGATGGAACAGCAGGAGGGAGTGGGAAAAGCATTCCCTATGGAATTCTCATGATCTCCGTGAGGTTTTTTGTTGGATTTCATGAAGGGTGGTGAATCAGGAGAACCTGGTGGGTTAATTAAAAACCAGGCACTAATTCCTACAGCTCTCCCAATTCATCCATCCATCCATGCTCTGGTTCATCCACCTTCTCCCTGTTTTTCACATAGGACACCTCAATTTTGAAATGAAAGCTCAAGATATGATTCTGTTTGAGGGAAAAGACAAAACAAGCTGAAGGTTCGACCTCTGCTTGGGTTGGTCACTCAGATCTTCTTGGAATAAAGATCTCCTGGAACGAGCGCTGCTGGCTCATGGGACATGAATGGAGTGGGTGGGTTGGGATTTTGGGGTTGGAGCTCGTCCCTTCTCCCGGTCTGTTGGACAGCTGGGTCCCTCCAGGCACCGCACGTCACCCTGGCGTGCCGACAGCAGGAATCTGCGTGAGCGGGGAATCCGGAGCATCCCTGTGCGTGCACAGGGCGAGGAACCCCCAGGATCACTGCCTCACTGTCCCACTGCCCCCCTCTCCAGACTTTCAGATCTTCCTCCTCTTTTCCAACATCAAATTGTAATTATAAAATTATTCTGGGAAGATGGAGCGCTTCGATTCAATTCCCTCTCTTTGAGTTTTCCTGCTGCCGTAATTGGCAGCTTTGCCCCGATAAATCAGCAGAAACAAACGTGGTTCTTGCTCTTCATAAGTGAGGGAAAAAATTAAAAAAAAAAGGATCTGCATTTAATCAGCTTTTTGTTTCCAAAATGGCAGCTGCTTTGTATTTAATGGAAAATCAGGCTCTTCCCAATGGAAAGAATGTTATTCCCAAAGCGAATACAAAAGAAAATAAAAGCCACAAAAGAGGAGGATGAAATATGCCCCTTTTTTTTTTTTATTTAAATTTTTTTTTTTTTTTTTAATTTTTTGGTCTCGTTGGTTCCAGTTTGGAGCCGCGCGCTCCGATCGCGGCCAGGCCACGGCTCTGCTTTGCATCAGGGAACTGGGAACGGCTCGGATCCTGGACATGGGGACCAGGAGAGAGCCTTGGGAGACACAGACAGGACCCCAAAATCAATGCTGCTTCAATCAAGGCTGAATTAGAGGAGATTTATGTGGAATATTGGGAAGGAATTCCTGGTTGGGAGGGTGGGGAGGCGCTGGAATGGACTTTCCAAGGCAGGTTGGACACTGGTCTGGAGCACCTGGGACATGGGAGGTGTCCCTGCCCATGGCAGGGGTGGCACTGGGTGGGATTTAGGACCTTTTCCAAACCCAGGATTCCATAATTTTAATGCCATCTCGACTTCCAGCCTGGTGGAAGAGCTGGGATCAGGCGGTTGTGTGGTTATCAAGTGTCTGCAGTTAAACCCAGTGACAAATGAGGATTACGCCTGGAATTCCCAGAGGAATTCCCGGAGTTTCCCAATGTGTTGCACTGTCCCATCCCAAACCTGGACTGGCAGGAATCTTTCCCAGCTCTAACTGGTGTGGAGGTCCTTGGAGAGATCCTGGAGAGCAGCAGGACGCTCCTGCTCATTTTGGGTGATCCGGGCTCAGCACTCAACAACTTCCATGCTCTGGACTCCTAAAATCCACTAAATTAAAAATACTGTGCCATTCCTTTGGATGCTGAATTAGGAAAAGGACGAGGATCATGGAACTTTCTGTTTCCTTGGATTTTGGGGTGTGTGCATCTCCTCCCAGCAGCGTCCCAGCTTTGCTCTGAACCGTGGAGCTTCCAGAGGGGATCTTGGCCCTTTTTGGGGTTTCCAGGGAGCTGCCCCGTGCTCGGCTGCAGCAGCTGCATCCCGAGCTTCTTCCCCTCCCCACCCCTGCCCTTCCTCCTAAATAATAAATCCTAAAAGGATTTATTTTCCTTTTCAACAAAAATTGATGCAGCAGAAGTCATTGCTGACTGCGAGGGACAAATGGTGCGTTCCTGTGCCTGCTCTTGTCCCAAAGCCCCCGATATCCTGGATCCCACAATTTTCTGTGCTTCCAGACTCCTGGAATTGTGCTTTGGCTGTTGGGTGTTTTCGCTTCTGCCTCTCAGGCTTCTCACAGTGCGAAGACCTCTTAATTCCTTCAGAGGAAAAACCTTTCCGTGGAGCTGGTTACTCCATAAATTGTTCTTAAAGGCCCTGAAAAAGCCCCGAACTGAACAAAACAGCATTAAATGTTTTTAATAAAAGCTCCTTTCAGGCCCATCTGCGGGAGCTGGTTGTGACCATCACCCCCGATGTGATTTCCCTCTGCCTTTGGCTTCCCCCAGCTCCAGCCAAAATACTTCCAGCTGTTGACCTTGGGCATCTCGGACACAGCCAGAGGTTTTTTCCTCTTTTATTGGAATGTCAGGGATTTGTATCGGGCTGCAGTGGCTGGTTTATTTTTGGTGTGGTGAGGATAATTGCTGGATTTGCTTTTCATCCCTTTTTTTTTGTTGTTTTTTTCTGGTTGTCCCCGAGCTTCTGCAGGAGCTCAGCTCTGCCACGTGTTGGTCCTTTTGCCGGATCCCGTTTTTCCAAAATATCATCCAGGTGGGAAATGTTTGCCTCTGGCAAAGGACATCCTGTGGGGTTTTCTCCATCCCTCTGGAACGCAGCCCCCGAAATGGGCTCAGCTTCTGCAGGATTTGGGATTGATCCCAGCTCAAGAAGGGTATGGGGCCTTCCAGGCTGGTTGGAGTTGCTCTGCTTTTGGCTCTTTAGGGTTTCCTGGTTAAGTTGTTCTCTGCAGGAGATAAATTCCACATGGAATTGGGTTAACTGGTGCTGGTCCTCACGGGTTGGCCATGGTGAACCTGTGAGGTTTCCTGGTGGGAATTTGTCTGCTGAACTGAGATGGGGATGGTCAAAGTCCAGCCCAAAATCCCAAAATTCGCTCGGAAAAAGCTCCGGCTGAGAATTTATGGAAATCTGGTGATTTTCTGGTGGTGCCAAGGGTCACTCTGTGGGTGAGCACAGCCTGCCTTATTCCCATCCCAGGGTCCATCCCTCCCGGAGCATCCGTCCTGCTCCCAGACCAGGGCTCCATTCAGGGAATCGCCTCTGGCGTGGCAGATCCTGGGCAGGAGGGGCCCCCTCCTGTTCCTGGGGAGTCAGGGCATGGACACCTGTTGGGGCTGTGGGGAAGGGTGGCTGTTGTCATGGTGACAGTGACATCGGCCCTTCCGTGGTGTCACAGGCGTGGATGGAACCCAAGGAAATCCATGTGCAGCCATTGCTTCCCTTTCCTTGAGTTTGGGGCAGTGGGAGGCCAAAGGCTTGGAGCATCCCATTGGTCCAGGGCTGAGGAGGCATCCCATTGGTCCAGGGTGAGGAGCATCCCATTGGTCGGGGCTGAGGAGCATCCCATTGGCTCGGGGCATGAGGAGCATCCCATTGGTCCAGGCTGAGAGATCCCATTGCTCGGGGCTGAGGAGCATCCCATTGGCTCGGCTGAGGAGCATCCCATTGGTCCAAGGGAGGAAGCATCCCATTGGTCCAGAGCTGAGGAACATCCATTGGTCCAGGGCTGAGAGCATCCCATTGGTCCAAGGATGAGGAGCATCCCATTGGTCCAGAGCTGAGGAACATCCCATTGGTCCAGGGCTGAGGAGCATCCCATTGGTCCAGAGCTGAGGAGCATCCCATTGGTCCAAGGTGAGGAGCATCCCATGGTCCAGGGTGAGGACATCCCATTGGCTTGGGGCTGAGGAGCATCCCATTGGTCCAAGGATGAGGAGCATCCCATTGGTCCAGGGCTGAGGAGCATCCCATTGGTCCAAGGATGAGGAGCATCTCATTGTTCCAAGGAATGAGGAGCATCCCATTGGTCCAAGGTTGAGGAGCATCCCATTGGTCCAAGGATGAGGAGCAACCCCTAAGTCCAAGGATGAGGAACATCCCACTGGTCCATGCTGAGGAACATCTATTGGTACTGAAGGTCATTCCATGGCTCAAGGGATA
>VKON01000090.1:34050-65439 GCA_009741485.1 Malurus cyaneus samueli | reverse complement strand
GCACTGGGGATTCAGTCTAGCAGAGGAGACAGAGGGAGATTCAGTGGGGCTGGCAGCTCCTCCCAAGGGCCCTGTGAGCAGGGACAGGACCCAGGGAATGCTGGAGTTGTGCCAGGGCAGGTTTAGGTTGGATTTTAGGGAAAGGTTCCGCATTCAGAGGGTGCTGGCACTGCCCAGGCTCCCCAGGAAGGACCCCGAGGTTGCCGGAGCTCCAGGAGGGTTTGGACAGTTGCTTGCCAGGGAATTGCTCAGGGGGGATTTTTGGGGGGTCCTTTGCAGGGACAGGGGCTGGATGGATGATCCTGTGGGTCCAGCTCAGGATATTCCATGATCCTGTCAAAACTCCTCGTCCGCAGCAAAAACTCAGGGTCTGTTGAAATAATGAAGAAAAACGGCAGCCGGGCAGCGCCGCGGCTCTCGGGGATGAGGAATTGGCACGAGCGGGGTTTTAAATAACCCAGCGTGTCAGAAAAGCACCAACAAAATTGAGGAAGCATGGGAAAAAAAAAAAAAAAACCCCCTGAGCTCTGCTAAACTTCACGGCTGCCGCGCTTCGTCTTCATTTTGGGGCAGGTGTTTGCAGGGAGGTGAGTGATGGGCGCCGCGGAGCCTGGGAGCGGCAGACGCAGCGCCCTGCCCTCCGTCCCGCAATAAAAAATGCTCTTTTCCCCTCCTGCTGAAGATGAATGTGGCCTGAAGAGCCAAACCAACTTTGCAGAGCTGGGAAAAAAACCCTTCCCAGCGCAGGCATCGAGCGTTGCCGTGCCGCGGTAACGAAACCGGGCTGGAGACGCGGCGGCGGCTCCGCGTTTAATCCCAGCTCAAACACGGCTTGTGAAGCGCTTGGAGGAGTCGGTGAGAGCTCCCGAGCCACTCCTCAGAGTCAGAGGAGCGTGTTAGGATCCTTTGTGAGGCTTTGAGGACATAATCTCCCGCTGGAGCTGTTCTCAGGGCAGCGCCGTGATCCCAGATATCATTGCAGGGTTGCACACGCGGGCGTCGGGACGGTTCCCTGAGGGTGTGGGGGAAAATCCTGCTCTTGTGCTAAAGGATTTCCCCGTTTTTGTGGGTTTAATTCACATTGCAGATCTGCCTGCCATAGAGAGGGTCAGGTTGTGTGGGGCAGTGTCCAAGGCCAGGCTGGACATTTGGGTCTGGAGCACCCTGGGACAGTGGGAGGTGTCCCTGCCCATGGATGGGGTGGGATTTAAGGTTTTTTCCAACCCAAACATTCCCTGATTCTCTGATAATCGATGGGATATTTCCGTGCCTATGTTGGGATGTGATGAGAATACTTTAAGCTCTGAACACCCAAAGATTTCCTGGATCTGGGCTTTTCCCAGCTGCACCCAGCAAAACCCAGCCCTTCCCTCAGTCAGGGGCTCTTCCAGAGGGGATTCCCTTGGAAGGAGGAAATTGTGACACTGAGCACTGGGGGATAATCCCATCACAGGAGGGATCCTCGAGCACCTGAGCTGGGATGGAGGAGTTCTCTGGTGGCTTCACCTGAACTGGCTGGTCTGGGGAAGCTCCGTGGTGGCTTTGACTGGGGAGGTTGGGCTGGGCTGGAGAAATTGGTGGTGACTTTACCAAGGACACTGGGCTGGGCTGGAGAATTTTTGTGATGTCTTCACTTGAGGAAGTTGGGCTGGGGGAATTCTGTGGTGGCTTTAACTGAGGAATTTGGGCTGGGGAAGTTCTGTGGTGGCTTTACCAAGGCAGTGGTGCTTGGGAAATTCTGTGGTGGATTCATCTGAGGAGGTTGGGCTGGGCCAGGCTGGACTGGAGAAGCTCTTTGGTGGCTTTACCAAGGAGGTTTTGCTGGGGAAGTTCTGTGTTGCCTTTTCCAGGGTGATTGGGCTGGAGGAGCTCTCTGGTGTCTTTGACTGGGAAGGTTCTGTGGTGGCTTTACCAAGGAGGTTGGGCTGGAGAAGTTTTCTGGTTCCGTTTCCAGGGTGATTGGCCTGGAGAAGCTCTTTGGTGGCTTTTCCAGGGTGATTGGGCCACCAGGGAGGTTCTGCAGTGCCATTACCAGGGTGATTGGGCTGGAGAAGTTCTCTGGGGCCTTTTCCAGGGTGATTGGCCTGGAGAAGCTCTTTGGTGGGTTTACCAAGGTGATTGGGCCAGGGAGGTTCTCCGGTTCCTTTCCCAGGGTGTTAGGGCTGGGGAGGTTCTGTGGTGCCTTTTCCATGGTGATTGGACCAGGGAGATTCTCCGGTTCTTTTCCCAGGGTGATTGCTCTGGGGAGGTTCTCCAATGCCTTTTCCAGGGTGATTGGGCTGGAGAAGTTCTCTGGTGCCTTTTCCAGGGTGATTGGGCTGAGGAGATTCTCCGGTGCCTTTTCCAGGGTGGTTGCTCTGGGGAGGTTCTCCAGTGCTTTTCCCAGGGTGACTGGGCTGGGATAGTTCTCTCCTGGCGTGTGTCCTCACCGCTGTCCGTGTGTCCCACAGGGGAAGGTGGCACAGACAGCCTGCATGTCAGCCTGCAAGCACCTGTCGACGTCGCTGCTGCAGCTGCTGCTGGAGGCCGAGGTGCGGCAGCTGAGCCTGGGAGCCCTGCACCAGTTTAACCTGGACGTGGAGGAGTGTGAACGTAAGAGCCCGACCCGCCCGTGCCCTCGGGGTGATCCGGGAATGCCTCAGAGGGTGGGAATGGTTTAAATCCAGGTGGATCCCCTCTAAAATGGCTTTGGCCCGTGATTTTAGGGATGGCAGGTCAGGTCTGTCCGTAAAAGGAGTTATTGATTGGCCAGACAGGGGGTAGCAGAGAAGGATTTTAATCAGAGTTATTTACCACAGAGTATAAACCAAAAAGATTTGTTGGGCATTACATAAAATTGTGTGTCATATTAAGGTATTTACATTAAAATTAAATGTATAAATTTATTTATTTATTTTTATATTAAAGCTGTCAAAAGGAATATGATAGAGTAAGGATCAATAGGAACAGGATAGATTAGGGATCAAAAAGAACAGGATTGATTAGAGATCTACGGGAATGGGATAGATTAGGGATTAAAAGGAATAGGATTGATTAGGGATCAATAGGAATAGAGTAGATTAGGAATTAAAAGGAATGGGATTGATTGGGGATCAATAAGAATAGAATAGATTAGGGATTAAAAAGAACAGGATTGATTAAGGATCTACAGGAATGGGATAGATTAGGGATTAAAAGGAATAGGATTGATTAGGGATCAATCGGAATAGAGTAGATTCGGGATTAAAAGGAATAGGATTGATTAGGGATCAAAAAGAATAGGATAGATTAGGGATTAAGAGGAATGGGATCAATTAAGAATCAAAATAAATAGACTAGATTATGGATTAAAAGAAATAGGATAGATTAGGGGTTAAGAGGAATAGGATAGATTAGGAATTAGATGAAATAGGATAGATTAGGAATCAGGTGGACCTTCCTACCAAAATGACGTGGTGTACACAGAGTTTTTTCCACTCAGCCTCCAGGGCAGTAACCCCAAAGCAGCATCCCCAGTTTTAGGGAAATCCCACAGTCCTGCTGTGCCCCTCTGTGGCTGGGGACCCAAGAGTTTTGGAGTGGGGGATGCCCACAGAGCATCCCAGAGCATCCTCAGGACAGGGGATTCTGAGAAATCCAAATTTTCCTCCTCCTTTTCCTCTTTGACACTGCCTTGATGCTCTCCAGGCCACCCCTACTTTTTGGGGTGGAGTGCTTTAAAAACAGGAGGTGTTAGGGTGCATGAATCAAAACCCGGATTATTTATGGCTCCTCCTGAGCAGCTGTGGTGGTTTTCTGCCCCATCCATAATGTGGATCACAGAGAGGTGACTTTTCCCTAAAAGCTGCTGCTGCCAAGGAGAACGGATGGGGTTTCAGAGCAGGTTGAAAGGCACAATTCCTTAAATTCCACCTCAACCATCCCAGAGCAGGAGGTGTCTCTGCCATGGATGGGGTGGCAATGGGATGGGATTTAAGGTCCCTTCAACCCAAACCATGGGATTTGGGATCTTCTCCATCTCCAGTCCCTTCCTGTGCTCCCCTAGTTCTGAGATATCACTGATATTTACCTGTCCATCCTTTGTAGCTCTCCACAGAGGAGATGCCTCTGTCCCCTCCCCGTTTTGTGGAAGATTGAGGAACTCCCACCTTCCCTTCCCACCCACCGTGGACACAAACCAGGGATGCTCCTCAGAACTGGAGCTCAGAGCAGAATCCCAGAATCCCAGAATGGTTTGGGTTGGAAGGACCTTAAAGGTGGTTTTGTGTCCATGGGCAGGGACACCTCCCGCTGTCCCAGGGTGCTCCAGGCCCTGTCCAGCCTGGCCTGGGACACTGCCACGGATCCGGGGGAGTCCAGAGCTCTTGAGCTGATGGTGGGATGGGCACAATCTGCATTTCCTCGTGTTGATATTTAATGAGAACTTCACACCTGCCAGGAGACATCCACTGCACACGTGGGTTTGGGAACATCACCTGCAGAGATCTGGGACTCCAGTCTGGATTCTGTGCAGAATTCCTTGGCACATACCTCATCCAACTTCTTCTGGAGAGCTTCCTTTTCTTCTCCTTGAAAACATCTCGTGGTCAACGCCTGAGGAGTCCCTCGCTGGGGCTGTGGGTGCTTCTCAGCCCTGCCATTGTCCCATCACTGGAATCACTCCTTTCTCCTCAGTGACAGCACTCCAGGCTCATCTTTGTTCCATCAGAGAAACGATTGATGGCAAGGGAGAGAAATTTTCCTTTAATTTGACCCAGTTCAGTGTATTTTGGGTAACTCCTTCCTCTTCCCGCAGCTCTCTGGAATTATCCAGATGAAAAGGAGCTTTGGGAGCTCGGGCTGTAATGGGGAACAGCTTCAGAGCAGGCTTGTGTGGGAATGGTGTGGGAGAAGGAGAAGCTCGCTACGGGAACGGGGTGAGGTGGAAGCTCGTTATGGAACTTGAGATCTTCTCTCCATTCCTCTTGCCTCAGTTCCTGCCCATCATTGCTCACTCCTTCCCTCTGAGAGCTTCTCCAGAGTCCACTCATGGGTTTGTTCCTCAGCCTCGATATCCTCGAGGTGTCACTTTGTTCCTGTGGATGCGGAACAGGAGGTCCCATTGCTTGGCTTTTCTAGGATTGCCTTCCCAGGCTTCACCCTAGGAAGATGGCTTTGAGATCTCCATCCTTCCTTGAGAAATCCTGAGATGGTCGTTCCCTCAGATCCTGTCCACAGCCACAAGCAGATTGTCCCCGGTCCCTTCCCCTGGAGCTGCTCACCTCCATCCCGAGGGTGCCATCATGAATCCCGTATAATTCACAGGAAATCTTGCCCTCAAATGATGTTTTTGAGGATGAGGTTTCCACCTGGACCCATTTTTATGGCTCGATCCATGCCGAGCCCCGTCCCCGTGTGCGCAGCCGCGCCGGGGGCTTGGGGAGATCCTCGTTGGCCGTCATTAATTTACAGTGGATGTCTCTTTTCTGCCGCGCCTTTGAACTCTTTCTTCTTTTGTCTATTGTAAAGAGCTTAACGGTTCCTGTTCCTTGATTCTTTCATCAGTGAAATGTTTTGGAAGCGGGCTTGGAGTCCCCCTGTGACCTGCCCTGGGTGGCCCAAGCCTGTAGACCTTGCAGAGACATTACTTTTTTGGCCTGAACACAAACCCCTCAACCCTTCAGGCTGGCTAAACGCTTTGTACGAACAGCGGCGCACGGAGCCGCTCTATTCTGCCGTGATTTTCTGCTCAAGGGGCTGCTCTGTGGGTCGCTTGCTGTGTTTGCCACTTGCCTCGCCGCTGAGGACGGCACAAAGAACGAGCCCGACAGTAGCGAGGCCAACGCTGCGCTCGCTCGTTCCGAGGAAATTATCCTGAAATCTGCTTGAAGAGATTAAACCCCAGAAGAACTGGCTGTGTCTCTGCTCCAAAGCTCCTCTCTCGGCTTTTGTTTCTCCTTTTTTCTCGCCGAGACTTTGTTCGTTCCTCGTTCAGAATGAGCCGGTGGCATTGGTATGTAAAGAGCGGGCTGTGATCGCAGGAGCAGTGGCTCCTTGTGCTGCAGCCCCAGGGAATCATCGCGTTCATCGCTGCAGCGCCTTCCCCATGTCCCGCTCTCCTTCCTCCTGGGGTTCGGGGAATATTGGCTCCGATGTCATTTCTTTGGGATACAGAGAATATCAGCTCATCGTTTCATTTCTTGGAGCTCCATCCTAGAATCCCAAAATCGTCAAATTTTGATTGGAAAGGACCTTAAAGACCAGTTCCGGCCATGGGTAGGGTCGCCTTTCCCTAGAAGGTTCCAGAGTGTCATTAAATCAGTATTGATTAATTTTTTGATGAGAATTGGTTCCATGTGTGACCATCCTAAGTTTTGTTCGTGACTCTCCCGGCTTTCTTCAGTAGGTTCCTTCAGGATCCCAGATTGGTTTGGGTTGGAAGGGACCTTAAAACCATCCAGTTCCAGCCATGGGCAGGGTCACCTTTCCCTAGAAGGTTCCAGAGCGTCGTTAATTGAGTATTGATTAATTTTTTTTATGAGAATTGGTTCAATGTATGACCATCCTAATTTTGAAGTGTCACTTTGTGACTCTCCCAACTTCCTCCAGTAGTTTCCTTCGGGTTCCCAGATTCATTTGGGATGGTAGGAACCTTAAAACCATCCAGTTTTAGCCATGGGCAGGGTCACCTTTCCCTAGAAGGTTCCAGAGCATCGTTCATTCAGTATTTTGATGAAAATTGCTGTTCAAATCAGCGCTGGCTCAATGTGTGACTGTCACAAGTTTTGAAGGGCAGTGTCACTCCATGGCTCTCCCAGCCTCATCCAGTAGGTTCCTTTGGGATCACTGATTGATTTGGGATGGAAGGGACCTTAAAGACCATCCCGTTCCAACTCCCTTCATGGGCAGGGAACTATGGGAAGGGACAGCTAAAGGTGAACTGCTAAGGAGCAGCCATGTCTTAGGATGGGATCTGTCTTGGGATGGAATCTCTTTTGGGATAGAATCTGTTTTGAGATGGAATCTGTTTTAGGGTGAGATCTGTCTTGGGATAGAACCTCTTTTGGATGGAATCTCTTTTGGGATGAAGTCTGTTTTGTGATGAAATCTCTTTTGGGATGGAATCTCTTTTGGGATTAAATCTACTTTGGGATGTAATCTCTTTTGGGATGGAAATCTGCCTTGGGATGGAGTCTCTTTTGGGATGGAAACTGCCTCGGGTTGCTCCCAAGCAGCTGACAGCGGTGATAAATTCACCAGCCTTGTGAGAACATTCACAATCATAGGCGTTTTCTCATGAGGATTTGAAGTTCATGCTGTTGGGAAGATCTTAAATTTCCCAACCCCGTGTGTGCTCCTAAATAGATTTCGAACAGCTGCGAGGCCCTTGATCCAAAATAGAAACTCGCTTTCCTTGCAGTCCTTCCAGGGTTTCTCTTCCAGGATTTCTCCCGATGTAAATCAGGAGCAGGAGATGATCCTTGGAGGGTGGGACATCACAGTTGGGTTCCTCAGCTCGGGGACATCTCCAACCCTGAGCCACCCAGGGGACCTTCCCCTCTTGAGAAGGTGCTCAAACACTCATTTTTCACTTGTGAACATTTTGAGCTTCTCAGGTGGTGTGCTTTTCCCAAGCAGAGTGTTTTAGGATTGATGTGGCTTTCGGGATAATTGTTCCAGATGGGACAGTGGGGTGCAGAGGGGATGTGTAAAGATGATTTATCCCTTGCAGATCAGAGGCCGAGAGTTTGGGTGGATCCTCCCTCCCTGCTGGCTCAGGCAAGCTGCAGCCTGATTTTATAGCACATCTACGTTAAAATGCCTTTGCAATTAGGATTAATTAAAACGGGTTTTGGGGGATGTAAAGTGGTTTTTGGGCTGGTTTTGTACACGGAGTATCACAGGATCGGTCAGTGGAATTGGCTGGAAGCTGAGCAGCTCTGATCTCAAGGAATCACGGAATAGTTTGGGATGGAGGAACCTTAAATCCCATCCCATTGACCCCATCCATGTTCAGGGACACCTCCCACTGTCCCAGGCTGCTCCCAGCCCCAGTGTCCAGCCTGGCCTCGGACACTGCCAGGGATCCGGGGGAATTTGGCAATTCCAGCCCAGGCCCTCCCCACCCTCCCAGGCAGGGAAGAGGGAAGAACTTCCTCCCATTCCTCTCCTTATGCTCCCATCCCGTGCAAAACTCTACCATGGTTCCCGCTGCCTTCGGTTTGTGTTTTTCTTATCCCCGATCCAAACGGGAACAGCCACATCCACAATTCCTCTCTTTATTTATTTCCCCCCTCCTTTTCAGCCGTAACTTTGGGTAAAAGCAATGATTTCCCAGCTGTGTTTGCGCCTGTCCTGCAGCAGCTGTCACTTGACTGATCGCGGCGAAGATGAGCGATGGTTTCAATCTCAAAGCTCTTCTGGCATCCCAGACTATTAAAAAGCGGGGGCTGAGAAGTGTCCCCTGTGCCCCTGGAGGTGCCTGTGTCGGGCTTGAAGGATGTTCTCCATCCCGAGGTTTTAATGGAAGGTGGAGCCAGGCAGCTGATTAATAACCCTTCTCGACGTCCAGAAATGAGGGACAGGACCGAGTCCCAGTGTTTCGTTCATTAATCTCTCCTTGTTAGAGCCGAGGGGCTGCTCCCGTGATTGGGCTGCTCCAGGAAAGCTTTGGAAATGGGAGCGGGATGATTTATGTTCCTGGGTTTGTGGCATTGGCTTGAAAATAGGGAAACTTTTGGAAGGACGAGTATTCCCAAGGCAAGGGCCACCTGACGGGAAATCACCCTGGCCGTTGGTTCCTCTGATTAGCCAAAGAGACAAAAGGCAAAACCCTCCTTCTGTATTGCCACGCCATTCTTAATCCTCATCTCTGTGGGGTTTTAGGAGCTGTTTGGAGGTTCCTGTAGGGTAAAAACTGGGATGGTTGGGTGATAATGGGCCCTATTGCTGATAAATCTGTGTTTGGTGTGTATTTTCCCTCCCTTCTCCCTTTTTGCCATCACACCTGGCTTCATGCCCAAAAAAAACCATTTCATTCCTGTGGCACCTTGGATGCCTGCAGGAGCAACGAGTTCAACCCCAGGCAGATGCTCCCCCTTGAGCTTTTTGATGATGTTGAGTTGCAGCCTCACAACTCAGTGCCGAGAGGTTGCGAGGAGCACGGAGATGAAGCTGTAACTGCGGAGGGTGAAAATGAAGTGAAGTTGGGCAGAATCGGCCTCAAAAGGCGCCCTCGGCATCGGCTTCACGAGCATTCCCAAGAAAAAGCTGTCAAACGCCATGGAAGAACCCAAGCCCTCTAACATGGACCCATTCAAGCCCCCTCAGCGGTCTCAGATTCGGCTTAAAGAACGGATTAGGAGAGAAATGAACGCCAAAGTATGGAATTTCGGCCAGATTAGCCTGGAAGGAGATAAACGTGGCCTCGGAAATATTCCCTTGGCTTTAGAAGGCGGCGTTATTCAGTTGTCAGATGTCTTCATCCAGCAGAAGTGAAAATGCCACCCAACGGCCGCGGCTCTCGGCGCCCGCGCTGACCAAGAGGCGCCATCGCCGGATCATGCAAATCATCCGCTGCCCGATAATTAATGACACGGCCGGGCATATTTTTTTGATGAATGCTCGTGGAGCCTGGTGACAGGCGTGAAATTAGAAAATTCCTTCAGCGCCCTAAAATATAAATAGCTCTCGGAACTGAAAAGAGTTTCACAGCTGAAGATTTTATTGTGTCGAGAGGAAAAACTTTTCCACCCCCATCCCCCCCTTTCTCCTGGGCGAGTTGTTTGTCCGTTCACAAAACAAATACTCTGAAGCCCAGTGCGGCTCATGGGAATAAATTTCAGGTCGAATTAGTACAGTTTCCTTGCTGTCAGGACGGTGGAATTAATGGTGTTTTGATGACACGAATTTTGAAGGGCGAACAAAGACGCTGAAGGGAGGGAGACATGACTCCTTAGAAGCGCGGTCCTCCTCTCCCCCAGCCTCTCTTGTCTTCCCTGTCATCCGTCTGCCAATCTCCCTGTCCATGGTTAGTTAAAGGCGCTTTTTATCCTCTTTTCTTTCCCACAGAGTTTGCCAGATCCGGCCCAGTGCCTGGGTTCCAAGGGGACACGCTGCAGTTGGCCTTCATCGACTTGAGACAAGTAAGTCTTTGTGTTTTTGTTTTTTGTTTTGCTTTTAAGATGTGTGACTGAAGACCATCAGGTCTTAAGGGAAGGGAGAGGAGGGGAAACGGCGTCAGTGATTTACGCCAGAGACCTATATTGCCCCCCTCCTCCTGCCGCCGCCGCCGTCCCTCGAAGCCACGTCCTCTCCGAGGGCTCCTGGAGATGCTAGAGGTGAAAAGGGCCGGTGTGAGGAAGAAAGCCGGGCCTGACCCCGGCCAACGTGGTGCCACTGTTGGCTGCCGTGGCCTCGGAGTGACCGCGGCGACTCTGCGGCCAAGGCCAAGCAGGTGCTGGGAACAGAGGGAGCAGTGATGCAGAGCCCGCTCGCCTCGGGGACCTTTGTTCCCAGAGAATGCCCACGGAGGCGTTTGCGAGGGCGGAGGGAATTGCATTCTCTGTGTCCGTGCCTGTCCATGTCCGTCTCCATGTCCCTCTCCGTGTCCCTCTCCATGTCCTTTGTCCACTCCCCCACCCCGGTCCCCTCTTGGCGATGCTCCCCATCCAGCAGTGACAAAGTGGCTCTCGGGGACGATGACTGGGGAAGGCTCCACCCATCAATGGCCACCTCTGGAGGGGGCCCCGTTGGAGCCAAGTTGACCACAGCAGGTACCGAGGCCTTTGTGGGGCTTGGCAGGCAATTTCGGGAAAAGGGCCACGCTGGGGAGTCGTTTGTTTTGGGGAGAAATGGGCATTATTGACAACGCCGCGCCGGGGGGAAAAGTGAGGTGGTCCTGTCATCTCTTGGCACCGAAGATGGATGGCTCGGAGGGAAAGTCTGAATGAAGTAAGACTCAATGACTGATGCTTCTCTCCTATTAAAACAATCTTTTTTTGTCCCTTGAACCCCCCTGGCTTTGTCCCTGCTGCCATCATGATGCAGTGCCTCTTGTTCGCGGCGTTGACGTCGTTTGCATTCTGAGAACTTTCGGGTGCCGAGGGTGTTCCTTCCATCTGCATAATCCCTTGTATTGATGATTTTGCCCCTGCCTCGGATTCGGAGCCGCTTCCAGCCCGCCGGGGCTCGAGCCCTCCTCGGAATCGAGGGGACGTGCGGGGAGCCATCCGTCATCCCATGACACTCGTGTTAAATTTAATAACACCAGGGTGCCCTTCTGGGGCCTGGGTCTGCCAGGAACTGCCATCTCCAGTGCAGGACGGTCCCAGCAGCTCCTGGGAGAGGGGTGGGTCATCAGTGAGCTCTGGGGACACATTTATTGTCATCATCATCATCAGCAGCTCCTTGGGGCTTCACAGACTGTGGCACACCCTGTACCCACCAGGGTACGGGAAATGTGGAGCCCTTGGGTTTTTCCAGGTGCCAGGGCATGGATTTTGGGGTTTGGAGGGGAGAGCTGAGGCTGTTGGAAGAATGGGATGTCCAAGAATGGTTTGGGGAGTTGAGCTGGTGCAATGTTCACGCGGTTTGTGAGTGCCAAACGCAGCCGAAGCGATCCTGCTCGGCGAGGAGGAAGCAGAGCCGGAGCCTCTCTAGTCCTTCCTGGGTGTCTTCGGACACAGAGGCTTCATCTTTGTTTTGGTAGTTGCCTCCAGGTTTTGTTGTTGCATTTGAAAACAGAAGCGTCTCGTAATTTCAAGGCCAGGTTGGACAAGGGTTGGAGAGACCTGGGACAGTGCGAGGTGTCCCTGATCATGGCATAAGTGGCACTGGGTGGGATTTGAGGTCCCTTCCAACAGAAACCTTTCCAAAATTTTGTGAGGAGAAAGGGGAGATGCTCTGGGTGTGCCAAGTTGCAGGAGAGGTTCTGCATCTTTTGGATGAAGGTCTTTGGTTTGTTCTTCGGCTTGACTTGAAATTTTTCCTTTTGGGCTTGGCATTCTTCCTCTTTTAAGACACTAAATTGAATTAAAACAGGGATGATTTGATGGGATCTTGGCAAGGAATTCCTGCCTGGGAGGGTGGCGAGGGGCTGGGCTGGAATTGCCAGATTGCCCTGGGACAGTGGGAGCTGTCCCTGCCATAGATGGGGTCAATGGGATGGGATTTAGGGTCCCTTCCCACCCAAACCATCCTGTGTCACCCTGCCACCGTCAGGGACACATCCCACCATCCCAGGCTGTCCCAAGCCCCATCCAAACTGGCTCTGGACACTTCCAGGGATGGGGCAGTCACAGCTTCTCTGGGAATTCCATCCCAGGGCCTCACCACTCCACAATTCAAGGTCTGATCCCACCTCAACACCCCCATTAACCTCCGGATTAACCCCGATCCCTTTTGTTTCGTGCCAGCAAACCAGCACAATTTGGGTGGAAATCACACAGAAATGATTATTCCCAGCAGCGCCGGCACGGCCACGGCCCAGCGCTGCAATCCCGGTGTCACCGGTGTTTTTGGCACCGCTTATCCCAGAGATTAAGGGATCAGCAGCACTGAGAACTCCGGTGTGTTTGCCAGAAAACCCCCCTCCAGTTCCTCGGGGTGGCCCTTGTGATCCCCCTCCCCAAATTCCAGATCCTTGGCGCTCCTGGCCAGTGAAGCTCAAATTCACCAAATTCACCAACCCCTCCAAGAGCTGATTTGGGCAGTTTGGCTCCCATCCCTCATTGATTGAGGATTTTTCCTGATCAATTTAAAGTTCTCCCCATCAGCAAACCCCCTAAAACTGTTACCCATCCCCGACGACTGGCCCCGTCCATGGGTCGGGCTTGCAGGAGGGGATCTGATATGGCACACTGGAGGACAGCAACTCTACAAGGCACCTTCACCCAAAAAGACAAACATCACGGGGCTCAACCGAGCTGCATCACACTACCATCACCCAAGCCCCACGAGAATCAAGCGCTTTCCACATCCCCCAACTCACGACAGCAGACCAAGATGCCCCCAAACATGGGAGGGGGAGAAAGGAGCGGAATGAACAGGTAGGCAGATGGGGACGCAGCTGGCGCCCCCTCCAGAATCATTACCTGCCAAATGCCACTAAGCTACTCGCTGCATCACACAGGGAACGCGCTTAATACATAGAGCCAGGTTTCTCCCTCTTCCTTTCCCTCTCTTCTCATCCGTAGCACAGTTGCTTCGCCAACCCTGCCCCTGGCAAGTAACATTAGCAATGTAAAGGATGTAATACAGAAGGGCTGGAATTTACCAGGGAAACAATTCTTCAACGCAGCGCGGAGAACCAAGTAAAAAAGTATATTAAAGGGGAGAAAAAAAACAAACAAAAAACACCTTCACTCTGGGCTGCCTCCTTTTCTCTAAAAAGAATTATTTTTTATTAGCGATTGCTAACACGGCCTGACGTAACCTATGGTAGGAAGAGGGCAGGGTGGCCCACGTATCACCGGGGTAATACTCAATTAATAATAATATAATAATATATAATATAATAAGTTAGCTCAATAATAATACTAATACTAATTCACTAATAATTAATCATCTAAATAATACATATTTTCTCTCGGGAAAATTCACTGAACGGGCCTGTTGCCCGGCCTGGTTCTGACACACATTGCTCGAATTACAGAGCTGATTACATGGCCCAGATGGAGATGGGGGTGGGGGGGCTGCGGGAGAGAGTCACCCACTTTGGGGGGCTGTGGGGAGGGGTCACCCTCCTGCCTGGGTAAGTGGGGTCCCTGTATGGGGAACCCATCAGCTACAGTGGGTAACCCCACTACTGTGGGGTGTGCCAGAAACATCACCCCAGCTCCCCTCATCCCATTGATGTACCTACTGCATGGGCATTGATAGTATGATCACACATCACGCACACGCAACGCCCGATCGGGCGCGATGGGGTGGGTGTCCATCTTCTTGGGATGATGCCATGGGATTGGGGTGATGCCATGGGATGATCCGCCCATTCACCACACGGGTTGATGCAGACTGTAGGAGCAATGCACATCTAGCGCTAACTCAGGCACATTGAGTGCCTCAATGGAGGCTGGGGATCGTCCCATCATCTCAAGGGGAGACACCATGCCGAGACAGGCGAATGATGCTCGTGGATGATCCCATTGCCCACCCAAGGGTTGATTGCTGTAGGATATAGGCAACTGGCCATCTATCTGTAGGAAGACGTCATGGGTGGCGGATAGGAAAATCCACAGTCACCAGGACAATGCCATGCGAGGGACATCCGGATATGCCTAAGGGAGAATCCGCATAATGACCCAAAAAGATGACATCATGAGATGTTCCCATTGCCAGGGATGACACAAGGGCATGAGAACGATGCCATCACCAGGGATGACACCATGGGATTGGGACAATGACATTACTAGGAATGATGCCACAGGATGGGAACGATGCCATGGGATGGGGATGATCCCATCACCAGAGCCAATTCCATGGGATTGGGATGATGCCATGGGATGATCCCATTAGCACGGGGGGTTGAGAATGACGCCATCACCAAGCATGATGCCACAGGATGGGGACAATGCCATGGGATGAGGATGATCCCATCACCAGGGGTGACACCATGGGACAGGGAATGATGCTGTGGGATGACACCATGGGATTAGGACAATGACATTATAGGAATAATGCAGGTGGGGATATCCCATCACCAGAGATGCACCCCTGGGACAACCCACAACCTGGCAGCACACACTCCACGGACACCCCAGTGCCTCAGTTTCCCCTCGGAGCAGCAGCATCCTCCTCCCAGAATTCCCAAATTCGGGCAGCGACCCAGCACGGGAACAAAGCGGATTTGTCTCTCCACACCCTGCGAGACCAGCCAGTGTCCCAAGGGTTAAATAATTCAGATTTTTCTTTCCTGAACAGCTTGAAAAGAGATATGATTGCGCCCGCTGGAATACGGGGAAGGGGGGGCCGATATTATGGATGGAAAAGAGCTATTTAAGCTGAGGAACGGTGTTGGCACATAAACAAATGGGTATAAACCGGCCATGAATAAATATAGGAAATTGAGGTGGTGAACCGCTGGGGCGGTCAGGGCTCACAGGGGCAGAGGGGAGGGGGGACGAGGGCAGGGGGCTGGGTATGGCCCCCCCGCTCCAAGGCACCCCGTCCTGGGGGCCAGGCGCTGAGAGACTTAAAAATCTCCCTTCCGCTTTCATCTCCCGAAATCTCCTTCATTCAAATAGTCACAGCGTGATCAGGAGTAATAAGCCTATTACAGAGCAAAATAAAACACAGCAGCTCAGCCCGCCCCCCCAAACCAACCCCCCCAGACCCTCCCCGCCCTCTGCCCGACTATAAGATGACAAACCGATGCAACTTCACCACACCTCTGCCGAGGTGTCCCCTCCTCGGGAAATGGGGACAAAGCGGCTGTGGGAGCTGGGAGGGGTGGCAGGGAAGGGTCCCCGGGGTGCAGGCGCCCACCGACCCCTTCCAGCAGCTCTTTTCTCCATTAATCCCGCTGCTCGGCTGGTTCCTGGCACGCCCGTGGCCGGCAATGGACTTCACGCCGGGAACGTTTAAGCCGGTTTTCCATTTGTTTCTCCTTCTCCTCGGGCAGCCAAAATCGCTGCCGAGCCCGAGCCGAGCGTCATCCCGCGGGATGGACACGGCGGGAGCCGGACGGGGACATCGGGGAGAATTTGGGCCATGGGATGGTCACAGTGTCCTGGAGGCTGATCCAGACTCCCTGCTCAAGAGGGAAAAGCCACTCACGGAGCTGGGAGGGGATGGAGCTGGAGCCGGATGCCCCTGGACACCTTGTCAGCGTTTGTCCAGCGGGCCGGCCACACTATCCCATTTCCCCATCCCACCACCCCACACCCACCATCAACACACAACGCATTTATTTTAACCACGTTGGTAAATATTTCCCGTGGCGGAGAGCTCCCAAATTCCCTCCAGGCTGTGCTGGTCCATCCCAATGTCCTCACCATTGCCAAAGCCTGGCGCTGGCAGGGTAAGGTGACATTCAAGGGACACTCTGTCCCCATCAACCTCAACCCCTGGGATGGTGGCGGTGACAATTCCCGGTCCCCAGAGGCTCCGGTGTTGTCCCCGGTGCCGCGGTGGGACGGAGCAGGGACGTGGCGTCGCGGTAGATTGCCGGTTCCGACGGTGGCACGACCCTGCCGTACACACAGCACCTAAATTATTTAATTTCTCCAAACTGCTGCACCTTTATAAATCATTAAAAGCTCCTTTTGATCGGGTTAATGAGGTTTCCTGAGTCGGGCTGGGAAACGCTTGCGGTCAGAAAGCGACGCCGCTGATTAAAAAAATAAAGAGGGGGCGAGAGGGAGCGCGGGGGCGGGACCGGGCACGCAGGGGTGGGGGCACGGGGAGTGGGCACGGGCGGGGGGCACAGGGGTCCCCAGAGCCCAGCCAGGCTCTGGAGGGGTTTTGGATCGCCCATTTTGTTTATTCCTTATTTCTTTTCCCTTATTCATTTCAGTTTCCCTGTCCCTTTCTTTTTCCTTTCTTTTCCCCATTCCCGGAACTTTCCAGCCAGGGAATACTGCTGGTCCCAGATGCCACCACGTCCCCGGGAAATGCCAGGGCAGGGCATGGGGCTGTCGGTCCTCCCGGAGCAGCGGGATGGGGTGAAGCGGAGCCGGGGGCAGCGGGAGTGCCCGGTTCCAGCGGTGCCACCGTCGGTGACCCCGTCGGTGACACCGTGAGAGCGCCGCGGCGCCGGCCCTGACAGCTTTAATGCCGATATTTATCTCGGCTCCGGAGCTCCGAGCCCGGCTCCGTACTCAGGAGCTCAATCACCGCGATCGGGAGTGACGGGGACGGCAGCTGGGTTTGGGATTAATGCCGGGTGACAGCCCCTGAGCTGCTCCGGTGGGACAGGGTGGGGACAGGAGGTGGAGCAGATTTAATAGCAGGTGACAGTGGGGTATGGAGATGGACAGATGGAGCACGGAATGAATAGGGGCATTGGAGTATTGGAAGGGGATGAGACAGCTGGAAGCGGAACTGCAGGGACGGATCGCACGGGATACGGGACAGCAGGAATGAAGGAGATGGATATAGGGGGAAGGGGAACAGGATGGGGACTAACAGAGTGGACACTTGCGGACAGGGACGACGGCGGCGAATAGGAAAGAAGCAACTGCGCATTCAGGGCGAAATTGCAATATGTGTAACTGTAGAAGTGGAGAGATGTGGACAACAAAGAGTGGAAGGATGCGGGACCATTTGGCAGACGGCAATATGGAGGTGGGAAGAGGCGGATCCGGGAAAAAGATGACCGAATGATGGATTAGGACAAAACGGGCAAGGAATTAATCAGGCACATGGTCAGATAGGGGCTGAGAAAGGGGCGCGAGAGCACGAGATGATGAACAGGGGGGGAGCAAGAGAGAAGGCCGGATCAGAGAGAGCAGGCGCGTCTTAATATGAAAGAGAACGGGCGGAAGGTGGGGATAGATGACAGGAATGGGGAGATCGGAAGGGATGGGAAGGAGAGGACAGCGAATACTCCACGAGAATGGATACCAGGGAACGATCCGAGCACTCTGGCCACCCGGGCCAGCCTGCGCACGACGCTCACACACAGGACAGGATATTCTCCCTTGGTACAGCCAGGGACCCCCAGGACAGGGACTCGAGGACTGGTGGACACGCGGATACCAGGCTCGACGGCTGCAGGGCAATGAGACGGGGCAGGCGCTGGACTCTCAGGTGGGGCACCAAGAGGCACATCCCTTAGGGCATTTTCGCATCTTGTATCGGAGACCTCAGAACGAATTAAAGAGATTGGAAAGGGGCAGAGCAGAGCGGATATGGGGACAGGATGCATGGGCGACACAGACAGGGATGGGACAGAGTCGCAGAAATGGTGAAGGAAGAAGATCGATTAAGACCGTACAGGAGGTGGAGATGGGACAGGGAACAGGTGAAGAGGACAGGCAATGCCAGGATGGGACGGGGAAGCTGATGCGGAGAGACAAGGCAGGATGACAGGATGAAACAGGTAATGGGTCAGTAGGTAGTGAGATGGGGACACGAGACCGAGTGGGTTGCTCGAGTGGGCAGACCCGATAAAGCGCTGGCGGCGATGCAAGGTGAGATGTGGTTGCGTTCGGAGATGGACAGCACCTACTTGGATGCACCAATCCCAGGACCGCGCGAGTTTCGGACACCGTGCCTACCCTGGGCCGGAATTTCCAGCTCAAGCCACGGCGCCCCGACATGCACGACGGCTCCACTGAGGATATTCCCCTATAGGTAATGACAAAATCCGGAGCGCATCAGTCCACCGACGGTAACCTCGCCGTACCGCCGGTTCACAGGATTCGGGGCTCTGTCACCTGGCCATACGCGGGAATGACGGGCTGCTCCCTAAGCTCTGCTCTTTGCTCCGGCCAACACCCCCATTTACACTTCTGTGTCTCTGCCTTTGTGGAGATGGAGATAACGATGGCTCAGAGCGGATTGAGAGTGGCATCATCGAGGGAGCTGGCGCCCGAGATAAACTTGCTGCGGACTCGCCCGGAGCGTCATTCACCTTTGTGGCCGAGCCTTCGATCCAGCTGTGAAGTTTCACGCGAAAGCTAACATCCTCGTTTAATGCAAGCGCGCCTGGCACGACAGTCCTGGGGGACCACCAAGCAGCTGCCTTGATGCCCTTGGGCGGCTCGGACCAGGATAATACCGTACATATTGAGGCGCTGATCGTCCATTCCAAGGCGTACTGCACGTGGCTGTGCGGATCTGTGGGCTGGGGGCTGTGCTGTGCTGGCCCCCATTGTGGGCCCATGACCTGTCGTCCTGTTGTGCGGGCTGTACACCCATATTATCGCGCTATCCCACTTGTGGGGCCTGGCACCCATTGTGGGTCGAGCGTACCCAAGCAGTCCCATTCAGGTTGATCACCGCATTCCAGTTGGCTCACACTTGGGGCTGCCGCCCATAGCATCTCACCTGCTACCCCACTGCACCACTGTCCCCACAGTGTACCCCAATCTAGCCACCAGTCCCCATATGGCTGTACCCATCCGGTCATCCCATGGGGCTGTCCCCATCGCCCTGGTAATCCGGCTGGTCCAAATAGTCCACCCATGTGGGCTGGCAACCCCTTTGGGACGGTACCTTCGCGGACCCGTGGGCTGATCCCCATCCCTGTGGATCCCTCCGGGTCACCCCATTTGGGCTCCCCTTACACTCTGCACCCACATCTTACCGCCATTCCGGCCAGCACCCACTAGGGCCAACCCAAGGGTACGCTGGCACCCAAGAACTTGCCTCGTTCTCAACCGATATCTCGCCCACCCACAAAATTTGCCGTTGCAGCAAGCGAACATGCAAGTCAGACTGGGGGCACCCCTGCCCTCAGCGCATGAAACCACCGCGAGATGGCGGCAGGGCGCAACGTGCCTGCTGGCACCGGGGAGCCTTTCAGTTAGAGACGACAAGAAGAGAGAAAAAGCAACACGAGTCTCCAACACCTCGAGCAGGCTCTACACAGGAACGAGCCGGTGGCTTCAGCCTTCCAGCACCGCCTGCGCCGTAGCGGGCATTCGGATCCGGACGATACCTCCCACCTCAACACCCTCCAAGTCGCATAACCCAACACCTCCCAGAGTTGTACGTCGCCTTGGCGATAAACCCAACATCAGCAGCTGGCGATCTGCTGATCCCACCGCTGACATCGCCTCGACTGCAACTAGCCAGCCCCACGCATCGCCCACACGCACGGCACGCATGCTACAGATCAGATCCACGCCACCGCCACGGCATTACCCACCTCAGACACACACTACTCACCCACACAACAACAACCCACAGGTGTCAGCCAGCAACTCACGGTTTGGCACACAACAATCTCTCTTTCACAGGCGCTGAACCCACTACCCCAGGCAGGTGGCACGCCTACTTTTCGGGAAGCTCATACCCTCACCCCCCGCCCAACCCAAAAAATCCCTGGAATGGCTCCAGCTGCTGCAATTCCCACCACTCACCCCTCATTAGCATGGATGCTCGTTAGCCCAGCGCTGAGACTAATCAATACTGCCATTAACCGACTCCCCGGAATTAATGCGCTTGAACCTGGCAGGCCGCAGGATATTGGTCATTTTTCCACTTAACCTGGCAGGAGGAGTTTTTCCCTTTGCTGGTGGCAGCGGATCACGGAGAGGGAAGATGGGACAGCTCATCCCAGCAGCTCCTGGCTGGGATGGGGACACTGCTCACCTTAATTTTTTTGGTCACCCGAGGTTGCTGGATTCTCCCAAATTTCCGGGAGCACCACCAGCACGGGGAAAGGGCAGCTCTGTCTCAGCCTTGGGGATGCTGCTGAGGGTTCTGAGGGCTCCATATCATCACGGGGACACAACTTTGTGGTGCCACCTCATTCCTGCAGCTGTTCCATCCTCTCTGCCCCAGGTTCCCAGCCCCGGAGCCCCGGCAGGCACAGCCCAGCAGGTCTCCAGGGCACCCCAGAGCCACCCTCCCCTGCTGCTCCCGCCGCCTCGCAGCGCCTCTGGCTAAACAGAGATCAGAAATGTTAGATCTTTCTTAACATCTCCTGCCAGCACTGTCAGTGGCCCTCTCCAGAGTACCAGGGCCCTCTGTTATGTAAACACAGCACATTCTCTGTCAAAGATTAAAAAAAAAAAGCCTCATTTGCACATAAAAGCAGCCTCTGCACTAGTTACGGGCACTGTGGCATGTAAGGAAGACTGTAGGTTAAATTCAATAATAAAGTGGGGCGGCGCAGAGGTCCCGCTCCAGCTCCTTCTGCAGCAACCCAGCCCTGGCTGGACCTGTGGCCACCAAGCGCTGCCGGCCACGAGCCCCTGGCGTGGGGACTGAGCAGGTCCAGGCTGGCATGGGGGTGAGTGACCCCCACGCCCCTCACTGCCCCGTGCCTGACCCATCCTGGTGCTCCTCTGTGCCCCCTCCATGCCCGTGGCACCCCCCAGACCCTGCCATCCCCATTTCCTCTCCTCCAGAGTGGTCTGCTGCCTCACATCCCACCCCACACACTTTTGGGAACATTCTGAGTGCCAGGGGCAGCTGGCACCGCCCTCACACCCCAGCAGCACCACCGGCTGGCACTCGTGACACCGTGAATGTGACATCCCTCGCTGCCAGCCCTCAGTGACCGCAGTTTGGGATGGCACCGGGGGCATCTCCGGCCACGGCTGCCCCTCCGGCCGTGGGGATGGCGGCAGCCAGCCGGGCCCGTGGCCGGATCCGTGTAAATCAAATCAGAGCAGAAACTCGACCGTCGGAGAGACGAGGGCTGGGAAGTGTCACGGTAATTGTGTTAGTGCCGGCAGCGCCGGGAGCAGGGGGGGCACAGCCAGGTGGGCACGGTGGGATGGGCACAGGGGGATGGACACAGCAGGACGGCCACACAAGGGTGGCCACGACACAATGGCCATGGTGGGATGGGCACGGCAATGGGCACGCTGGACACCCAAATCACCCAGGAGAGAAAGGAGTGAGGGTCAGGAGGGGGCGTGGCAAGGAGTGGAGACAGACAGCACAGGAGGGGGCAGGGTGGTGGCTGGCAGGTGACAGGGCACTGGGCACCAGAGGGAGGCAATTCACTCCCAAATCACTGTGTGTCACCATTCTGCACTCATGACCCTACAGACACCAGTCCAGCACTTGTGACCCCATGAACACCAGGCTGGCATTCGTGTCCCCATGGACACCAGGCTGGCATTGTTCCCCATGACACCAGGGTGGCACTCGGCCACCATGGACACCAGTCCAGCACTTGTGACCCCATGAACACCAGGCTGGCACTCGTGTCCCCACGGACACCAGGCTGCATTCGTGTCCCCATAGATACCAGGACAACAGATGTGTCACGAGGGACACGAGGCTGTCATGTGACCCCATGAACACCAGGCTGGCATTCATGTCCACACAGACACAAGGCTGGCACTGCTATCCCCATGAACACCAGTCCAGCACTCGTGACCCCATGGACACCAGGCTGGCACCCCTGTCCCCATGAACACCAGGCTGGCACTCCTATCCCCATGGACACCAGGCTGGCACTCGTGACGCCACAGACACCAGGCTGGCACTCGTGTCCCCACGGACACCAGGCTGGCACTCCTATCCCCATGGACACCAGGCTGGCACTCGTGACGCCACAGACACCAGGCTGGCACTCCTGTCCCCACGGACACCAGGCTGGCACTCCTATCCCCATGACCACCAGGTTGACACTCATGACCCCACAGACCCCAGGCTGGCACTCGTGTCCCCATGGACACCAGTTCACACGGACCCAGACATGAGGTGACACTTGTGTCCCCACAGACCCCAGACTGGCACTCGTGCCCCCACACACGCCCAGCCCTGCACACAGCAGCCCCGCTCACTCGTCCCCGCCGCCGTCGGGCGCCGCACGTTCCTCGCAGCCGGACGCCGGGCACGTGGCGGCCGCGCACGGGAGGCTCACGCTGAGCGCCCTAATTACCGCGTCTGGCCAGGCGGGCGGGCGCGGCCTGGATAACGGGCACCTGCCATCCTTGTCCCACGGGAAATGCTCTCTGTGCATTTTTCCCTGCTGGAATCACGCTGTGGTTATTGCAGGATCCTGCTGGATCCCGACTGGCCGGGAATGGGAATCCTCCCTCTGATGCACTCATTTTTCTCTGTCAGAGGTGCTTAATTCAAGAATGAGAACACAGTTCCCTTCCATCCCTGCTCTGTGATAAAATCCCAGAATCCTGGAGAGGTTGGGATGGAAGGAACCTTAAAATCCATCCAGTGCCACCCCATCCATGTCAGGGACACCTCCCACTGTCCCAGGCTGCTCCAATCCCTGTCCTGCCTGCCTTTGGACACTCCCAGGGATTCAGGGACATCCATCCTCTCTCTCCTGTACCAGATTTCTCTTTATTTTCATTCCACACCTTTTTATCCAAAAATACAAAGCTGGACAGAGGAGCAGAGCTGCAGCGTGAGCTCATCCCCGATCCTCACATTCCCGAGGCCCGCATTCCTGGGCTCTCTGCCTGGTTTTAGGGAAGCACCTGCTCCCTTGGAGGGAACAGCCAGTGGGAGGTCACTCGGGGAGCTCCAGTTGTGTGGGAATGGTGGGAACCCAGCCCGGTTTCTTATCAATCACCAGCTGATAAATTGGGGTTTGGAACCCCCTCCGGCTCGGTGGTTGGGTGCTCAAGAAGCACTGGGAGGCCTGGGATTGTGTCATTTTGTCCTGGGGACAGCTCCCCAGGGAATGGTGACATTCCTGAGGCTTCCAGAGCTCCAGGAGCGTTGGGACAGCGCTGCCAGGGATGCACAGGGTGGGATTGTTGGGATTGTCCTGGGCAGGGAAGGGGTTGGACTCGATCCTTGTGAATCTCTTTGTGCACAGAACATCCCATGATCTGTATCCCTGACTCCTTGTGCTCCTGGGTGCTCCGGGGTTTCCATCCCAGATGGCAGCTGAGGGACAGCCCTTGGAAATTCAGGCTGAAGGGGCCCTTGGTGTGACACTGGTGGCCGTAGCCACCTCTCGGCTCTGTCACCTGCGGCATTCCCATGGTGGGAAGGTGGGAATGGTCCCTGTGGTCACTCCAAGGCAGCATCCAGGAATGCCTGAAGGTCCATTCCTGCCAGACAGAGAGCCCTGGGCTGCCTTTTTAGCCAATTTTTATATTTTACACCAAAAAGTGGCTCCCAACCCTGCAGAGCCAGGAGATATTTGGGGAGCAGAGCATGAACGGGACCCTGGGTGAGCCCGGAGCCGTCCCGATGCTGCTGCTGCTCTGTAAACCGGTTTGGCTGAGCCTTCCCAGCTCCTTCTGCTGGAAGAGGAGCCGAGGATCTCAGTGAGGGGAGGCCCAATTAACCAATTAATACCAGTGCGGTGGCTCTGCCGCGTGTCCCTACCTGTGCCTCGCAGCTTTGTTGTCACGTCAGGCACAGGGAGCACCGACATCAAAAGGTGACTCAGGAGGGGTTTTTGGCTCTTTCTGGCCTCCCATTTCCATCTCCAGATCGTTCCCGTGGCTCTGGACCCTTCCCTCAATGTGGCTGTTTTTTGGGATTGACTCGCTCCGCTCCGGCCAAAGAGGGATCTGGGTTTTGTCCCGGGGAGCTGTGGCTGTTCCGGGATATGCATGGAAGTGTTCCCAGGATGGATAGGGCTTGGAGCCACCTGGGGTAGTGGGAGGAATGGAATGGGATTATCCCCATCATTCCCAGCCCACCCCATTCCATGATTCCATGGCTTTGAGGAGCTGGGTTGCACTTTCAGGTTTCTGCTCATCTTTAGGGTTTAATGCTCTTTGCAGGGGAAGTTTTTGCTGTGGAAAGACAATATTTTCATTTTGAATCTCTCTGATTTTATAATCAGCACAGAATTGCTTAGATTGGAGATCATCAACCTCTCCCTCTCCGGGATCATCCACCTCTCCCATTTTCCCTTTTTTCCTGCCTCCCTTTTTCCTGTGCTTACCCTAGATCCTGTCCTTCATTAACAACTCTTTAATTATTTAATGACATTTTACATGGCCTCTGCCACACTGATCCAAAGACTTTTACCAGCCCTGAATCCCCACCCCCAGCTCCCAAACACTCCAAAGGAAATTCTGAATTCCAGAATTCCATGAATTTTCCCCAGCAGGCACCTGGAGCGCTCCAGAAGCGGAGGTGTGAAGACACAAATTCCAGTGTCAACCCTAATTCCTCATTTCCCAGCAGTGAGGGATTGAATCCTTACCCCAAATCCAGGATTTTGCTGTTCAGGTCCTATCTCCAGGGGTTTCATTACTCCCGTGGCTCCTCTCCAATCTCCTCGTGCCAATTGATATCTCCTGGATGGTTTTTGCAGCGTTTTTAATCACCTCGGTTGAAAAGTGATGCTGGAAAGTGCCCATTTTGCTGCCTCTTGTGTAAACACCAAGCCCTGAGGAGTCTGAGGAAGGAATGGGGAGCAGCAAGGGAAGGTGCCTGACTTCCAGCAGATCTAATTAGCATTAATTAAAGGGTGTTTTGTTTCCTGACACCCCTGAGTGTGATGGAGGCTTCTCCAGGCATCCACAACCACCTCAGCTTTCCAGAAGTTGTTGTTATTATCATTAATAATGTGAATATTATCGTGTTCATCCTCTGTTCCACCTCTCCGCTTCCAGAAACCCAAATTTTTCTGGTTTTCCTGAGTTTCTTTTCTCAAAAGCTGCCATTAATTCCTGGTGCATCTCAGGGGTGGCTGGGTGTCCTCTCGCAGATCACCAGCCAGGGAAAATAAACACAAAAAAAACCCACTGTGTGTTGGATTTCTCCTTCCAGAAATACCTGGATTTGTGTTCTGAATCCATATTTATAAGGAAATTATTGAAAATGTGGGAAGTTACAGATTTATCGATTTATAGGGCTGGACAATCCTTTCCAAAAAGGAATTTTCCCTGATTTCCAACCTGAACTTCCCCTGGCACAGTTTGGGGCTGTTTCCTCTTTTCTGGTCGCTTTTTCCTTGGGAGAAGGGAGCAATTCCCTTTAGCCAGGGGGTGGAGGTGTCTCCATCCATCCCTCTCCCACCCCATGGCTCCCTAAAAAACTTGGAATAGATGAAGAAACAGAAAAGATGGAGGGAAACCAAAATTATCCCACCCAAACCTGCAGATGTTCAATGAGGGGCATTTTTTGGGCTTTGTTTCCTGCTCCAAACATTGCCTGATCCTCGTGCCTTGGTGCTCACCTGAACCCCCCCAGCAGGAACATCCGAGTGAGGGATTTCCCTGGAAAAAACATCTGGATCTGGGTCAAAATCTGTCATAGGGCAGTCGGGAGATGCCTGGGAAGTAGCAAGAGATGGTTTGGGAGATTTTTGGGACCTCCTGAAGTTCAGGCTGAGCTCCAGCCCATGGCCCCTGCTCTTCAGCGCATCCCACACTTCTGGTGCACCTTCCGAAAATCCCATCGGGAACACCGTTCCACGATTTATAGATCCATCAGAGATGATCCATAAATCCATTTTTCCTCTCTCCAGTGGGTTTTCCTGTGGATCCCTGTGCTCAAACATTTCCCAGGGAGCCGCAGGGATCCCTCAGGCTGAGCTCCAGGCTCTTCGGGCATCCCACACCTCCGGCACTGCTCATTCTTCTTGGAATTCCCATTGGGAACGCTGTTCCACATTGGAGACCCATCATAAATTAACTATAAATCAATTTTTCTTCCCTCCAATGTTCTTTCCTGAGGATCCCTGTGCTCAGACATTTCCCAGGGAGCCGTCAGGGATCCCTCAGGCTGAGCTCCAGGCTCTTTGGGCATCCCACACCTCCGGCACTGCTTGCCCTTCCCAGAATTCCCATTGGAAACACTGTTCCACGTTGTAGACCCATCTCAAATGATCTATAAACCCATTTTCCCTCCCTCCAGTGGGTTTTCCTGTGGATCCACATGCTCAGCCGTGGATTGTTGGGCAGATGCTGCCCCGGCAGGGATCCCTCGGGCTGCGGCCAGCCCGGCGCTGCAGGAAGGACATTCCAGAGGTTTGGCCAAACCACTCTGTTTCTTGCATGTCAGGCTCAGGGCACTTTTATTCCAGTGCCTGAGGCCCAGCAGTGCTGGAGAAGGGCACATGGAGTGGTTTATTTATTTTTAAATCGGTGTTGAGTGCCTGACTCACAAAGGAAGGATCCTCCAAAGTTCAGAGCTGCCGCTCGCTGTGCTCCGTGGAAAAGGGACGGAAAAAGGGCAGGAAACACCAAAGCAGGAGCTTGGGGCAGATTTCGAGCCTTAACTCTGATTTTTCCTGCCCTGCTGGGTTTGAACTGCTCTCAGTGCTGCTTTAAACTCATCTTTTTGTGGTTTAATCCCATGAAAATTGCACTTATCCCACTTCCCTCGGGCAGCTCGGGTTCCAAATCCATCCCTCTCCATCCAGAGGGATGCACTGGCAATGGGGGACTCAGAAGTGCTCAGATGCTCCCCAGAGCCTCCAAACAAAAAAAAAAACCCAGAGTGCAAACAGGTCCTGTTAGCACTTGAGGCAGGCGGGGAGCGCCGCTGGGGTTTCTGGGCGCTGGGGATTGCGGAGCCTGTCGACACTCGGCGCTCTGGAACAATAAACGCAAACAAAACAATCAAATCCTCCTTCCCAGAGCATCCGGGACAAAGGGAGTGAAGGAAACGAGGAGCTGGGAGGAGAGGAGCAGAGCTGGGTACCCGTGGTTGGGTGTTAAATTCCTCGGGATGGAGCAGGAGGCGCTGAGGTGATGAGGTGGGAGATACTGTTCCCACCACAATCACGGGATCTTGGGATGGTTTGGGCTGGAAAGGATCTCAGAGCTCATCCCATTCCAACCCCCACCATCCCAGAGTGCTCCAGCCTTGTCTGGGACACTCCCAAGGATGGGGAACGACTCCAGCCTGCTCTGGTGGAATTTTATGGCAAAAAAAGGAGCCGTTCCTGGGGACTCCATGGAGAATCCCATCCATTCTCATCCATTCTCTCCATGGACAACCACATCCCAAGGGGACCTTGTGCTGGGCCAGAAATGTGTTCCCATCGGGATTTATTCCTCCAAGCCTCACCTGGAGCCTCTGGCTCCTCCTGGGCACCCTCAGGCTGCCCTGGCCCATCCTCCCCGCAGCGGGGCCGTGCTGGGGGAGGAGGGATCTCCTTTCCGGGATCTCCTTCCCGGGATTCCTTCCCTGTAACTGCAGCCGCTCATCCGGCCGGGAAAACGGAGCTGCAGGGCCCTCATCCCCCTTCATCCTGCACATTGGGGTGGGATTGATGGGAACGGGCAGGGGTGGGTGCCCCTCACCTCCCCACCCCCACTGGGAAATCAGACCCGCTCCGGGAGTGAGGACCGTCCATAAAGGAGCTTTTATGGAGCTGCCTTTGGTGACATCCGCCCTTCACCTGGTGCGGCCGGGGAGCATTCCCGAGTTTTTTTCCCTGGAATGGGATCCCCCAGCGGGGTCGTGGTGGGTGGTCGGGGAAGTTCTGTAGAGCCCTTCTGCCCCTTGAAGCCAAAGGGAAACCTTATCCCGGTGCATCCCTGGAATTCTTCTCCTTGGGCGCTCTCACGGGCAGCGGGATCATTTCCAGAGCAGAGAAATTTTAGCTCCTGGAGAAGCTTTGGGGTGTTTGGCCAGCCAAGAGTCAGCTTCCCGGGATAACTGAGATTTTACTAAACGCAGAGATTTAATATAAAAATTAAAAAGCCAGAGTGCAATTTGGACCAAATATTGGCACCATGGGATGGGGACGGGATCATGGGGCTCCTGATCACAAGGCTCGGGCTGCTGGGTCCCTCGGGAATGGGGGATGAATTCCCTCCCAGGTGCACAATCCCACAGCAATCTGTTGTCAGGGTCTCCTGTTCTTTTTTTCCTGGTGAGATTTAAGGAGTGCAAACTTGAGCAGTGTTTGTGGGGTGCTGGACACGTGAATCGGGAGGGGAATCCATGGGATAAGCCGGGAAGAAAAATTAGGATGGATGGGGATGGGACAAAGGAGAAGGAGCTCGACCCTTTTGTGCTTCATGGGGTGGGAGAAACCACAGGAACGATGGTTGGGGCTGTGGGAGAATCCACCAGAGAGGGGATCACTGGGAATACGATAAAAATCGAGATTAAGGTGATTTTAATGTCATATTCCCGCCTGGAATTCACGGGTCACTCGAGATGACCGTGCTGCACGTCCCGCCCAGCAGCGCCCACTGTCACAGATGTCACTTCAGTGATGAGGTGACAGCAAGGTGGCACTGTACAGCCGGGAACATCGCCCTGGGATCCATTCCAGCTTTCCCGTTGGGTTTACGGATCTTAGGATGGGTTTTCAAATCATTAGCTCCCCGCTATCGTGGGTGAAAATGGCCATCTGCATTTCGTGTGGTTCTGCCCATCCCAGGGCCCGTGGCCCAGGCTTCAGTGCTGTTAAATGGATCAATGGGTTATTTTTAGGCTGGGTCTACTGGGAGAGCGTCGGGGTTGATCTGGTGAGAGCGGGAGTTTTGTGTTTTGGCTCTAAATCGCTGTTTCTGTGTCGAAGTGTAGATTTCCTACAGAATTCCTGCAGCAGAAAGGGCTGTCAGGCTTTGAAAAAAACTTCCCAGGGTGGTGGTGGCGTTCCCATCCCTGCAGGGATTTGAGGCCCTGAGGATGTGGGCCTTGGGGACACAGGGTGGTGGTGGCATCTCCGTCCCTGCAGGGATTTCAGAGCCCTGACAATGTGGCACTTGGAGACACAGGGAAGTGGTGGCATTCCCATCCCTGCAGGGATTTAAACCCCTGAGGATGTGGCACCTGGGGACATGGGGCAGTTGTGTCGTCCCCATCCCTGGAGAGATTTAAAGACCTGAGGATGTTGGCATTTGGGACAGGGGCAGTGTGACATCCCCATCCCTGCAGGATTTCAGAGCCCCACAGATGTGACACCTGGGGACACGGGGCGGTTTGTCATCCCCATCCTGCAGGGATTTAAAGCCCTGAGGATGTGGCATTTGGAGACATGGGCAGTGGTGGCATCTCCATCCCTGCAGGGATTCAGACTCCCACAGATGTGGCACTTGGGGATACAGGGTGGTGGTGGCATCCCCATGCCTGGAGAGGTTTCAAGCCCTGAGATGTGGCACTTGAGGACACGGGGCGGTGCTGGGGATGGCTGCACTCGACCCTTTTCCAGGTCTTTTCCAGCCCAGATGATGCCGTGCTCACCCAGGTGTGCAAACGTGGCTGTGGGAGCAGCCCGGAGGGGTGCCAGCTGTCCACAGAGGATCGGTGGGTGGCACATGGAGGATCTGAGGTGGCCCCTGGCAGAGGAGCCCAGTGGCCAGCAGTGACTGGCAGGTGGTAATCGTGTCCCTGTCCCATCTGTGCCGAGCCGGGAGGTGCCAGCGCCGCTCCCGGGGATGGGACAGGAGCTCACGGGTGGGCTCAGTGCCAGCCCGGGCTGTGCTGCTCCAGCTGTGCTCTCCAGCTCCGCTCCCTGGGGTTAAATGGGGTTCTGCCTTGTGAGGAGTCAGAATTTGGGAATAGGGGATCCTAAAAGCCTTTCCTGCAGGGATTGAAGAGTCTGTGCTTGAGCCGGGAGGTGCCAGTGCCGCTCCCGGTGGATGGGACAGGAGCTCAGGTGGGCTCAGTGCCAGCCTGGGGCTGTGCTGCTCCAGCTGTGCTGTTCCAGCTGTGCTGCTCCTGCTCTGCTCCCTGGGGTTAAATGGGGTTCTGCCTTGTGAGGAGGTGGAATTTGGGAATAGGGGATCCTAAAAGCCGGTCCTGTGGGATGAGGGGACACAGCCGGGTCGGGGTTGGGATCTGCTCCACTGGGACAGGGCAGAGGGAATGGCTTTGGACTTTGCCAGGGGAGGGACGGGTTGGAAATCAGGATAATTTCTTAATGGAAAAGGTTTTCCAGCCTGGCACAGCAGGGCGTGGTGGAGTCCCCATCCCTGGAGGGACCCCAAAGCTGAGTGGATGTGGCACGTTGGACATGTCAGTGGTGGCAGTGCTGGGTGTCAAAGCATCACAGATTTTACTAAAACCAGAGATTTACTAAACGTCAGAGATTTAATATAAAAATTAAAAATCCAGAGTGCAATTTTGGACCAAATATTGGCACAAGTGCCCTAATTATTCCCTGTTTTATACAGATACCTGGGCAACTCCCATGTAATTTAATAATTATAAATTAAAATCCAGTATGCAATTTGGACTAAATATTGGCACAAGTTCCCCCGTACTCCCTGTTTTATAAATATTCTGGACAACTCCATGTGACCTCCACAGTGGGAGTGCCAGGAGGGCTCCGAGTGCTGGATGCACGGGAGGAAGAGAGCAATTAGGCTAATGAGCTTTAATTGCAGAATCCCGGGATCATTTCAGTTGGAAAAGACCTCTGATCTGGGAGGATGAGGAGGGGCTGGAATTGCCAGAGCAGCTGGGGCTGCCCTGGAATCCCAGGCCAGCGGCAAATTGGGACAGTGGGAAGGTGTCCCTGCCCGTGGGTGGGGGGGAATGGGATGGATTGGGGTCCTTCCAACCAACCCATTCCATGATTCCATATTCACCAAGCCCCTCACAGATCCCTTTGGAGTAGAAAACTCCCAGCTTTCCTTCTCCAGAGCCGTTGTGGCTCTGGCTGCTTTGCAGAGGATTGGGATGAACTTCCCTCTGCTGGATTTGGGAATTTTCTTGTTTTGGATCCAAATCAATCCCAGAATGCTGCAGTTGGGGCCTGGGAAAAGCAGCACAGGCCATGGTTATTTGGTGCAAGGAATGGTGGGAGATCCTGATAAGAAGTTTGTTTGTATCCCTGAATTCCCACCCAGAGGGATGTTGGGGCAGGAAGGTTTTTTGGAGACATTGGGGTTACTTTGGGTGAAATCAGAAAACGCCGCCGTAAGAATTCGATTGCATCGCTGAGAGCTGTGCACA
>VKON01000090.1:10509-32778 GCA_009741485.1 Malurus cyaneus samueli | reverse complement strand
GATTTCTGATTAATTGGTCAAAATCTGGGCTTGGTTTGGCCAGACAGAGCTTTTGTTTGTGGAGCTTAATCGGGAGTTTCGTGTTTTTTGGGGTGAGAGCTCTTGCGAGCAGCACTTTAATTCCGTGATTTTCGGTTGGGGGTTTCTTTTGGATCTTCCCACAAATCCAGGCCGGGCTGGGTGAACTCAGAGCAGCCTGGTTGAGTGGTCTTCCCCAGTCAAACCCACCCAGTGCTTGGGTGCCGGGCTGGGCGGGGCTGGGTGTTCCCGGCGTCGGAAATTCCGGCTGCTGCAGATCCTCGAGTTTTATTTAAATCCCGATGTGCTGAGTTTTATTTAAATCCCGATGTGCTGAGCACCATCAAACAAGCCTGGCTTTTGTTGGTGCGGTGTCAGACAACAGAACAGACAGACAGACAGACGGGCAGGAGCCGTAGGTGTGCCCGGTGCTGTTTGGCATCGCCCCACGGTCCCTCCCGCCGCCCGGAGAGCCAACGCTCCGCTCCCCCGATCTAATCTCGTTAAATGTTCCAGGCGGTAATGCCTTAATTTGGCTGCTGACATGCGGGGCCGATGACGGCCAGGCGAGGCGGGGATCAGCTCTGGCAGCCACGGCAGATTGGGATCTTTTGTTGCGCGGATTAAGCGAACCTGAGCTCCGAGAGAGCCGTGCCGGGCGTGCCCGTGAGCAGGAATGGTCCCAGCGCGCTGAGTCACGGCCCCAAATGGCACAGGGAACCCAAATCCTCGTGCAAATGGCTGGTTGGTTCTCTGCTCTGCTGTCACCGTCCCCTGGGGGATCTGGGGGTGCAGGGATCTGCAGTGGGATTGATCTGGGTTGGGATTGTCCGGCCTGGAGAGGAGAAGGCTCTGGGGAGAGCTCCCCGGCCTTTCTGGAGGGGATTGAAGAAAGAGGAAAACGGCTTTCACACAGGCAGAACACGAGGGAAGGTTTTAAAGGAAAAGAGGAAGAGGTTTGGGTGGATATTGGGAAGGAACTCCTGGCTGGGACGGTGCTGAGGTCCTGACAGAGAGCTCCTCATCCCTGGGTGTGTCCCAGGCTAGCTGGAGCACCTGGGATGGTGGAAAGTGTCCCCATGGCATGGTGGCACTGGATCACCTTTAAACCCACCCAACCCAAACCATTCCATGATCTGAAATGTCTTTCCCAACTAAACGATTCCACGTTCTCCGTGCCCTAAAGAAACCAAAGACTGCCTTTTTCCCCTCAATTTGCGGCCACTCAGAAGCCGAGCGGACAAAGTCTGTTCTTGCTGCGCTCCTCTTAATTCCTAAAATCTGGAGGGGGAGGGAATCCTGCCTGGAGCACGCCCCTGCTCGGGATGGCTTTTCCAAAGGACTGGAAAACAATCGTTTCTGCAGGAGCAGGGGCTCTCTGGAACAGCGAGTTCTGAGCTTCCGGGATGCCAGAGGAAAGCGGCCGGCTGGAATGCGCCCGGCGCTGGAGCTCAGCGCCGCAGGAGCGGTTTTATTTAGCAGCTCGCGGTGGAAACTCTCGGCCCGTGGTATTTTTAGGTTCAGGGATTTCTTGGAGGTCACCCCGAGTTCATTGCTCCTTTCCCTCCTGCCCTGGTGGAGGTAGGAATCGGTGTTTGGAGTGGCCGAGGTCCAGAGCTGCTGTCCAAACCGTGTCCCTCAGGATGGCCGTGGTGTAGGGGTCGTGGAGTGAGCGGGCACAGCTCCTTTTCCAGCTTGTGGAAGGAAAAATTCTGCTTCTATTTTATCCCTGAGAAATCCCAGAATGGTTGGGTGGGGAGAAACCTTAAATCCAGTGTAGGGGTTGTGGGGTGAGCGGGCACAGCTCCTTTTCCAGCTTGTGGAAGGAAAAACTGCTTCTGTTTTATCCCTGAGAAATCCCAGACTGGTTTGGGTGGGGAGAAACCTTAAATCCCCTCCCACCCCTTGTTTGGCGGGGTCGTGGAGTGAGTGGGCACAGCTCCTTTCCCAGCTTGTGGAAGGAAAAATTGCTTCTGTTTTATCCTGAGAACCCCAGAATGGTTTGGGACAGGAGAGACCTTAAATCCCATCCCATCCCATCCCTACCCCCTGGATGGCTGCAGTGGCGGGGTCGTGGAGTGAGTGGGCACAGCTCCTTTCCCAGCTTGTGGAAGGAAAAATTGCTTCTGTTTTATCCCTGAGAAATCCCAAATGGTTTGGGGATGGGAGAGACCTTAAATCCCATCCCATCCCACCCCTGGATGGCTGCAGTGGTGGGGTCATGGGTGAGCGGGCACAGCTCCTTTTCCAGCTTGTGGAAGGAAAAATTCTGTTTTATCCCTGAGAAATCCGAATCTCAGATGGTTTGGGTGGGAGAGACTTAAATCCCATCCCTGGGTGGGCAGTGGCACCTCCCACCATCCCCAGGGTGCTCCATTGCCTCCGTTCCAGCCTGGCCTTGGACGCTTGCAGGGGTGAGGAGTTCACAACCTCTCTGCCAGGACCTCAGCACCCTCCAGAGGAGGAATTCCTTCCAAATCCCATCTCTCCCTGCCCTTGTCTGTTGAAAGCCATAATTTAGGGCGTTTAATGATCCCTCTGCCTTTCAGCCACTCGAAACTCCATCCAAAGAGCCCTTAATAGAAAGCAGAGCGGCCTCCAGCACGAATTTCTCCCCAGTAGCACATTTTTCCTATAGATTATCCTTTAATTTTCGTGGACGGGAGTGTTCTGCTCCCGTAAGGAGAGAGCCCAGCCTGTGTGGGGCTGCGTGCAGAAATATCCGCCGAGCCTGCCGATTTGTCCAAGAGGAAAAGGTGATGTCATGGGCTGTGGAAAGAAATATTTTTTATATCCCTCGCCTCGTCTGATCGCACTCGGGATATAAATAGCGGGGAAAGGCAGCGGGCGTGGAAGTGAAACCCGCGCCGGGCCGGGGTCGGGCAGAGCCGGATCCATCCAGGCTGTTTTCCAGGACCTTAACGGGAGCCGTGGCCAGCAGCTCGTTAGGCAGGGCCAGGAGTCAGAAATAGCCAGAAAATCGGGATATAATGGGAAAAGGGGAGACTGGGGAGCGGGAGGGAGTGGAGTCTATGCAGGGATGGGATTGAATCCCAGTTTGTTGCAGCTCAGCAACCACTTCCCACTGGGAGAGCTGGGAATGTTCCCTGAGAAGGAAAGACACAGGGAGAGCTCAGAGCCCTTTGGGCCTGAAGGGCTCCAGGAGAGCTGGAGAGGGACTGGGGCCAAGGCTGCAGGGACAGGACACAGGGAATGGATCCACTGGGAAAGGGGAGTTGGGCTGGGATCTTGGCAAGCAATTCCTGCCTGGGAGGGTGGCGAGGGCTGGGCTGGAATTGCCAGATTGCCCGGATCCCTGGGAATGTCCGAGGCCAGGCTGGACGTGGGGACAGTGGAGGTGACCCTGCCATGGGATCAGGATGGTCTTTAAGGTCCTTCCAACCAAACCATTCCATGATTCCATGGTTAATGGAGTTTTTCTGGGATTCTCAAGCACCAGCTCTGTGTTTTCCTAGGCTGAGTTTCCTCCTTGCCTGGAGAGGTGAAGGAAATGGGAAAGAAATGAGAGGTGAAAATGGGAATGGGAACAGTTTGGTTTAATCCCCTCGTTCCTCCTGCTCTTCCTGTGGGATTTGCCATATTGCAGCCCTGGCACTTTGTTCTGAGGGATCCTCACATTCTGCACTCGTTTGACTCCAATTATTGATCGTCAAGAGTTTGATTGGTTTGATTTTTCATGGGGCATCCCAGATCCCAATCCAGGCTGGGGTTTGGGAATGGGAGAGTCCGGTCAGGGAACATCTTCCTGTGCATTTCGAAGCTGCGGAGCAAATCCAAGCATTGCAGGATTTTGGGGAATAATTTTGGGAAATAGTCAGTCGGAAGTTGCAGATCTCATCCCAGGGAAGACGTGGACAAGGAAGGGAAGGGAATTCCTGCAGGAATTTTGTTTCCTCACCTTCACTCCAGGTAAAGAGCAAAGGGATCCTGTGGTTTCTCCCGCCCCACGGAGAGGGGGAGTTCCCTTCCATCCCACCTGGAGCTCAGGGGGACAGGGGTCACATTCCAGCTCTGAGAGGATCCCTGCAGGGAATTGGGGCAGGAATTGAGCCTGAATTGATGTAGAATCCCATTTTTTGGGATGGCTGATGCCTCATTTAGGGTTTGAGCAACGCACCACAAATGAAACGTTTGGGATGCAGGGCTGGGGTTGGGAAGCTCCTCTGGATTCCCTGTGGGATCTCTTTGCAGAGTTCCAATATTTTGAGGTGTTTTCCCTTAAATAACCCTTTCAATTGTTCTTGAATCAGAACCTGAGATCTTCTCCCATGTGGGAAGGGGCAGAAGGGACCCAGAGAGTGCAGGGCTCCCTTTGAGCTGTGGGGTGGATGGAATCCCTTTGGGAATTCCCTCAGGAATGTTTCAGGGAGGTTTTCTCTTCATATTCCGGGGGTTTTCCCAATCCCATGTCCTGGGCACAGCTGGAGGAGGGGGACCTGGAATGGAAAATCTGGGTGGGAACTTTCCAAACGGAGCCAGTGACAGCTTTTCTTGAACTTTTGGGCAGGATCTGGCCCTTATTATTGATCAAATTATTGATGGTTTCTCCAGCTACATTTAACTTCTGCTCTGGTTGGGAATGTCAGGATATTTTCCCCACTCCAGGCAGATTCGATACCTTTGGGCACACACTCATCTCTCCCTGCTCACATTTGCCATAATTTTGTCTTTTTTATCATGTTCTTGCCCCAAATCTCTCCTCTCCTTCCTCATCCCCAGCTCCTTCCATCCCATTTGTAATCCTGGTGTTCCCTGAGGAGCAGGGAGGGAACAGATCCGAGATCCAATGAGATGCTTTAAGGTGGGAATTCTAAAAAAACTCTGATTTCTTGGGGAAAAAGAACATTCCAGAAGTATTGAGGAGTATTGGCCACAAGGACCCTGGACCCCTGTCCTGAGCAGGACTCGAGATAAGGATGGCCCAGGTACTCAGGACCTTTTCCAGGCACTTTCAACCTTTTTGGCCTCCTCTTTCCCACCTTTTTTCCCACTGGGAAATGTTATTTTTTTCCTGGTATCCCACTGTGATTTCTCCCTGTGCCTCTCATCCCTTTGCTGTTACTTTGGGACCAGCCGTGGCCCTTAAAATATAATTCTTCTAATTTTTTTTTTTAATTGATATTATCATCATCATTGTCATTGTAATAATATTTAATTTTTAAAATGAGAAGGTTCTGCCTGCCCAGATGTCACAGCACCATGGGATGGGTTGGGTTGGGAAGGAACCTTTGGGATCATCCTGTTCCAACCTCCCAAACACCTTCCACCATCCCAGGTTGAACGGGATCCGTCCACCCCTTCGTGTCGGGGTCATTTGGAAAGTTTTTATTGGCTCTGGGATGAAAAAATTTGGGAAAACATTCCGGCCCTGCCGGTTGGCCAAACTTTTCCATCTTGTCCCAAGCGCTGTTTCAGGGTGAGCTTCCACCTGGGTTGAGAGCCCAGGATCCTGGAAAATTAATTACCAGCGGTTCAGATAATTAATTCTGTAAATCAGGGGTTGCTCCTTTCCCAAGATCCCATTGCTCCCGTCCCTCAGATGTTCCCAAAATTCCAGCCTGGGCCCTGGCAGCCCCGCTGGGCTGGAATGTGGATCACGGAGCAGGAAAGTCCCGTGGTCCAGCCCCAGGAGCAAAGCCCGGCCCACGGACTCTGCCAAAGCCACTAATGGGATCCAGGTTCTTAGGATGGGGACGGAGCTGCAGCCTGGCCACAGTCCCGTGCCTCAGTTTCCTCCTCTCCTCCATCAAAACCGGGGATATTTGTGGATATTGAGAGAAAGCAAAGCAGTAATTGGGGAAAAAAGGTGGATTTTTTTCCATTTCATGTGTACAACGTCCCAAGGTGAGCTCCCGTGGGACAAGAAGCTCCTCTTCCCAAAAAATCCTTGAAAATTTGGGATGGAAAAGGGTCGTTTTGGCTGCTGATGGCCAACAACCCCCGCGGTGCGGTGGGAGGTTTGCACGGAGCGGCAGAGCCGGGATTATTGCTCCTGTCAGCCTGGGATAAATGGAAAACACACGGATGGATGGAGGCCGGGGCTGGAGCTGACAACGAGCTGAGTGATCGGCCCCGGAGCCGGCGCAGAGCTCGTTAGGGCCGTCGCTTTTATTTGGGTTTTGCGTTCCCAGATTTTTCCGCCGTCTTTTTCGGGAAGCTGCTTGCGGCTGCCACGGCGGCTGAGGAGCCCTTCAGGAGCTGGGCCAAGAGCTCCACTAAAACCAGCTCTGACTCCTCGGAATTCCTGGGAGCTCCGTGCCCAGATGTCACAGGCGGGAGCTGCTCTAATAACCTACAAATGAGATTTGGGGTTTTTAAGTAGATTATGCTGAAGGGAATTTTTTTTTTNCTGTTCCACGTTGTAGACCCATCTCAAATGATCTATAAACCCATTTTCCCTCCCTCCAGTGGGTTTTCCTGTGGATCCACATGCTCAGCCGTGGATTGTTGGGCAGATGCTGCCCCGGCAGGGATCCCTCGGGCTGCGGCCAGCCCGGCGCTGCAGGAAGGACATTCCAGAGGTTTGGCCAAACCACTCTGTTTCTTGCATGTCAGGCTCAGGGCACTTTTATTCCAGTGCCCGAGGCCCGGCAGTGCTGGAGAAGGGCACATGGAGTGGTTTATTTATTTTTAAATCGGTGTTGAGTGCCTGACTCACAAAGGAAGGATCCTCCAAAGTTCAGAGCTGCCGCTCGCTGTGCTCCGTGGAAAAGGGACGGAAAAAGGGCAGGAAACACCAAAGCAGGAGCTTGGGGCAGATTTCGAGCCTTAACTCTGATTTTTCCTGCCCTGCTGGGTTTGAACTGCTCTCAGTGCTGCTTTAAACTCATCTTTTTGTGGTTTAATCCCATGAAAATTGCACTGATCCCACTTCCCTCGGGCAGCTCGGGTTCCAAATCCATCCCTCTCCATCCAGGAGGGATGCACTGGCATGGGGAGACTCAGAAGTGCTCAGATGCTCCCCAGAGTGCAAACAGGTCCTGTTAGCACTTGAGGCAGGCGGGGAGCGCCGCTGGGGTTTCTGGGCGCTGGGGATTGCGGAGCCTGTCGACACTCGGCGCTCTGGAACAATAAACGCAAACAAAACAATCAAATCCTCCTTCCCAGAGCATCCGGGACAAAGGGAGTGAAGGAAACGAGGAGCTGGGAGGAGAGGAGCAGAGCTGGGTACCCGTGGTTGGGTGTTAAATTCCTCGGGGTGGAGCAGGAGGCGCTGAGGTGATGAGGTGGGAGATACCGTTCCCACCACAATCACGGGATCTTGGGATGGTTTGGGCTGGAAAGGATCTCAGAGCTCATCCCATTCCAACCCCCACCATCCCAGAGTGCTCCAGCCTTGTCTGGGACAATCCCAAGGATGGCGAACGACTCCAGCCTGCTCTGGTGGAATTTTATGGCAAAAAAAGGAGCCGTTCCTGGGGACTCCATGGAGAATCCCATCCATTCTCATCCATTCTCTCCATGGACAACCACATCCCAAGGGGACCTTGTGCTGGGCCAGAAATGTGTTCCCATCGGGATTTATTCCTCCAAGCCTCACCTGGAGCCTCTGGCTCCTCCTGGGCACCCTCAGGCTGCCCTGGCCCATCCTCCCCGCAGCGGGGCCGTGCTGGGGGAGGAGGGATCTCCTTTCCGGGATCTCCTTCCCGGGATTCCTTCCCTGTAACTGCAGCCGCTCATCCGGCCGGGAAAACGGAGCTGCAGGGCCCTCATCCCCCTTCATCCTGCACATTGGGGTGGGATTGATGGGAACGGGCCAGGGGTGGGTGCCCCTCACCTCCCCACCCCCACTGGGAAATCAGACCCGCTCCGGGAGTGAGGAACCGTCCATAAAGGAGCTTTTATGGAGCTGCCTTTGGTGACATCCGCCCTTCACCTGGTGCGGCCGGGGAGCATTCCCGAGTTTTAGCTCCTGGAGAAGCTTTGGGGTGTTTGGCCAGCCAAGAGTCAGCTTCCCGGGATAACTGAGATTTTACTAAACGTCAGAGATTTAATATAAAAATTAAAAAGCCAGAGTGCAATTTGGACCAAATATTGGCACCATGGGATGGGGACGGGATCATGGGGCTCCTGATCACAAGGGCTCGGGCTGCTGGGTCCCTGGGGAATGAGGGATGAATTCCCTCCCAGGTGCACAATCCCAGAGTAATCTGTTGTCAGGGTCTCCTGTTCTTTTTTTTCCTGGTGGATTTAAGGAGTGCAAACATTGAGCAGTGTTTGTGGGGTGCTGGACACGTGAATCGGGAGGGGAATCCATGGGATAAGGCCGGGAAGAAAAATTAGGATGGATGGGGATGGGACAAAGGAGAAGGAGCTCGACCCTTTTGTGCTTCATGGGGTGGGGAGAAACCACAGGAACGATGGTTGGGGCTGTGGGAGAATCCACCAGAGAGGGGATCACTGGGAATACGATAAAAATCGGGATTAAGGTGATTTTAATGTCGTATTCCCGCCCGGAATTCGCGGGTCGCTCAAGATGACCGTGCCACATGTCCCGCCCAGCAGCGCCCACTGTCACAGATGTCACTTCAGTGATGAGGTGACAGCAAGGTGGCACTGTACAGCCGGGAACATCGCCCTGGGATCCATTCCAGCTTTCCCGTTGGGTTTACGGGATCTTAGGATGGGTTTTCAAATCATTAGCTCCCCGCTATCGTGGGTGAAAATGGCCATCTGCATTTCGTGTGGTTCTGCCCATCCCAGGGCCCATGGCCCAGGTTTCAGTGCTGTTAAATGGATCAATGGGTTATTTTTAGGCTGGGTCTACTGGGAGAGCGTCGGGGTTGATCTGGTGAGAGCGGGAGGTTTTGTGTTTTGGCTCTAAATCGCTGTTTCTGTGTCGAAGTGTAGATTTCCTACAGAATTCCTGCAGCAGAAAGGGCTGTCAGGCTTTGGAAAAAAACTTCCCAGGGTGGTGGTGGCGTCCCCATCCCTGCAGGGATTTGAGGCCCTGAGGATGTGGCATTTGGGGACACAGGGTGGTGGTGGCATCTCCGTCCCTGCAGGGATTTCAGAGCCCTGACAATGTGGCACTTGGAGACACAGGGAAGTGGTGGCATTCCCATCCCTGCAGGGATTTAAAGCCCTGCAGATGTGGCATTTGGGGGCACGGGGCAGTGGTGACTTCCCCATTCCTGCAGGGATTTAAAGCCCTGAGGATGTGGCACTTGGGGACACGGGGCGGTTCTGTTGTTCCCATCCCTGCAGGGATTTCAGAGCCCTGAGGATGTGGCATTTTGGGACATGGGGTGGTGGTGGCATCTCCATCCCTGCAGGGATTTAAAGCCCTGAGATGTGGCATTGGGGACACGGAGTGGTGGTGGCATCTCCATCCCTGGAAGGATTCAGAGCCCATAGATGTGGCACTTGGGGACATGAGGAAGTGATGGCATTGCCATCCCTGCAGGGATTTAAACCCCTGAGGATGTGGCACCTGGGGACATGGGGCAGTTGTGTCATCCCCATCCCTGGAGAGATTTAAACCCCTGAGGATGTGGCATTTGGGGACATGGGGCAGTGCTGACATCCCCATCCCTGCAGGGATTTCAGAGCCCCACAGATGTGACACCTGGGGGACACGGGGCAGTTTTGCATTCCCATCCCTGCAGGGATTTCAGAGCCCACAGATGTGACACCTGGGGGACACGGGGCGGTTTTGTCATCCCCATCCCTGCAGGGATTTCAGAGCCCCACAGATGTGACACCTGGGGGACACGGGGCGGTTTTGTCATCCCCATCCCTGCAGGGATTTAAAGCCCTGAGGATGTGGCATTTGGAGACATGGGGCAGTGGTGGCATCTCCATCCCTGCAGGGGTTTCAGACTCCCACAGATGTGGCACTTGGGGATACAGGGTGGTGGTGGCATCCCCATGCCTGGAGAGGTTTAAAGCCCTGAGGATGTGGCACTTGAGGACACGGGGCAGTGCTGCGGGATGGCTGCACTCGACCCTGCAGGTCTTTTCCAGCCCAGATGATGCCGTGCTCAGCCAGGTGTGCAAACGTGGCTGTGGGAGCAGCCCGGAGGGGTGCCAGCTGTCCACGGAGGATCGGTGGGTGGCACATGGAGGATCTGAGGTGGCCCCTGGCAGAGGAGCCCAGTGGCCAGCAGTGACTGGCAGGTGGGTAATCGTGTCCCTGTCCCCATCTGTGCCGAGCCGGAGGTGCCAGCGCCGCTCCCGGGGGATGGGACAGGAGCTCAGGTGGGCTCAGTGCCAGCCCGGGGCTGTGCTGTTCCAGCTGTGCTGCTCCAGCTCTGCTCCCTGGGGTTAAATGCGGTTCTGCCATTGTGGGAAGGCAGAATTTGGGAATAGGGGATCCTAAAAGCCGCTCCTGCGGGGATTGAGGGGTCTGCACCGAGCCAGGAGGTGCCAGCGCCGCTCCCAGGGATGGGACAGGAGCTCGGGTGGGCTCGGTGCCAGCCTGGGGCTGTGCTGCTCCAGCTGTGCTGCTCCAGTTGTGCTGCTCCTGCTCTGCTCCCTGAGGTTAAATGGGGTTCTGCCTTGTGAGGAGGTGTAATTTGGGAATAGGGGATCCTAAAAGCCTTTCCTGCAGGGATTGAAGAGTCTGTGCTGAGCCGGGAGGTGCCAGCGCCGCTCCCGGGGGATGGGATGGGAGCTCAGGTGGGCTCAGTGCCAGCCCGGGGCTGTGCTGTTCCAGCTGTGCTGTTCCAGCTGTGCTCCCTGGGGTTAAATGCGGTTCTGCCATTGTGGGAAGGCAGAATTTGGGAATAGGGGATCCTAAAAGCCTCTGCGGGGATTGAGGGGTCTGCACCGAGCCAGGAGGTGCCCAGTGCCGCTCCAGGGATGGGAACATGGAGCTCGGCGTGGGGCTCTGGTGCCAGCCCTGGGGGCTGTGCTGCTCCAGCTGTGCTGTTCCAGTTGTGCTGCTCCTGCTCTGCTCCCTGGGGTTAAATGGGGTTCTGCCTTGTGAGGAGTCAGAATTTGGGAATAGGGGATCCTAAAAGCCTTTCCTGCGGGGATTGAGGGTCTGCACCGAGCCGGGAGGTGCCAGTGCCGCTCCCGGTGGATGGGACAGGAGCTCGGGTGGGCTCAGTGCCAGCCCGGGGCTGTGCTGCTCCAGCTGTGCTGTTCCAGTTGTGCTGCTCCTGCTCTGCTCCCTGGGGTTAAATGGGGTTCTGCATTGTGAGGAGTCAGAATTTAGGAATAGAGGATCCTAAAAGCCTTCCTGCGGGGATTGAGGGGTCTGCACCGAGCCGGGAGGTGCCAGTGCCGCTCCAGGGGGATGGGATGGGAGCTCAGGTGGGCTCAGTGCCAGCCTGGGCTGTGCTGTTTCAGCTGTGCTGTTCCAGTTGTGCTGTTCCAGCTCTGCTCCCTGGGTTTGAATGGGGTTCTGCCTTGTGAGGAGGCGGAATTTGGGAATAGGGGATCCTAAAAGCCGCTCCTGCGGGGATTGAGGGGACACAGCCGGGTCGGGGTTGGGATCTGCTCCACATGGGACAGGGCAAGAGGGAATGGCTTTGGACTTTGCTAGGGGAGGGACGGGTTGGAAATCAGGATAATTTCTTAATGGAAAAGGTTTTCCAGCCCTGGCACAGCGGGTGGAGTCCCCATCCCTGGAGGGACCCCAAAGCTGAGTGGATGTGGCACTTGGGGACATGGTCAGTGGTGGCAGTGCTGGGTGTCTGTGATCTGAGAGAACTTTTCCAACCTCAAGGACTCCATAATTCCATGGCCCTTCCCACCCAAAGCCAGGAATGTTCTGGGTGACATCCTGTCCTCAGACTGACTTTGTGTCCGCCTTGACAATCTTTGAATCCAATGTTCATGAAGTTTTGCTGGGGCAAACTTCCACCAAAGCATCACAGATTTTACCTAAAACCAGAGATTTTACTAAACGTCAGAGATTTAATATAAAAATTAAAAATCCAGAGTGCAATTTGGACCAAATATTGGCACAAGTGCCCTAATTATTCCCTGTTTTATACAGATCCTGGGCAACTCCATGTAATTTAATAATTATAAAATTAAAAATCCAGTATGCAATTTGGACTAAATATTGGCACAAGTTCCCCCGTTACTCCCTGTTTTTATAAATATTCTGGACAACTCCATGTGACCTCCACAGTGGGAGTGCCAGGAGGGCTCCGAGTGCTGGATGCACGGGAGGAAGAGAGCAATTAGGCTAATGAGCTTTAATTGCAGAATCCCGGGATCATTTCGGTTGGAAAAGACCTCTGATCTGGGAGGGTGAGGAGGGGCTGGGAATTGCAGAGAACCGCTGGGGCTGCCCCTGGATCCCAGGCAGGCTGGACTTGGGACGGGACATGGTGTCCCTGCCATGGGTGGGGTGGGAATGGGATGGGATTTGGGGTCCCTTCCAACCCAACCCATTCCATGATTCCATAATTCACCAAGCCCCTCACAGATCCCTTTGGAGTAGAAAACTCCCAGCTTTCCCTTCTCCAGAGCCGTTGTGGCTCTGGCTCTTTGCAGAGGATTGGGATGAACTTCCCTCTGCTGGATTTGGGAATTTTCTTGTTTTGGATCCAAATCAATCCCAGGAATGCTGCAGGTTGGGGGCCCTGGGAAAAGCAGCACAGACCATGGATTTGGTGCAGGAATGGTGGGGAGATCCTGATGTTTGTTTGTTCCCTGATTCCCACCCAGGGAATGTTGGGGCAGGAAGGTTTTTTGGAGACATTGGGGTTACTTTGGGTGAAATCAGAAAACGCCGTCGTAAGAATTCGATGCATTCTGCATCGCGAGAGCTGTGCACCGGCCCTGACTTACAAAAATAAACAAATACTGGAAATAGTTCGTGTTAACTGGCCCATCAAAAAAATAAATACTGGAATAGTTGGTGTTAACCGGCCAACTCCTGCACCCAGCTCGTGTTTTCTGGATAATGCACTGGGATGGCAGCGGTCGGGTCCTGTGAGTCACCCCGAGCCTTCCTCTTGCTGAGCAAACCCTGAGTTCCTTAAATGGGATAATTTGTCTCCCTGGCTCCGTTCTTTGTGTTTTCTGATTAATTGGTCAAAATCTGGCTTGGTTTGGCCAGACAGAGCTTTTGTTTGTGGAGCTTAATCGGGAGTTTCGTGTTTTTTGGGGGTGAGAGCTCTTGCGAGCAGCACTTTAATTCCTGTGATTTTCGGTTGGGGGTTTCTTTTGGATCTTCCCACAAATCCAGGCCGGGCTGGGTGAACTCAGAGCAGCCTGGTTGAGTGGTCTTCCCCAGTCAAACCCACCCAGTGCTTGGGTGCTGGGCTGGGCGGGGCTGGGTGTTTCCCGGCGTCGGAAATTCCGACTGCTGCAGATCCTCGAGTTTTATTTAAATCCCGATGTGCTGAGTTTTATTTAAATCCCGATGTGCTGAGCACCATCAAACCAAGCCTGCTTTTGTCTGGTGCGGTGTCAGCAGACAGACAGCACAGACAGACAGAACGGGCAGGAGCCGTAGGTGTGCCCGGTGCTGTTTGGCATCGCCCCACGGTCCTCCCGCCGCCCGGAGAGCCAACGCTCCGCTCCCCCGATCTAATCTCGTTAAATGTTCCAGGCGGTAATGCTTAATTGGCTGCTGACATGCGGGGCCGATGACGCCAGGCGAGGCGGGATGCAGCTCTGGCAGCCACGGCAGATTGGGATTTTTGTTGCGCGGATTAAGCGAACCTGAGCTCCGAGAGAGCCGTGCCGGGCGTGCCGTGAGCAGAATGGTCCCAGCGCGCTGAGTCACGGCCCCAAATGGCACAGGGAACCCAAATCCTCGTGCAAATGGCTGGGTTGGTTCTCTGCTCTGCTGTCACCGTCCCCTGGGGGATCTGGGGGTGCAGGGATCTGCAGTGGGATTGATCTGGGTTGGATTGTCCGGGCCTGGGAGGAAAGGCTCTGGGGAGAGCCCCCGGCCTTCGGAGGGATTGAAAGAAAAAGAGGAAAACGGCTTTCACACAGGCAGAACAACGAGGGAAGGGTTTTAAAGGAAAAAGAGAAGAGGTTTGGGTGGGATATTGGGAAGGAACTCCCTGGCGGACGTGCTGAGGTCCTGACAGAGAGCTCCTCATCCTGGGTGTGTCCCAGGCTAGCTGGAGCACGTGGATGGGAAAGTGTCCCCATGGATGGTGGCACTGATCACCTTTAAAACCACCACCCAAACCATTCCATGATCTGAAATGTCTTTCCCAACCTAAAACGATTCCACGTTTCTTCCGTGCCCTAAGAAACCAAAGACTGCCTTTTTCCCCTCAATTTTGCGGCCACTCAGAAGCCGAGCGACAAAAGTCTGTTCTTGCTGCGCTCCTCTTAATTCCTAAAATCTGGAGGGGGGAGGGAATCCTGCCTGGAGCACAGCCCCTGCTCGGGATGGCTTTTCCAAAGGACTGGAAAACAATCGTTCTGCAGGAGCAGGGGCTCTCTGGAACAGCGAGTTCTGAGCGTTCCGGGATGCCAGAGGAAAGCGGCCGGCTGGAATGCGCCCGGCGCTGGAGCTCAGCGCCGCAGGAGCGGTTTTATTTAGCAGCTCGCGGTGGAAACTCTCGGCCCGTGGTATTTTAGGTTCAGGGATTTCTTGGAGGTCACCCCGAGTTCATTGCTCCTTTCCCCTCCTGCCCTGGTGGAGGTAGGAATCGTGTTTGGAGTGGCCGAGGTCCAGAGCTGCTGTCCAACCGTGTCCCTCAGGATGGCCGTGGTGTAGGGGTCGTGGAGTGAGCGGGCACAGCTCCTTTTCCAGCTTGTGGAAGGAAAAACTTCTGCTTCTATTTTATCGCCTGAAAATCCCAGAATGGTTTGGGTGGGGAGAAACCTTAAATCCAGTGTAGGGGTTGTGGGGTGAGCGGGCACAGCTCCTTTTCCAGCTTGTGGAAGGAAAAACTGCTTCTGTTTTATCCCTGAGAAATCCCAGACTGGTTTTGGGTGGGAGGAAACTTAAATCCCCTCCCACCCCTTGTTTGGCGGGGTCGTGGAGTGAGTGGGCACAGCTCCTTTCCCAGCTTGTGGAAGGAAAATTGCTTCTGTTTATCCTGAAAAACCCCAAATGGTTTGGGAAGGAGAGACCTTAAATCCCATCCATCCCATCCAAGCCCCCTGGATGGCTGCAGTGGCGGGGTCGTGGAGTGAGTGGGCACAGCTCCTTTCCCAGCTTGTGGAAGGAAAAATTGCTTCTGTTTTATCCCTGAGAAATCCCGAATGGTTTGGGGGTGGGAGAGACCTTAAATCCATCCCATCCCACCCTGGATGGCTGCAGTGGTGGGGTATGTGAGTGAGCGGGCACAGCTCCTTTCCAGCTTGTGGAAGGAAAAATTCTGTCTGTTATCCCTGAGAAATCCCAGAAGTCTCAGTACTGGTTTGGGTGGGAGAGACCTTAAATCCCACCCTGGGTGGGCAGGGGCACCTCCCACCATCCAGGGTGCCCCATGTCCTGTCCAGCTGGCTTGGACGCTTGCAGGGGTGAGGAGTCACAACCTCTCTGCCAGGACCTCAGCACCTCCAGGGAGGAATTCCTTCCCAAAATCCCATCTCTCCCTGCCCTTGTCTGTTGAAAGCCATCAATTTAGGGCGTTTAATGATCCCTCTGCCTTTCAGCCACTCGAAACTCCATCCAAAGAGCCTTAATAGAAAGCAGAGCGGCCTCCAGCACGAATTTCTCCCCAGTAGCACATTTTTCCTATAGATTATCCTTTATTTTCGTGGACGGGAGTGTTCTCTCCCGTAAGGAGAGAGCCCAGCCTGTGTGGGGCTGCGTGCAGAAATATCCGCCGAGCTGCCCGATTTGTCCAAGAGGAAAAGGTGATGTCAGGGCTGTGGAAAGAAATATTTTTTATATCCCTCGCCTCGTCTGATCGCACTCGGGATATAAATAGCGGGGAAAGCAGCGGGCGTGGAAGTGAAACCCGCGCCGGGCCGGGGTCGGGCAGAGCCGATCCATCCAGGCTGTTTTCCAGGACCTTAACGGGAGCCGTGGCCAGCAGCTCGTTAGGCAGGGCCAGGAGTCAGAAATAGCCAGAAAATCGGGATATAATGGAAAAGGGAGACTGGGGAGCGGGAGGGAGTGGAGTCTATGCAGGGATGGGATTGAATCCCAGTTTGTTGCAGCTCAGCACCACTTCCCACTGGGAGAGCTGGGAATGTTCCCCTGGAGAAGGAAAGGACACAGGGAGAGCTCAGAGCCCCTTTTGGGCCTGAAGGGGCTCCAGGAGAGCTGGAGAGGGACTGGGGCCAAGGGCTGCAGGGACAGGACACAGGGAATGGATCCTCACTGGAAAAGGGGAGTTGGGCTGGGATCTTGGCAAGCAATTCCTGCCTGGGAGGGTGGCAAGGGGCTGGGCTGGAATTGCCAGATTCCCCGGATCCCTGGGAATGTCCAGGCCAGGCTGGACTTGGGGACAGTGGGAGGTGACCTGCCATGGGATCAGGATGTTCTTTAAGGTCCTTTTCCAACCAAACCATTCCATGATTCCATGGTTAATGGAGTTTTTCTGGGATTCTCAGCACCAGCTCTGTGTTTTCCTAGGCTGAGTTTCCTCCTTGCCTGGAGAGGTGAAGGAAAGGGAAAGAAATGAGAGGTGAAAATGGGAATGGGAAAGTTTGGTTTAATCCCCTCGTTCCTCCTGCTCTTCCTGTGGGATTTGCCATATTCCAGCCCTGGCACTTTGTTCTCGAGGGATCCTCACATTCTGCACTCGTTGACTCCATTATTGATCGTCAGAGTTTGATTGGTTTGATTTTTCATGGGGCATCCCAGATCCCAATCCAGGCTGGGGTTTGGGAATGGGAGAGTCCGGTCAGGGAACATCTTCCTGTGCATTTCGAAGCTGCGGAGCAAATCCAAGCATTGCAGGATTTTGGGGAATAATTTTGGGAAATAGTCAGTCGGAAGTTGCAGATCTCATCCAGGGAAGACGTGGACAAGGAAGGGAAGGGAATTCCTGCAGGAATTTTGTTTCCTCACCTTCACTCCAGGTAAAGAGCAAGGGATCCTGTGGTTTCTCCCGCCCCACGGAGAGGGGAGTTCCCTTCCATCCCACCTGGAGCTCAGGGGGACAGGGTCACATTCCAGCTCTGAGAGGATCCCTGCAGGGAATTGGGGCAGGAATTGAGCCTGAATTGATGTAGAATCCATTTTTGGGATGGCTGATCTCATTTAGGGTTTGAGCAACGCACCACAAATGAGAAACGTTTGGGATGCAGGGCTGGGGTTGGGAAGCTCCTCTGGATTCCTGTGGGATCTCTTTGCAGAGTTCCAATATTTTGAGGTAGTTTTCCCTTAAATAACCTTTCAATTGTTCTGAATCAGAACCTGAGATCTTCTCCATGTGGGAAGGGGCAGAAGGGACCCAGAGAGTGCAGGGCTCCCTTTGAGCTGTGGGGTGGATGGAATCCCTTTGGGAATTCCCTCAGGAATGTGTTCAGGGAGGTTTTCCCTTCATATTCCGGGGGTTTTCCCAATCCCATGTCCTGGGCACAGCTGGAGGAGGGGACCTGAAGGAAATCTGGGTGGGAACTTTCCAAACGGAGCCAGTGACAGCTTTTCTTGAACTTTTGGGCAGGATCTGGCCCTTATTATTGATCAAATTATTGATGGTTTCTCCCAGCTACATTTAACTTCTGCTCTGGTTGGGAATGTCAGGATATTTTCCCCACTCAGGCAGATTCGCGATACTTTGGGCACACACTCATCTCTCCCTGCTCACATTTGCCATATTTTTGTCTTTTTTATCAGTTCTTGCCCCAAATCTCTCCTCTCCTTCCTCAATCCCCAGCTCTTCCATCCCATTTGTAATCCTGGTGTTCCCTGAGGAGCAGGGAGGGAACAGATCCGAGATCCAATGAGATGCTTTAAGGTGGGAATTCTAAAAAAACTCTGATTTCTTGGGGAAAAAGAACATTCCAGAAGATTGAGGAGTATTGGCCACAAGGACCCTGGACCCTCTGTCCTGAGCAGGACTCGAGATAAGGATGGCCCAGGTTACCAGGACCTTTTCCAGCACTTTCAACCTTTTTGGCCTCCTTCCCACCTTTTTTCCCACTGGGAAATGTTATTTTTTTCCTGGTATCCCACTGTGATTTCTCCCTGTGCCTCTCATCCCTTTGCTGTTACTTTGAGAAGGTTCTGGGTTTTTTTTTTCTCTCTCTTCATTGCCTTTAGATCAGAAAGTCCAAAAATCAGCCTCAGAAACCTCAGCTTTTAGTTTGGGACCAGCCATGGCCCTGAAAATATAATTCTTCTAATTTTTTTTTTTTAATTGATATTATCATCATCATTGTCATGTAATAATATTTAATTTTTAAATGAAGAAGGTTCTGCCTGCCCAGATGTCACAGCACCATGGGATGGGTTGGGTTGGGAAGGAACCTTTGGGATCATCCTGTTCCAACCTCCCAAACACCTTCCACCTCCCAGGTTGAACGGGATCCGTCCACCCCTTGTGTCGGGGTCATTTGGAAGTTTTTATTGGCTCTGGGATGAAAAAATTTGGGAAAACATTCCGGCCTGCCGGTTGGCCAAACTTTTCCATCTTGTCCAAGCGCTGTTTCAGGGTGAGCTTCCACCTGGGTTGAGAGCCCAGGATCCTGGAAAATTAATTACCAGCGGTTCAGATAATTAATTCTGTAAATCAGGGGTTGCTCCTTCCCAAGATCCCATTGCTCCCGTCCCTCAGATGTTCCCAAAATTCCAGCCTGGGCCCTGGCAGCCCCGCTGGCTGGAATGTGGATCCAACGAGAGGAAAGTCCCGTGGTCCAGCCCCAGGAGCAAAGCCCGGCCCAAGACTCGCAAAGCCACTAATGGGATCCAGGTTCTTAGGATGGGGACGGAGCTGCAGCCTGGCCACAGTCCCGTGCCTCAGTTTCCTCCTCTCCTCCATCAAAACCGGGGATATTTGTGGATATTGAGAGAAAGCAAGCAGTAATTGGGAAAAAAGGTGGATTTTTTTCCATTTCATGTGTACAACGTCCCAAGGTGAGCTCCCGTGGGACAAGAAGCTCCTCTTCCCAAAAAATCCTTGAAATTTTGGGATGGAAAAGGGTCGTTTTGGCTGCTGATGGCCAACAACCCCTGCGGTGCGGTGGAGGTTTGCACGGAGCGGCAGAGCCGGGATTATTGCTCCTGTCAGCCTGGGATAATGGAAAACACACGGATGGATGGAGGCCGGGGCTGGAGCTGACAACGAGCTGAGTGATCGGCCCCGAGAGCCGGCGCAGAGCTCGTTAGGGCCGTCGCTTTTATTTGGGTTTTGCGTTCCCAGATTTTTCCGCCGTCTTTTTCGGGAAGCTGCTTGCGGCTGCCACGGCGGCTGAGGAGCCCTTCAGGAGCTGGGCCAAGAGCTCCACTAAAACCACTCTGACTCCTCGGAATTCCTGGGAGCTCCGTGCCCAGATGTCACAGGCGGGAGCAGCTCTAATAACCTACAAATGAGATTTGGGGTTTTTAAGTAGATTATGCTGAAGGGATTTTTTTTTTTCCTCAGTTTTTGGTTTTTTTTAGTTGGTTTTTTTTTTTTTTTTTTTGGTAAATGATAGGGTTGCAATCGGATCTCTTGATGAAATCAGCTTTTTGGGGGTGGGGAAGGATTGGATGCAGCAGCCTGGCTCCGGACGGGAGCTTAAATCTGTGTTCCATCAAAAAAGGCTGGAAATGGCTGCGTGTGTGATGGCTTTCGGTTTTCGCGGATGAGTGTCCATCCCATGGGAATGCTGCTGCCTGCAGAAAGGCTCCTGGGGAGTTCAGAGCCCCAACTGACCCTTGGGAAGGAATTCCTGCCTGGGAAGGTGAGGAGGTCCTGGCATGGAGAGTCCAGGGGAGCTGTGGCTGCCCCTGGATCCCCAAAATCCCAGCTGAGCTGGAACTGCAGCCCTGGCAAAGGAATGTGGAGCGGAGCTTCCAGTCTGAGACTGCTCTGGAGCCAGGCTGGGAGAGCTGGGAATGTTCCCCCGGAGAAGGAAGGACACAGGGAGAGCTCAGAGCCCTTTTGGGCCTGAAGGGGCTCCAGGAGAGCTGGAGAGGGACTGGGGCCAAGGGCTGCAGGGACAGGACACAGGGAATGGATCCACTGGGAAAGGGGAGCTTGGGCTGGGATCTTGGCAAGGAATTCCTGCCTGGGAGGGTGGCGAGGGCTGGGCTGGAATTGCCAGATTGCCCCGGATCCCTGGGAATGTCCAAGCCAGGCTGGACACTGGGCTGGGAGCAGCCTGGGACAGGGGGAGCCCATGGGGATCAGGAGGATTTTTAAGCTCCCTTCAAACCCAAACCTTTCCCTCATTCCATGGCAGTGGGGTGATAATGAGATGATCTTTAAGATCCCTTCTATCCCAAACCATTCCCTGATTCCTTGACATTGGGATGGGTACAAGATGACCTTTAAGGTCTCCTCCATCCCAAACCATCCATGATTCTGACATGTCAGCAGCTGGAGCAGCTTCGTGCGTGACTTTCCCGTGGAATTGCTGGGAAAAGGGGTTAAAACACGAGCGCGGAAGCGCAGAATGGGAATTTGCGGGGAAACCTTGGACTTCTGAGAACTTGAGGGGATCTCATCCAACACCTCAGAGCTCAGCTCATCTCGAGGGGCCGGGCACGCTCTCCTCCTCCGAATCATCCGGTTCCACCACGGAACGGCGCTCCCCGGGGACGCGAGCCCGCGCCATCAATCCAGCCTCGGCGCGGACGCTTTCTGTGACACCTCATCAAGCGCCTTTCCTCGCTGCGCCGCGGCTCCCGAACGTCATCCCGGAGCTGTGGGATCCCTCCCGAGCGCGCTGCGGCCGAGCCGAGGCGATGTGGTTTTGCCTGTAGCTTTAGGCTAAACTAAGCCAGATGTGAACGGCCCCTTTTTTTTTTTTTTTTTTTTTTTTGAAGTCGGTTCCTCCTTCTCCCGTCGCATTCCTTCGGTTGACGGAGCTTTCGGAGAATCTCTCCTCCTGCGGGAATCCTGGCCGGGGTTAATCCGTCACTTCTGGGCATTCCAGGAAAACGCGAGCCCGGCTTAAGTTTACCCCCTGGTGTGGGGATGAGGAGTTGGGAGAGCCGCGACCACCCCGGGTCACGGGCAGGGCTGAGGAGCAGGAGAAGCGTTGGAGAAACCTCCTCCAGCTTCATTCCCAAGGGTCCTTCCAGCGGGCTTGGGAGAGGGAAGGAAGGGAATTTCCGCAGATAATTTTGGATTTTGGGAAGCTCAAGGTTTCGGTGATATTGGGCAACTTCTGTCCGGGAGTTTTGCGCAGCTGTTGGAGGGCGTGTCCTGCCTGGTGTGGGATTGAGGGTCTGCTCGAGTTCATCCGCTGATTCTGGTTCAGATTAAAAAAAAAATAAGCCCAAAAAACTCACAGCTGCATAAATTGGTAGGAAAATACCACAATGAGGCTGTTTTGCCAACCAGCGCATTTGCATTCCGCCGTAACTCTAAAAATGGGAAGAAATGGGGTTTTCACCTGTGAGTGGAGAGCTGCGAGTTCCAGAATGGCTTCAGAAAATTCCTTGAGAAGTTCCTGGTTTTCTTTCAGAGAAAATCAGAATCATGGAGGAAGTTAATTGCCTTTTACTTGTGTGTTCTATATTTTTTTATTACGGTTATTATTATTATATTAATTGCAACACTCTATTTCAGTTTTTGAGCTTAAACCTTCAGTTTTGGAGCTGAGCCCCTTGGCCTCTGGATTCTGTGGGAAAGCAATGAGTTAAAAATCGCTGTGTTCCCAGACTGGTCCTGTCTCAGGGCGGCAGTTCTCGGGGGCTGGTGTTATTGCTGAATAATCTCCGTGACACTGACGATGAGTGACAGCCCAATTACAGCGCTGGGGCTGCTCCGCCGAGGAATTTGGCTGCAGAAGCCGCCCGTGGTTCCCACAGGTGGACGTTGCTCCTTCTCACCAGAATTGGGCTGTCTGGTGAAGGTTGAGCCGAGGAGGAGGAGGAGTTGAGCAATCGTTCTGGCTTGAGCAGAACGAGGGGATGGAGCCAAGGGTGGGATCTGTGGAAGCTCGGTCACGTCCGGCCCAGCAGCAGCATTGAATCCTAAAAATTTTGGTATGGAAGAGACCTTAAATCCCATCCCATTCCCACCCATCCATGGCAGGGACACCTCCCACTGTCCCCAATGTCCAGCCTGGCCTCGGACATTCCCAGGGATCCGGGGCAATCTGGCAATTCCAGCCCAGCCCCTCGCCACCTCCCAGGCAGGAATCCTTGCCAAGATCCAGCCCAAGCTCCCCTTTCCCAGTGGGATCCATTCCCTGTGTCCTGTCCTGCAGCCCTTGGCCCCAGTCCCTCTCCAAGCTCTCCTG
>VKON01000090.1:0-10484 GCA_009741485.1 Malurus cyaneus samueli | reverse complement strand
TTCTCCCAGATTTTTTTTCCGTGTGCTTCCGCCTGCTTTTTCTTGTTTCTGAGAGAGAGTAGATCAAGAACAAAGCTCTGCTGATCACATCGCTTGCAGGCGGGCTATTGTCCACGAGCGGCTGAGGAGCCCTTCAGGAGCTGGGCCAAGAGCTCCTACTAAAACCAGCTCTGAACCCCTCGGAATTCCTGGGAGCTCCGTGCCCAGATGTCACAGGCGGGAGCTGCTCTAATACCTACAAATGAGATTGGGAGTTTTTAAGTAGGATTATGCTGAAGGGAATTTTTTTTTTCCTCATGTGTTTTTTTTTTTTAGTTGGTTTTTTTTTTTTTTTTTTTTGGTAAATGATAGGGTTGCAATCGGATCTCTTGATGAAATCAGCTTTTTGGGGGGTGGGGAAGGATTGGATGCAGCAGCCTGGCTCCGGACGGGAGCTAAATCTGTGTTCCATCAAAAAAGGCTGGAAATGCTGCGTGTGTGATGGCTTTCGGTTTTCGCGGATGAGTGTCCATCCCATGGAATGCTGCTGCCTGCAGAAAGGCTCCTGGGGAGTTTCAGAGCCCCAACTGACCCTTGGGAAGGATTCCTGCCTGGGAAGGTGAAGAGGTCCCTGGCATGGAGAGTCCAGGGAGCTGTGGCTGCCCTGGATCCCCAAAATCCAGCAGCTGGGAACTGCCCCTGGCAAAGGAATGTGGAGCGGAGCTTCCAGTCTGAGACTGCTCTGGAGCCAGGCTGGGAGAGCTGGGAATGTTCCCCTGGAGAAGGGAAGGACACAGGGAGAGCTCAGAGCCCTTTTGGGGCCTGAAGGGCTCCAGGAGAGCTGGAGAGGGACTGGGGCCAAGGGCTGCAGGGACAGGACACAGGGAATGGATCCCACTGGGAAAGGGGAGCTTGGGCTGGGATCTGGCAAGGAATTCCTGCCTGGGAGGGTGGCGAGGGGCTGGGCTGGAATTGCCAGATTGCCCCGGATCCCTGGGAATGTCCCAGGCCAGGCTGGACACTGGGGCTGGGAGCAGCCTGGGACAGGGGAGCCCATGGGATCAGAGGATTTTAAGCTCCCTTCAAACCCAAACCTTCCCTCATTCCATGGCAGTGGGGTGATAATGAGATGATCTTTAAGATCCTTCTATCCCAAACCATCCCTGATTCCTTGACATTGGGATGGGTACAAGATGACCTTTAAGGTCCTCCTCCATCCCAAACCATCCATGATCCTGACAATGTCAGCAGCTGGAGCAGCTTCGTGCGTGACTTTCCCGTGGAATTGCTGGGAAAAGGGGTTAAAACACGAGCGCGGAAGCGCAGAATGGGAATTTGCGGGAAACCTTGGACTTCTGAGAATTGAGGGGATCTCATCCAACACCTCAGAGCTCAGCTCATCTCTGAGGGGCCGGGCACGCTCTCCTCCTCCGGAATCATCCGGTTCACCACGGAACGGCGCTCCCGGGGACGCGAGCCCCGCGCCATCAATCCAGCCTCGGCGCGGACGCTTTCTGTGACACTCATCAAGCGCCTTTCCTCGCTGCCGCCCCGGCTCCCGAACGTCATCCCGGAGCTGTGGGATCCCTCCCGAGCGCGCTGCCGGCCGAGCCGAGGCGACTGTGGTTTGCTGTAGCTTTAGGCTAAACTAAGCCAGATGTGAGGCCCCTTTTTTTTTTTTTTTTTTTTTTTTTTGAAGTCGGTTCCTCCTTCTCCCGTCGCATTCCTTCGGTTGACGGAGCTTTTCGGAGAATCTCTCCTCCTGCGGGAATCCTGGCGGGGTTAATCCGTCACTTCTGGCATTCCAGGAAAACGCGAGCCCGGCTTAAGTTTACCCCCTGGTGTGGGGATGAGGAGTTGGGAGAGCCGCGCACCCCGGGTCACGGGCAGGGCTGAGGAGCAGAGAGAAGCGTTGGAGAAACCTCTCCAGCTTCATTCCAAGGGTCCTTCAGCAGGGCTTGGGAAGGGAAGGAAGGGAATTTCCGCAGATAATTTTGGATTTTGGGAAGCTCAAGGTTTCGGTGATATTGGGCAACTTCTGTTCCGGGATTTTGCGCAGCTGTTGGAGGGCGTGTCCTGCCTGGTGTGGGATTGAGGGTCTGCTCGAGTTCATCGCTGATTTCTGGTTCAGATTAAAAAAAAAATAAGCCCCAAAAAACTCCACAGCTGCATAAATTGGTAGGAAAATACCACAATGAGGCGGTTTTGCCAACCAGCGATTTGCTTCCCGTAACTCTAAAAATGGGAAGAAATGGGTTTTTCACCTGTGAGTGGAGAGCTGCGAGTTCCAGAATGGCTTCAGAAAATTCCTGAGAAGTTCCTGGTTTTCTTTCAGAGAAAATCAGAATCATGGAGAGAGTTAATTGCCTTTTACTGTTGGTTCTATATTTTTATACTGTGTTATTATTATTATTATTGCAACACTCTATTTCAGTTTTTGAGCTTAAACCTCAGTTTGGAGCTGAGCCCTTGGCCTCTGGATTCTGTGGGAAACAATGAGTTTAAAAATCGCTGTGTTCCCAGACTGGTCCTGCTCAGGGCGGCAGTTTCTCGGGGGCTGGTGTTAATTGCTGAATAATCTCCGTGACACTGACGATGAGTGACAGCCCAATTACGCGCTGGGGCTGCTCCGCCGAGGAATTTGGCTGCAGAAGCCGCCCGTGGTTCCCACAGGTGGGACGTGCTCCTTTCACCAGAATTGGGCTGTCTGGTGAAGGTTGAGCCGAGGAGGAGGAGGAGTTGAGCAATCGGTTCTGGCTTGAGCAGAACGAGGGATGGAGCCAAGGTGGGATCTGTGGAAGCTCGGTCACGTCCGGCCCAGCAGCAGCATTGAATCCTAAAAATTTTGGATGGAAGAGACCTTAAATCCCATCCCATTACCCCATCCATGGCAGGGACACCTCCCACTGTCCCAATGTCCAGCCTGGCCTCGGACATTCCCAGGGATCCGGGCAATCTGGCAATTCCAGCCCAGCCCCTCGCCACCCTCCCAGGCAGAATTCCTTGCCAAGATCCCAGCCCAAGCTCCCCTTTCCAGTGGGATCCATTCCCTGTGTCCTGTCCCTGCAGCCTTGGCCCCAGTCCCTCTCCAGCTCTCCTGGAGCCCCTTCAGGCCCCAAAAGGGCTCTTGAGCTCTCCCTGTGTCCTTCCCTTCTCCAAGGGAACATTCCCAGCTCTCCCAGAATCCTCCAGAGCAGAGGGGACTCCATCCCTGCAGCAGCTCCGGGTCCCTCTGGGCTCTCTCCAGCAGCTCCAGCTTCTCCTGAAATTGTCTCAGGGCTGGTACATCCCTGTTGTGAATTAAATTTACAAATGAGCAGCACCCACTAATTCCAGGCACAGGATCCCACCCCAGTCCGGGTCTGTGTGCCCATGTCAGAACAGTGAGCTCGGTTTCTTGTTTAAAACACCTCCCAGCTCCATTTTTGTGTGCAAAATCCGCCCATTCCCGATATTTTAACCATCTTTCCAAGGTGATTTTGTGACACTTGGCCACAGGCAGAGCTTCCCAGTCAGTCACAGGGGGAGTGGTGATGAAAGTGCTCCCTCAGACCAGATCACAGCCAGGATTTGCTGCCCTGCAGGAGAACCCTCAGGACCTCTAAGCTGGGTTTGAAAACTGAGGAAATCACTGAGCCTTGTCCCCTGGTCAGCTCAGAGTCACTCCCTAAGCTGGGTTTGCAAACTGAGGAAATCACTGAGCCTTGTCCCCTGGTCAGGTCAGAGCTTCTCCTGGTGATAAATTTTGCCATTCTTTCAGGTGCTGAATTTCTGTTCAGGAGCATTTCTCTCCCAGCTTTTATTCAGAACTGTCTCAAATCATTAAAAACACAAATTAAACTTCCAGGCAGCCCTGCCTGAGCGAGAGGGAAGCTCTGTGCTGGTTTTAGGGCTGCGGAGCTCACACAGTGGTGGTGTTTCAGGGCAGCAGAGCTCCTCCATCCCAATCCCCACCACCCTGCTCCATCCCTCGCGCTTTGGGAGTTTAAAAGGAATTTTCCAGCGAGATGTGGCACAAAGTGGTGATGGCAGAGGCCTCTCCCAGCTCTTGGCGATGCCTGATCAATCAGGCTAATCTGACATAGAGGCCAGACAAACTTAAGAGAATGAGAATAAATAACTTTAATCCAGGCCTAACAGGCCCCCTGGTACATTGGGGCAGACAAAGCCTCCTCCTGAGGCTACACCCAAAATGGACCCCAGCTCACAATATCTTCACCTTTTATAAGTTCTGCCTTATTAACACATTGGGTCTTAATTCTCCAATGATCTTTTCGGGTAATGATGTCACCCACCCCAAACTTGCTCCCCCCAATTGTTTCCATATTTTGAGGTGCTGAGGTGTCCTTGGATTCAGGCTCAGAGAGGGATTATTTTGTCTAAAGATGGAAGAACAGTAGTTTTAGTGCTGTACTAGAGAATTACAAGAATAAAAATGCATGAAAATATAGAAACTAAAAATCCTAAGGCATCACATCCCCATCCTCATCCTCATCCCCATCCTCATCCTCCATCCCAATCCTCATCCTCATCCCCCATCCCCATCTTCCTCCTCACCTTCATCCCCATCCCCATTCTCATCCTCATCTTCATCCCTCATCTTCATGGTCCTTCTCCTCCTCCTCTTCATCCTCATCCTCCTCATCCTCATCCTGATCCCAATCCTCATCCTCATTCCTCATCCTCATTGTCATCGCCATCCTCATCCTCATCCTGATCCCTCATCCCCATCTTCACCCTCACCCTCATCCTCATCCTCATCCCCCATCCCTATCCTCATCTCACATCATCGATCCCACTCCCACCCTCATTCATCGCCTCATCATCTTCATCCCAATCCTCATCCTCATCCCCCATCCCTATCCTCATCCTCAGCCTCATTCCTCATCATCTTCATCCCAATCCTCATTCCCATCCTCACCCCTCATCCTCAGCCTCATCCCATCCCCATCCTCCTCCTTCATCTTCATTCCATCCTCATCCTATCCTCTCCTCTCCTCATCCCCCATCCCTATCCTAATCCTCAGCCTCATTCCTCATCATCTTCATCACAATCCTCATTCCCATCCTCATCCTCATCCTGATCCCAATCCTTATCTCCATCCTCATCCTCAGCCGCATCCTCATCCTCATCTTCATCCTGATCCTCATCCTTCATCCCCATCCTCCTCCTCTTCCTCCTCCCTCCCATCCTCATCCCTATTCTCCTTTCTACCTCATCCTTCCTCTCCGTCCTCATCCTCATCCTCATCCTCATTCCTCATCCTCATCCTCCTCCCCATCCTCCTCCCCATCCTCATCCCCATCCACCTGGCAGGGGTGGCCAGGTTTTGTTGGATTTGGGAATTTCCCAGGCAGCAGAAAATGCAGTAAAAGGAGTAAAAGCCATTTTTTGTGGGAACAGGAGGAGCCTCAGCGCTGACCACGAGCTGCCCGTGCCAGAGTTTGACAAAATTCTCAAGGAATCTCCACGCCGTGACCCCAGGGCCGTGACCGCTCCATCCCCGGCCTTCCCAAAGCTAAACCCACCACGAGTTTGGATTTTCCAGAGGCATTCCCGGAACTTTCTGTCCCTTTTTCCCAAGCCAAGAGGTTCCAGCCTCCCTTTGATGTGCTGAGCTCTCCAAACTCGGCAGCGAGAGCGGCGGAGTCAAGAATTGATGGAGGTTTGCTGGCAAGAGGCTCAGCTGTCTGAGTTACCTTCCACAGACCCGCAGGAGTCATCCAGAGACTCAAATCCATTGTTTTTCCCTAAAAAAAAAATCTCTGGGATAAACCTTCAAGCCAAGCAAACTCCACGAGCCAGGGTTTGCTCGCTCACGGTGAGGGGAAATCAGAGTCTTGAGCAAGGAAAGAAGGGTGGGGAGCCCTGGTGGGTGCTGAGGCTGAGCTGTTCAACCCCAAAAAATCAGGGAATGAAAAATTCCCATGGAGCCAGGCTGGGAGAGCTGGGAATGTTCCCCTGTAGAAGGGAAGGATCAGACCTCAGTTCTAGGCCCGAGAGGAGAGATGGACAAGATGGAGAAGCACAGGAAATCATGAAAGGGGAGCTTGGGAATGGCAGATTGCGGTTGCGGGCTAGTGGTTGTTCGTGGTGCGGGGGTTGGGCCTGAAGGTCAGCGTTGATGGACGCTAGAGGGACTGGGACTTCCAAGGCTGCTTATGGGACAGGCACGATGGTCCACCATGAACAGCGACACTTTGCTGGGGTTTCTGGCGCATGTTGCTGCCGTGGGGAGGGTGGACGTAGGGGCTAGGCTTGTTGAGATATTCCAGTGTGCCTCGATCGCGGCGAGTGGATGGCCATGCGCCAGTGCTAGCCTCCGAATCCCTTTGGGGAAGGGAGTCACGCCATAGCTGAATGGGGACAGTGGCGAGGTGATCCCTCTGAACATGTTGTCCTATTGGGAGTCGAATGTGGAATGGGATTTAAGATCCCTTCCACCCCAAACCATTCCATAATTCCATGATAAAAGCTGTGGCAAACGACCGGGTTGTCAAATTTGGGGTCTGCAAAGTGAGTCGCCCTTGCTCGTTTCACAGATTAATTGAAATGAGAATTCTTCGGTGGCTCGAAGATGTGTCTCCTGAATGGGCACAACAGCCACCAGGAGACGACCACCTTGGGTTCGTCACCCTCACCCTCAGAATCCTAGCAGGCACCGATTAGCTGTTTGGCTCACCCGCAGGAATCACCAGAAATCCCCCAAACTGCTCCTGGCCTGGATATCCCCACCCCATGCACTCCTCCCCAATGCCATCCAACAATAGGATTCTGGGCTTTCTTTAGGAGGGATAAACCAAAAGAAACTCCACGAGGGAAGTTGTGGTCAAGGCTGATCCCGCTCACTGACAGAGCAGCGAGGAGAAGCCGAATCTTCGGTTCAGCCTTAATCCCTGGGACACTTTGTGTCCTCCAGCCTCAGGGCCCCCATCTGAAGTGCCTCAAGTGTGGAATATGAAGGAAAAACTCCTGTGCTGTTGACAAATTGGACTTCTTTCTTAATTAGCAGTGAATATTCACCGATTCCAGGGCCAATGATATGCTCTGGTCCAGGTCTCAGCTATCCCGAAGCATTCCTCATCTCTTGGTTGGCTAATGATGCCAGGCAATCTCCCAGTTTTCTCTCAGGAGATAACATTCTCTACTTCTCACCAATTTTCCAGAGAGCAGTTGCATCCTTTCCTGCAGCGTGGAGCTCAATCAACCCCACTGGGATGGAAGGAGATCCCAACCACGCAATCCTTTAATTCCCTCTGTTAATTATTTATTTATCTTAATTTAATATTAAATTAATTAATTAATCCAAGCTCCGGCCATCCCTGGAAAAAAATCAGTCTTGTGATTTACACCATAAGGCACAAAAATATCGGGATAAAACTCCTTTGGCACACTCTGGGTTTTAGGAGGAGTTTGTCACACATCACTGAGGTTTCTCACCATCCCCTGAGGTGAGCTGAGGTTTAAGGAAGGTTAAACAACATTCCACAGCCTCATTTAGGATGGAAAAGACCCTCTGGATCACAGTCCTCAACCAATGTAAACCAGAATTACTCATGGATGGAGCACAGGGACTCACATCCGACCTGGGGGAAATCTTTCAGGGAGATGGAAGAAAAAATCTTCCATGAGATGGAAGAGCTCAGCCGGGAGAACCCATCTCATCTCCTCCTCTGCATTTTGAAGCTGTCAGAAACCCTTGAGATATGGAGGAACCTGACCTGATCAGATCCTGAAGGACTCAAGACAGGACATGGGCGAGCACGACTCTCATTAGGCACCTCCTGCCGCTTCTTTCTCTCCAGAATTCACATTTTTTTAACGATTTTTTTATTTATTGGTGTTTTTTTTTTTGCGTGGCAGACTGTGCAAGGCAGAGCGTACTGACATTTCTGCAACACAAACAGAGTACCACGTGGCCGCCCCAAAATTAAAACGTAGCGACACCTGCTTACCGAACGCGGCGATGGTATCTGGGGGCCCTCCGGGGGTGGAAAGTCGATAAAATCTGGTGAGTAATCCCCGGATTTTTAATCAGCAGCGCGAGGGCAGAGGAGAGGTTGAGGTTTGCTCCTCCAACCTAGGGTGTTTGCTCATTAACGCCTTGTTTTTTTCTTTACTCTTCCCGTTCGCAATCGGCGATGGCTCCGACTGCGCTGGGCTAGGGATGTGCAACCTCCCGAGGAGGTCGAGAATTTCCTTCTGCTGGCAATGCTGATATTCTTATTTCCCAATGGAATTCCCGTCTCCTGACTGAATTCCTGTCTCCCAATGGAATTCCTAATCGTCTCGCTGGTATGAGATTACCCATCTGGCCCCATGGAATTCCATGTCCTTCAAGATGGAATTCCCATCTCCCCATGGAATTCTTGTCTGCCAATGGAATTCCTGTCTCTCCATGGAATTCCATTCTCCCAATGGAATTCCTGTCTGCTGATGGAAATCCTGTCTCCCCATGGAATTCCTGTATCTCTCACATGGAAATCCGAGTTCTACCCAATAGAAGTTCCTGTCTGCTTTGATTGGACAATTCCTGTCTCCCAATGGAATTCCTGTCTGCCCATGGAATTCCTGTCTGCCAATGGAATTCCTGTCACCCAATGGAATTCCTATCTCCCCATGGAATTCCCATCTCCCATGGAATTCCTGACTCTGGACCCTCACCATCCCACTGTGCCCATCCCCACCCCACTCACTGAGCTGGAACCCAACGCCAGCGCGTGGTTTTGCGCGTCACCTTTCAGGAGATAAAATGCCAAATGAAAGTGTAAAAGGTATATCAACCCGGTTTTGGGTTTGGTTTGTATGGGCAGAGCTTGCCTGCACGTTTGTGGAGCATTTTTGTGGGTGTTCTCGCTGGTCTTGTATAGACAGATTCCTCTCCATCCTCCATCGCTGGAAATTCCCAGTGTCAGGTTGGACAAGGTTCTGAGCACATGGAGTCCATATGTGCCTGTCACCTGCTGGCTGTAGGCTAAGGCGGCCTTTAACCCCATCCAACCCCAACCATTCCATGATCCCACCACCACCCCTGCTCTTATCCCCAACCAAGGAATGAACGGCGCTGCCACAAACCCACAGAAAACCCTCGGACACTGCAGAAATCACCACGGTGCTCCTGATGTCTGATATTCCCAAACACCAATCCCATAACCCACACTGAGAACACCCCGAGCCAGCGATCCCGGACACCGCGGACAGCACATCCCAAGGAGGATCCAAAAAATGTTGGCTCTCGTTTTTGGAAGGGTTTTTTTCCCCCTTTTCCCCTCTCTGCTTGCAGGCAGGTGCGAGCCCGGCCCGGCCTCCACGGTGCGGGAAGCACGGGAGGCTGTGCCCTTTCCCGGCGGATCAGATAAGTCCTTGTGGGAATTTTGGCAGCCCAGCACCGAAGATGAGCCTGGCCCTGCTCCAAGCAGTTGGAAGCAGCTTGGAGGCAGGATTTGTGTGATAAGGGATCTCTGGCTTCCTCCTTCCCCTTGCCCCAGCACGCCCAGGGCCCCCTGATCCCGTAACGCTCCTGCCCCACGAGGTCAGCACCGGGGATGCGCCGGTGGAGCCACCCGTGACCCAAGCATTTCCATCCCTTTTCCACACTATTTCTATCCCCTTTCTATCCCATTTCTACCCCATTTGTCATATCCCCATTTCTGTACCCATTTCCAACCCAAATTTTCTGCCAATCCATTCCTCCACCTTAATTTTCCACCCATTTTCCACCCCATTTCCATCCCATTTCCACCCCATTTCCACCCAATTTCCACTCTACATTTCCATCCCCGTCCCATTTCCATACCATTTCTATCCCATTTCCACCCCATTTCCACACCATTTCCACCCCATTTCCACACCATTTCCACCCCATTTCCACCTCTTTTCCACCCAATTTCCACCTTGACCACCTCAGGATGCACTCAGTCCTTCCCAAGGGGTGAATCCACGATGGCCCCGGGGCTGGGGACCCCTTTGGCCACCCAGCAGAGCCACCCAGATGCCACCTGTGCCACGGCCACCCTTCCCAGGGAGTATCCATGGCATGGCCACCGTCCAGGCTGGCGAACAAAAGGCACCCTTTGGGTTTTTCCCTCCGTCATCGATCCCGCTCCGCTCGCCAGCTCGGCCGCTGACGGACGCCGCACGAGCCGGGCTCTCGCCTTCCCCGGGGCCGCCTGTTCCCATCTCACACAATATTCCTCAAACGCGCGGGGCGGGAGAGAGAGCGCGGACAGAGCGCGGATCTTTCCAAACTCGCCCATTCTTTCGGGTAATTCGCCGATGAAAGGACTCCTCGCGCGACCGTCAGGCAATCTCCCCGCGGATGGAAGCCTGGCCGAGGTTCTGTCCTTTCTCCCCCCTCGGTGACAAACACCCTCCTCCTCTCACGGGCCCCCCAAGGAATCCCCCGCTGGGTTAATCAGGTTACACCTCCCGCCTGCCAACAAACACAGCCCCAGACCCAACATCCCGGCCGGGCAAAGGCTGCCCTGGCTTCAAACCCAGCCCG
>VKON01000089.1:0-11641 GCA_009741485.1 Malurus cyaneus samueli | reverse complement strand
TAAACTCAGACATCCAAAGCATAGGAGCAGCAGAAGACATTTTCTCCACACAGTTCCAAGGTCTGCAAAGGTAATCCTGAAAGAAATCGGCTCACTGAAATAATGTGAAACTTAGCAGGGGACTTTATGGATGATTTCTCAGAGCCTGATCCATGCTGGGGGGAGTGGGAAAAAGGGGAGGGGTGACAGTTGGAATAGTGGAAAAGATTTTAGATTCCTGTGAAAAAGAAACAGGGACAAATTAGGTGGATTTTAGTGGACACTGACTTTTATACCATATGGTCCTGTGCAACAAGTGTAATTGCCTGCTGACTTTTGGCATGCAATTAGAAACACTAAATAGTAGTGGAGTTTGAGAACTGATAGGCATCAGCACAAGTTTCAGTCAGTGAGCCTCAAATCTTGCTAAAGCCAGTCCCAGCAAGGGATTTTAAAACTGCCTGTGGCATTTTCAAATCAATCTATCAGTCTGTAGGTAGCAATGTAAAGAATGCACAGCCAGCACAATACCTGTTCCAACTGGTGACAACTCTGCTAGTGCATTCTGAGCAAACCACAAGCAATTCAAAAGTCCTGTGAGGAAAGAATCACAACAAATGAGTCTCTGCTCCCAGGAGGTTGAAACGTGATTACAAGGATCAGGAAAAAGCACTGTCACTTGAACAAGGAATAATACATTGTAAAATTAGGTGTATGGAAAAAATACTCTTGCATATATCATCATAGCTTATTACAACATTCATTTTCTGTAACTTTCCTTTTTTTTTTTTCATGGATTGTACTGCCTGTTTTTTTCACTGTTGCATTTAAAAAAAAAAAAATAAAAAATTAATAATTGCCCAGAGAAAAACAGCAGCATTACAGGCCAAACTTAAATTAATCTTGTAAGGACTGACCCATAAATGAAAATGTTCTCATTTCAAAGCAATGAAACCTGGTGCAGGTGAACAGCAGCTGGCTGCTACTGAGGCTATGATCACATCCTCTGGAAGAACATGGTAACAAAAGATTTTAGAGTCAGATTTTAGTGACAGTATTAAAGCAACCAGCTGACATTGGTAATGTTGCTTTCCCATGAAGTAATATCTGTAGGTAAAATCTAAAATGGACTTTAATTTCTGGAAGATGATTTTCAATTTATAATGAAAATCTATAGGTAGGGAAAGGACAAGACTAGAGACCTAGTTTATTCCTGTGCAATGAGTTACTGTTTGGTTGACTTTTTCCAGTACATTTGGTATTTCTCATTTCCCAATCATCAAGTGTACAACCAGCCACTCCAAAAGCAACATTTTTTCCCTAGGTAAAATCCAAACAAATTGAAGAATGTTTGCTTGGAAAGTGATTTTTTTATGGAATGGTGTTTAACTCTACATTTTTTGTTCTTGAAGGCCAACTCCTACTTAGATGTACAGTGATTAGCACAATGATAAACAGAACTTAAAAAATTTCTTCCACTAAAGAAAATACAACAATAAATAAAGTGTATTTCCTTACACAAGCTCTATATTAAAACAAATGTTCACAACTAAAATAGCATTTTATGACACCTTGTTAGTCATACTCATCAGAATTGTGGTTAATGAAATCTTCTAAATCAAGTCCCTGCCCACTGGCTTGAGTTTGAACTCGCAGTTATCAAGCCACAGAATATGTTTGTTTTATGTACAGCACTAGATTATTTGCTGACATAAGTATTAAGTAATCTAACCAGACTAAAGGTAACAAGAATCCACATTTACATGTAAGAGAGACAGCATCAATTCATCTCTTCAACCAGACTGTTCTGAAAATGTTATTTGAAGAAATATCAGAAAATAATAGTGAATGGATTATCACTAAAATTGCTAAGGGAAAAAAAATGGTGCTTTTAGAAAAGAAAGACTGGAACTAAATTCCACCTGTTATCTGGAATAAAACCCACATAGTGGTAAGAGAAAAATGGACTAATACCAGAATTAGAAAGCAGGGTTTTTTTCCATTACACCCACCCTACACCCACCCACCCACCCACCCACACACACACACACACACACACACACCATACTACGTATCACCATTAAATTTTTTCTTACTGATTTTTGATTTAAGCTTTTGTTTCAGAATGTATCAAGAGAGTCCTAAGGCTGCTTGCATGCAAATCTGTTTTCATTGCCTCCTCCCTGAGAGGCTTACAATGTTTTTTAGATTGGATTCCTTTGCAGATTAGATTTGTCTCACTGTGCCTCACATTCTTGGTAAATATTATGTTATATTATTTCTATATCACTTGCAAGATAAAACTTTTGGACAAACCCATCACATTTGTAGGGTTTTTTTTTCTTTGGTGGTGGTGGGTTCATTATTTCACTGTTCCCTTTTTAGTTCCACACAGCTTTTTATCTTCTTTTCCATATTGATTTTGACTATCTAGACTTTTTGCAGTCCAAAGTAATAGGATTGCATACACTTTATCCTGTTTTGTATGGTCATATGTTCAGTAAATAGCTTTACATAAATTCCCATGCGATTACTAAAACATGAGATCTTATCCTAAATCCAAACTAATAATGAGCAAGTACTTTCTAAGAAAATAGACTTTCTTGGAATATAGGAGTAAATTTCTCCTAATTTTTGCAATCTGCAATACATTGTCACCATTTCCAGCTCTGTTGTTACCCTCTGCTCCAAAAGCAAATTATATCTTATGCTGTTACATAGATATTCTTACTGCAACACTCAGCCTGTAGTTTTTATACCAGAGCAACATATGAAAGGTACAAATTAGAAGGGAGTTACAGAAGGAAACAAGGGATATTGAAATATAAAGCTTTTGTCAATTATTTCTGTAAACTTTTCCATAATTCCTTGTTCTATTAGCTGCATAAATTTGAAGAGCATAGTATTTATTTTCATAAAATCTAAAACAATAGAAAAAAAAATTTTCTTACTTAGATGCTGTCAATGTCCCCTTGAATAGTTCGTAAAGTGACCAACTGTGCCCAGTGTATTCTGATTAATGGCATCTTTTTTTTCTTTTTTTTTTTTTGCTATTTTATTAAATAACGGGGTTTGAATGATAACATTTTTTTTGTCATTCACTTATGTTTGCATATTTCTGCTTGTCTAGAATTGGCATTAAATAGTTTCTATTCCGGCATGTAAACATGAATATTTTTAAATCCATTTAGTTGCACGTTGTAGGATCAATCCAGGGAGACAAGGGAACAGTAGAGAAGAGAATGGAAGCAATAGTAGGAAACGATATGATGTTAAAATGTTTCTATAATTTGACTCAGGGATTGTAGTTTCCGCATTTGGCGGGTGTATCATCTCTGCCCTCTCTTGAATGGTAATTACGACCACGTGAAAACAGGTGATGGTGGGTAAGTCAGTCCGGTAAGCACTTAGAGATAAAGAATCTACAATTTACAGGAATCACTTTTCAGAATTGTTTCTGTAGGTACTTTTGTTCTGTCTTACTCTCTTAAAAATGAGAAAGAAAACACCAGAATTTAGAAATTGCATTTACATGAGAGATGTGAGATTTTCTGGATGTTATTGGCTCATGTAGAACTAACTAACCCCTCTTGTAAAACAGCTGTTCAATTACAGACAATTCTCTTGCAAGTATTTTCAGTGGACTTCTGGCACCACTGCTGCTGCCTGCTGTGGTGACTTGGAATGTGGCAAGCAATGAAAAAGCATCACTTCATGGATGATCAAATTCTGACTTCTCTGTGAAAAAGCAGAACATGAGACTTCAACAGCTCCAAAGTCGTGGGCATCTTGGGCCTGGGTAGCACAGTGAATTATTCTCAAGGGCTGTGCTGTCAAACAGCCATTTCCATGCTTTTAAAGCATTAGTTATGTTCATCGTGTGTTTAATGAAGGAGTGGAACTATGCACAGCCATACACAGCCAAGTGTGTGTATTCAAACATACTCCATACAGCAAGAGCCTTTCCAGGTCTGGTCCCACTCTGACTGTACTAAATTCAGTGATTTCCCAAACTGGATGTAGGGACCCTGGAGTGACATAAATCCGTGTTCTCACACAAACCATCGCTGACCTTGCCCTCGAGATGTGTTTGAAAGCTAGTGCAAAAAATACAGCATAATTGCAGTTAACACTTACCGGTATGTTATCCTTTATCCTTTTCAAAGCACTTTACAAGCCTTGACTAATTAATTAATATGTATAACTCATCATTAGACAACATTGCAGGAACTCGGTGTATGATTCACTAATGGCTGTTACTAAGAAGTCCCTTTGGGAGGCACTCAAAAAGGTTAATGATTAGAGTTGCAGAAGTCATTATCTCAGCCTTTCTAGACCAGTTGTTCTTGTCTATATTTAAGATACTCCACATACTCATAATTTTATATGGATTTATGTCTTTGAAGCATGGGGTTTATATACTTTTTGTTTTTTATAAAAAATTTCTTGAGGAAGATGTATTTTTATGTAACTTTTCCTTATTATTTGTAGAAATTTATTTGCATTCTACATTGTCCAGTCTGTAAGAAGACAAGCACAGCAAGATGCAAAAATAAAAGGGTTTTGTACAGTGTTGTTGCTTTGTGTGATTCTTTTCAGAACTATGCAGTGTGAATCAGAAATGAGAAAATATTTTATTGCAATGTTGTTGCTTTTTGACAGCTTTCTGAAATGCTTTTTAGAAAGTTGCTTCATTCAATTAATGATAAAATCACAGGTTGCTTGGTTACGGCTGTACAAATCCAGGAAATATTGAGTTTCAGCCTTTTCGTGAGTTACAACAGGAAGCCTTTAAAATGTCTACTTTATTTTATTAGGGAAAAGAACACCAAACCTCTTTTCTGGGCATCTGTCTGGGGATTAGGTTAATATAGCTCATTTGCCCTTTAACATGCCACTTAGCAATAGTGTGCTGAAACTGACAGCTGGGGCATGACAGCATCTTGTTTAACAATATTTTGCCAGTATTTGAGTAGGCTTGCCAGTTTATGAGAAAGGCTGGCATATTTTGGTAGTAGTGCTTACATTTAAGCTTCTTGTCATATAAATAAAAGAGGAAAATGTGTAAAATGTACACATGTAAACGACTACTGCTCCAATTTAAAGAATTTCCTTTTTTCAGTTTTCACTGAACAAAAATAAAGCCAAAAACATATCCCTTGAGGTATGCCTACTTCATTTTATATTAATCATGCCAAGGGACACATTTAGCTGGAGAGTCTGGATCTTCATCCGAGCCAATATTTTCCATATTTTCCTTCCAGTGCCTCAGAGAGTTAGTTTTTTTTGCCGCGTCGCACTCATTCTTCTGCTCCCACCGCCTCGCTCTCCTCTTTCTCCCCCCGGCGCCCTCCATGCCTCATTATGAGTCGGTTTCTTCAGAACTGAACCAAAGTGAGAACTGCAATTTAGGCAGTATGAATGATTAGGTGCAGAAGGAGCCAAGCAGAACTGACTTTCTAATCCCATGTTATCTTCAGCTGTACTAAATCCTCCTGCAGGAGAATTTTCTCTTGTGTATATCAGCCTTTCCTTGGCACAAGATTGTTCACCATGTTTTCTCACTAGAAGTGTCTTCCTTAAAAAAAAAAAATCAGACCATGAAAAATCCTGCGGTGACCTGATAAGCATTTAGAAACACTTTAGGTTTTAGAAAAAAAAACATAAACATTTTTTTACAGGCACTACTAAAGATTTTGAATCAAAACCTATAAATGATTTTGTGATCTAAGCCTGTGAACAAGAACATCATAATCTTTTCAGGGATGCAGACCTCAGTTTCAGATTACTTTTCTATGGCACAAGCATAGTCAAAAGCTGCTGTTATACCCTCAGGATCTTTGTCACTGGCAACTGCTATATTCACACATACTGCCTAAACATTCTATTTTAACTTAGAACTTGTGCACAGAAGGTAAAGAAATAATGTTTATCTTTCTTCATGAGATAAAAAAAAATTCGATATGCTCACTTTGCATTTATAGGTAATTTTGTTTACTTTTAGATTGAGGTCAATTTTATTTTGCTTTATTTTGTCTTTTAATTTGACACAAACCCCTAACATAATAGGAGAAAGAAAATATTAAGCTAAACTGCTCTGACTGTATTTTGCGATGATGGGCAATTGTATTTAACTGCAGGTTACATTTGCAGGTTATATTACATCAAGTTTTTAAAGAAAGACATTTTAGGAATGTAAGATCTCTTTGCCAAAGAATTCATTCATTATTTTCCAAGTATATAAATTCCAGAATAGCTTGGGTCACTTTCACAGGTGAAGCTGTAAGTCTGGGAATATTTGAAAAGACCATTTAGCATGTGGTCTTCAGCAATTATTTAGGATTTTTAGATTACAGAACAAAAATGGATACACTACATAGGTGAAATTCTGTAATTTCATCAGAGTTTTTCTGTAACTTTAACCCAGACTAATTTTCATCCTAATTCAGATCAGAAAGAAAGTGAGTATTTGGTTCAATTTTGGTCTGTTTTTATTAAGTAGTTTGGGTTTGTTTTTTTTTTTTTGTTTTTTTTTTTTTCTCTCTCAGGAATAGATCCAGATTTATTTAATAAAGTTCTTTTGAAATTGTTATGAAAAAGTAAGAAGTATCTTCTCCTTTTACCTTTATTTTTCTCTCTTTTTCCCTTTCCTTTTGACCTAATTTTTCATTTTCTGTAATGGAGAAAGAAGTAGTAGGGAGACTAAAATTATCCCCTATTTAACTGGCCAAAAACAATTAAATCAGATTAAAATAAAATTAAAACACATCTAGTGACTATGTTTTTCTCCCTGACAGGACTCTTGCTTGGTACTGACTTTGCCCATTTTTTTTACCACACGTGCTTGTGCAGGCGGCATCTGCTTCTACTATGACATTATGAGAAACATCCCCTTTCCCCCAAATTCTTTGGAGAGTACATGGATGGTGGCTGACTTAGTCTGCATTCTGACAGTAGCTTTAACAAATACTAAAATTGGGAAACAGACACTATTTCACCATGATAGTCTGTGACATTGAAGGATTTACAGATTATTTAATCTACAGAACTCACATTTGGTCAGAAACTGGGGAAAAAAATAAAGAGATCTCTTCATTAGTTCATGGTATTTTCTGTAGTAACATTCATCAAAATGTTCCAATTAGCTATTAATGTACATGTCACATGTGTTATTATAAGATTTGCACTGTACTCATCATTGATTAAGTGGATGATCATTTTAAAGTTCTACAGGAATTATACAAAGTAACTGTCATCTGCTTTCAGCTAAATTTAATTTATGCTCATTACAGTTGCCAAGGATAACTTTTTTTTTTGCTGCATGTGCATATGTTATGATGCTCTGTTATTTAATAAATCCAAATAAATATTTGGAGAGTGAAAGATTCTAATAAAGACAGACTTCTTGCACAGGTCAGTTTGTGATGTTTTTAAGAGAGAGGAAATATCCGTGAGCTTGCCGTGTTAAGTTTAATAGGATAAAAGAATTTAGAAGGAAGGAACTACAACAGAACAAAACAAACGGATTCGCCACAGAACTTCCACCACCACACACAAACAAAATCAGAAACCACGGCTATGCTACCCCCCGCCGCCGCCCCCGGCGGCTCGGCGCGCCCCCGCCCTTACTGCATTTGCTTGGAGCTATTTACAACTGCAGTTAAGACCGCCCGCTTTTAACTACCCAACGATGACGCATTAAAAAATCACGGCCACCTAGGTGAATTTCACATGGCAAAGACAGTTAATCATGGTGTTTCATTTACAGAAAATACCCTCATGTCCCAAAAAAAGGCTTTGGGACATTGATACATTAAAAAAAATTACCAAATTTACATCATTAGTTCCTTAGATGCCAACTGGATTGAGTTCCTTAGATGCCAAATGGACTGGGAGTCATTCTGGTATGCACAACTAAACGTAATTTACTACATTGAAAGGAGGCTAATAATATTTTGTGAAATGATACTCAGAAATTTCCCCTCTTGTTGATGCTACCTGGTTGGTATTTCTTTGAAATAAGTGTTTGAGGATTTCTACAAGGATGCCTGAAATATGTCTTTAACCCATACAGACGAAGAGATTTGGGAGAAAAGTCAAGGTCCTAAGCTTCCCATTGATGATTTTTTCCCTCTCTTTTTCTTTCTTTAAATATGAACCCCTATTGCGACTTTGATATTCATGGAATTTGAGAGTTCATGACTGTGGGGTAATGGCATGAAACTAGCATCCAGATATCAGGCAGAAGATGATCGAGGGAAAAAGCTGTTATTAGTAAATGTGAGTCTTGCAATTAATTCTAGTATTTCTTTGCAGTGAATTAAACTATTTAATTTATTCTTCTGCACATGAAAGAGTCTGGTCCATCTGTTAATCATATTGCTTCCTTTCAGTTTTGATGAACCTATTTCCATAATGTTTTGTAGTTTGAATTCTGTTTAATTTCTCCCTGATATATTGGAATTCCACCTATCAAGAATAGATGATTTTTTTTCCGTTTTTGATATGGGATCTGTGTTGTCCCAGGAATTTTTTTGACTACAAGAAAATAAATATACTACAAGTTCAGTTTCCTTAACTGCTACTTAGGCTGCTGCTTAGGTTTTCGCTGTAAAAACATGATCTTATGATACCATCTATAGAATAAACATTTCTATCTTTTTAAATAGAAAAAATTGTCTTTTCCTTTTTAAATATTATTCTTCTGAGGCGATAATACTTCATCATTTAGTTAGCCACTAGCGGATGAACCTCTCTATTAGGATAAAGAAACTTGTACAATTCTCAGAAGATAAAACGTTTTTTCAAATGGTTCATTTAATTATTTAGACAAGGAGAGGCACTGCTTTATGTATGACATTTTTTTCATTAAACAAAAAAGAAATAGGCTCCAAAGTTTCTGGGGAAAAGCTTAACCTGCATCAAAGTGATTAAAAGAAATAGAAAAAAAGTGACTGTGCAATGTGCATTTAAGCTAATCTTCTAGCAAAAAATGTTTTATGATTAGGTAATTCCACTTTTGGGGGCTGGATGGTGACTTAGCTGCACTAAGTCTGATTACTTTGGAATGCTCTTTCAGCTATTTTAAATGAAAAAGAAAAAAGCACGAATGGCTGTAAAAATAACTTACTGCATTTGGACACAAGCTGGTGCTGAATTATTTAAAAAGGAAATCTATGACAAATATCAAATGGGAAAAATAATCCAATTTTATGCATACCAGAAATGAGAGAGATATTTTATGAATTATTTTATGAAGCAAGCTTAAGAATTGACAATATGAAAGTACCATATGTAAAGTACGATTAAATTGAAATAATACTTCTTTAAGTATGTTAGTATTACACTGATTTAAGATGACATGGACTTAATATAAAACCATTTTTTCAATTAACATATATTGCAGATACTTAACTGAATTTAGGAAGAAATACAAACACTGGTATAGTTATGATTAGCAAAATAACAAATCTAGATTGACGAGAAGGAGGGCTACTGAACATTTGCAGTTATAATTACTCTGTGAATGTTATTATTGCCACAAATTCCTTGGAGTATCTGAAAGTATAAAATTAAATGTTCAGATTATCTTTTTAAAATTTTGTACAATAGACACCTGTAGAAAAAGTAAATGTTGCTCTAGGAGTTGCCTACAGGGCAACTCACTGTGTAAAACAAGTACATCAGCTCTGAATAAAAAGGATGTCTAACTCTGGATTCAGTAAACCATATAATAAAATATTTAGGTCACCAAGACCATAAAACTCTAACTTCCATCTTGTAGAGATGATGGACAAAGGACTGAAAGAAAGTTCAAAGGCTGAACAGTGTTGTGGCAATGTGTTTAGGCTGTTTGCGTTTCCCATTTTAAGTCAAGATGGAGTCTCAGCAGATCTTGGTGATTTTCCCCTTCCCACATCATAATTCTCACATTTCTGATATTATCTCAGCATAGTGTAGAAGCTTCCTGTCCTAGGACTTCAAGGTGAGCTGGATCTTGAATGTGAACTGGATAGCAAGAGATAGGACAAGAGGACTGTCTCAAACATGCACAGGAGAGCCTAGAGTGGAATATTGGAAACAGCTTCCTCATGAAAGGGTTGTCAGCATTGACGGGTGGCGGGGCAGCTGTTGAGTCCCTCCCGAGGTATTTCAAATATGCAGCCTGTGGCACTGACGGGCCGTGTGGTGTGATGCAGTGCTGAGTCCATTGACTTTAAGTCCTTTCACTTCTAGGTTCTATGATTCTTATAACCTGTTTTCAGGAAACATTTGTTGTCTGCTCCTTCTAATGGTTTTACGTTGATGGGGAAATTGGAAAGCTTTTGATAAAAAGGTCAGAAAATGTTTGTATCTGATAACATAACATTTCAGTGAAAAATTTTCCCAGAAGTTTCAAAATGGAATGTATAATTTATTTTCCTTCCTGTTAATGGTAAAAATGATCTTACACTACCTTAAAATTTTAGATTTTCCATGTTTTGATCCCTTTTTTTTTTTTTTTTTTGCTCTTACCTTTTCTTCCTTTGTTCTACTCAAGGCAGGATCCTAATGAGCTCTGCTGTCTTTCCCTTTACTCAGTAAAATGACTGATGACATGATCTGCAGCAGAGTAAAGCTTCCACATTCTTCTAACTGTGGAATTAGCTTTATGTCTTGGAGATTTTCCCAAATATGTAAAAAATTATTTGTTATATCTAATCTCCAAAAATCCTTAAAGATTTTGTTTGAAAGTTCAGTGTCTTACTCACAGTTTTCCAAAACAAAACTTGTACCCAAAGGAGAATATTGTGCCTAATTGCTTGTTCTTGTTAGCTGGACTGCTCACTTTACTGAAATGGAGGAGAAAAGCCTTTGGTTATGCAGTGCTTAAAGTATAAATGTTTTTCATGTATCTGTTAAATAAATGAGTTGGCACAGAGCTGTTACTATTTTAATAACAAAAAAGAGCAAATGTTCAGATAGCAGCTCTAAGGAACTGACTCAGTACTAAAAGAAAGATATGAAAGAGAAATGTATTAACTTTGCTTTCATGCTTTACTTATTGCAAACTAGAAATTGCAGTTTTAACTTACATTTACCACGTTTCAAGGCATTTTTTAAAAAAATGCATATTTATAGCTATGAATAATCATCCTCCATTTTCTGTTATTAAATTAGTTTCTAAGATGACACATACATATTCTAAAGCTGTGCAGTATTAACAAAAGAGAAAGACTTTTGAGGTTAGACTGATGTGCTGCAGAGCTGTAAAATGACAATCTCCTCTTTCATAAAAGATAAGTAGTGTTGTTTGCCTCCAGATTGAACACTGAAAGTATAAAATAAAACTTGCCCAGGCTCAAAAAACATTGAGTACATTTTATTATTATATGAAAGTTTAAAATTAATTTTTGGTAATATCTTATGTGAAACACAAACTTTAACTGTCAGTTTTTATTGAAGACACTGATTTACTTTTTTGTGTACAACCTCTCCTGTATTAGTAAGAGAAAGACTGCTAAAGGTGTGTTTATTATAAGATAATAATACTTCTGAGAGAAAAGAGACACTTTAAGTAACTGTACCCTGAAATGTTTCAAGAGTCTGATGTGTAATCAACAAAGTTTGAATAAAATATGTATGAAAGTGATAAAACACCCAAACTTTACAAATTTCATGC
>CM019217.1:72009552-72114811 GCA_009741485.1 Malurus cyaneus samueli | reverse complement strand
AAAAAATATGGCCAAAGACCAGCCACAATCACATCGCAAACCGTCACCTGCTCCAACTTCACTATACTTGGGCCCACAACCATATGGCCAATCCGGCCCCCTAACCCAATACCTGGCCCCATATCCCGACACCCTAACCCATACCTGGCCCATATCCCAGCCCCTAACCTAATGCCTGCCCCATACCGCCCCTAACCCTATACCTGGCCCATATCCCGACCCCCCTAACCCTAATGCCTGCCCCATATCCGACCCCAAACCCTATACCGGCCCCAACCCCAACCCCTAACCCTGAACCTGCCCCATATCCCGAACCCTTAACCCTATACCTGGCCCCATATCCCGAACCTAATCCTGCCCGTATCCCGGCCCCCTAACCCTATACCTGGCCCCATATCCCGGACCCCCTAACCCTATACCTGGCCCCATATCCCAACCCCTAACCCTATACCTGGCCCCATATCCCAACCCCCTAACCCTATACCTGGCCCCATATCCGCCCCCTAACCCTAATGCCTGGCCACCTTCATCCGGAACCCCCCAACCCGTAACGCCCTAATCTGGCCTATAGCCCCACATCCCCTCATGGTATTGTGGCACCCTCCTAACAATGACTATTCACCCCCTATACAACTGGCCCATATTAACCCTAACCCTATACCGGCACCCATACCGGGCCACCTAACCTATACCATGGCCCGCATATCCCGCCCCAATAACCTCTAATCTGCCTCATACCGCTCAACAATGATGCCCCTGTATGCAGGCCCCCTTAACCTTATACCTGCCCATATCCCAACCCCCCGTAACACTAATCCTGCCTAACCCCGACCCCCTAACCCTATACTTCCGGCCACACAATATCCGGCCCCCTAACCCTATACCTGGCCCATATCCGGGCACTAACTAATGAAAATAAAAGTCCCACAAGCAAACAAAGCAGGCCGGGGGGGGATTGCAATCTTATTGGGAAGGGGGGTGGCGCGATCATTTATTGGGTTTTCATATCCTGATGCTTATATTTAGGACCTTTTCGGCGAGGACAAGAGAAGGAAAAGGCTCAACCGGTCCCGTCGCTTTTTGCCCTGCTACCTGGGCTTCCGGCATGCATCTGAGAAGCGCGCGCACAGCGCTGAAAACACGCCGCGCTTTGGCCCAAATTTGGCCTATCCGACCTATCCGGTGTTTATCTACTGATCGGACTCTGTCGATTAGTAGGCGCTATCAACCAGAGGGTGCCAATCCGTCGGAGCGTGGAGAAAGGTGGACGCTCGGCTCGCCCGCAGTTTCCCCCACCGCTGCCGGGATATCGATCGCGCCCCCGCACGCCCCGAGAGAGGGTTTAACACTCACGTATATAGAGGGCTTCATTCGCAGTTCGGCGAATCATTCTCTACGCGGGAGCGAACTTGCTTGCAATAATGGCGGGATCGACTACAGTACGTAACCAAATGCCGCCTCCGAATGCACAATCTGATATGTATGTATCTGCCAGCCCCTCCAACTCGCACTCCCCTCACGGGGGTTCAACGGATTCACGCGGCTAATACTCGTTTCATACAATATACACAGCCCACTTTCTTGCAAAATGCGACGGCGCCGTACCCGACATCGCCCGCCGCACGTACGTAACGCCGCTCGCCCACACCCCTCCGCCCCCCGCCGCACGGGCGGCTCGACGCACGCGTGAGGGCTCGCGGTTTTGGCGGGCTTTTTCCCGCCTCGCCAGTTCCGCCACAAACGGCGCCCGTCCCCTCGGCCCCCGCGCCCTCGTCTCGCCGCTCCGCCGGACCTGCCGTCCCCGTCTTCCCCCGGGCCCGCGCCGTCCGCCGCCGCCCCGCCGCCGTTCCCGACGCCGGTGCCATGACGCAAACCTCCCCCCCACTCCAGAGCCTTGGCCGCACTGCCCGGTCCCGCGCGCTTCGCCGCGCTCCCCGCGTTTCCCGGGGCTCCGCGCCCCTCGCCGATCCCGCCGCCTTTTCGCCCCCCCCCGCCTCCGGGGCTCCGGCGCCCGCCCCGGTCTCGCCGTCACCTGTTGTGGGCGTTCGCGCCCGGCGGCCCCCCCCCGCTCGCGTCGCCCGGCCCGCGCCCCCCCGGCTCGCGTCGCCCGCGCCCCGCGCCCCCCCCGCCGCGGTCGCCCGCGGCCCCGCGCCCCCCCGGCTCGCGTCCGCCGGCCCGCGCCCCCCACCCCTTCCGTCGGCGTCCGGTGCTCTCTCCGGCTCCGTCGCGGCGCGGCGCGCGCCCGTGAGGCGACAGCAGCGACGGCGCCTCCAGGAGCTCCTTCTTCGGCGTCCCACGGCGAACTGAATGGCGGCTGGCTGGCGTCGTGCTTTTAAGGGCGCCGCGGCTGCGCGTGCGGTTCGCGGGGCGGCTTCCCGCATGCGCATTTCGGCCCGGACCCGCGCCGGCGGCGGCCTTCGCGGCGCCGGAGCCTCGGCGCTCGCCGATCGACCGAGGGGCTCCGGTTTGCGACCCCCCGAGCTTGAAATCGGTGCTCGAACGTCCTAAACGGCGCGTTTTGGCGCCGAATTCGGGCCGCGCGCGCGCAAGATGGCGGCCGCGCACGCGCGGTAGCGTCCGGCGCTCCCCGGGGGCACCTAAATGGCGGCGCCCGTGACGCGCGTACGAGACCGCTGCCGCGCGCCGGCGCGCTCTCCGCTCGCCGAACGGGCGCGGGCGGCTTCTCCGACCCCCGAGCTCGAAATCGCGCTCGAAAACGCCCGAACGGGCGCGTTCGGGGCAGAAATTCGGCGCGCCGCACACGACATGGCGGCGCGCCATGCGGCGCTGCGGGGGACTCCCTGCCGCACGCGGCTCGGCCACAGGGTGGCGCGCTACTCGGCATCAGGTCCCCTGTTGTGGTTTAGAACACTGGCCAAAAGCGAGGCATCCATAACACCTGCTCACTTAGTATAGCGGTGACAGTCCCTGCCTAACATGCAGGCGACCGGGGTTCGAGTCCCCGCTGGGCCGGAGCCGAGTAGACAATGCAGGACAGTAGCTGCTCCAGGCCCCGAGCATGGTGAAGCAGGTAGAGAGGAGAGGGTGGAGGCAGGCAGGTAGAGAAGAGGGGGCGGAGCCAGGCAGGTAGAGAGGAGGGGGCGGGGGCAAGGCAGGTAGAGAGGAGAGCGCGAGGCGAGAGGGTGCAGAGACACCCACAGCCCATGGAGTCAGGTCCCCACACCAGAGCAGGCAGACATCAGGCAGGGGGCTGTGTCCAGCTGTAGACCCATCAAAAGGCCATCTAAGATCCCACCCTTGGGGAAAAACAAAACAAAACCAGAAAGGAATAAAGGAAAAGAAGAAAATATTGTAACCAGTGCCCCACTGTGAAAATTAGGGTGACCTTATATAGCTGGCAAACCTTGTTTATGATGTGGAATGGCAGAGACATTTTTATTTTTACTGGCTGAGAGAGAATATGGCAGGTTTATTTTAATATCTGTAGTTTATATCAAAGTAATAAATTACTTATGAAGATAATTAAAAACTTTTTGTAACTTTTTTATAATTATCAATATAAGAATGTAATAACATTTTACATATTATTAAAATACAATGTAATCGGTTTCAATACATTATTAATAATAGATTTTTCATATATTACTACAGGTTTTTTAACAGTGTATTAGTAACATCTAGTGTACGAGTTGCACATAATGTAATTAGATTAATACAAAAATGTATGAAATCACGAAGGGGCATAAATCAAATACAGTTCTGAGGAAAACAGAGAAGTAGATGCTATAACAAAAAACAGTATAGAACACTAATGAGAACTTAGCAAAAGTTCAGTCAGCAAAATAATTAAAAATACAAAATTAAAAAACTAGAAAAAACCATAAACATGACAACTGTGCATACCCTGAGGACAGAAGTTAAAAGTCTACCATGATAAAAAAGATATATCTCATTAGAGGGAGACTTTTACAACTACTATATTGAAGATGACACATACGCACTTATAAAGCTGTAATATCGTTTATTTCTGTGCTCATGTATAGTAGCGAGCGTATAGAAAGCAGTGACAATAGTAATATCACACCATAGTTACTGTAGAAATACGTACTAATTTAAACCAAAAGCAAATACATTAAAAAGAACAATTCTCCTCATCTCCAATGCTACAATAAACAAATACCTCCTCTATACACACCGGTCTATGGGGTTTTACTTCTAAACCTTTTCCAAGCATCAGTTTCCATCTCTGCTCTCTGGTTCCATGTCTGTGCCCTTTTTTATGGCTCCTTTCCCATGTGATTCCCTCGGCCCTGCCCAGCTCTGTTTGCAATGTGTGGTCGGTCACTGCTGGGCTCTGTCAGGGAGGGCTCAGTGTCAATGAATTTCTATCCTAATTAGTGTCACTGGCAGTAGAGATCACAATGCACACTGGGACAGGTTCCAGTGTTCTACACTCATTCCCCACTCACCTGCTCCTGCAGCACATCGGGGTGTCCCAAACGGCATCAGAGCCCCCACGGCTCCACCCCCTCCCCAAGCCTCGGTACCTTGCTCCTGCCGTACCTGCCCACCTCACCTGAACCCATGGCACCCAGCCCCACCTTCATCCTTCCCGACAGCCTTTCCAAAGCCTCGGGAACAGGCACTGGGCTGGTTCCAGAGTGCTGGACACAGGGACAACTTTAATGTTCTTGGAAACATCTGAATGCCACACAGGAAAACACAGACTTGGAGTTGAAAAAGTGATTTTATTTCATATTTCTCCAGAGTTCCTTGCGGAACTTCCATATTGCTGAAGGAAAACAATCCAGATCAGACAAGGTTCTCCATCAGGAGTGAAACAAACCCTTCACTGTGGTTGCACCCGTCCTTCAGAGCTGCACTACAGTCCTGGCACTTCATCCTTGCACTGACAGAGAAAACTGCATGGTTTAAAGAGGGCTGAGATAAAGAAAGATTACATTAGGAGGACAGGAGTGCCACAGATATAAAATATATTAGAAGCGTCTGTAAATGTTTCTTTCCATATACAAAATAACTTCTCCTTTTTGAGGGTGATTTACATTTTTTTTAATTGACAGTCTGTACACATATAGACCCTTTCACAAGAAATCACTTAAAAATGCTGGTTTGCCAAGCAAAAAGGAGTCACTAAACAAACCATCAGAGTCCTGCAAAGTCCCAAGGCTTTGTTCAGAGTCCAGGGTGCCACTCTTCGGGAGCAGCCCTGCCTTGGGAGTGATGCTCTGCTCCTGATGAGTTTGGGCCCTCAGAGGATCCCATAGTCACCTGGCCAACCAAATCAGAGCACTGGGTGCCCCGTCCAGTCCTTTTCTGAACAGCTCGTGGAGGTTGCCTTCATCACCTCCCTGGGCAGCCCTGCCTGACCATCCTTTCCATGAAGAAATGAGTCCTGATGTCCAGCCTCAACCTGCCCTGGTGCAGCTTGAGGCTGTCACCTCTGGCCCTGTCGCCTGTCACGCAGGAAGAGAGGCTACTCCACATCCTGGCTACACCTCCTGGCAGGGAGACAAGACACAGATTATTTGCAGCTTTGTTCTAGAATATGTAGTGCCCAAGTCACACTGAGTGTGCTATTTTTATAGCCTCAGACTCCTGAGTTCTGGGAGCAGAAAAAGTCTTCCATGAAAGAAACAGCTGACTGACAGTTGTGCACTCGGCAGCCCTGGTTTCAGTTCTGCTGCCCGAGGGCACTGAGCTGCAATTACCTTCATTAACAAGAACATGTCAATGGAAAGGAACTCCCACACAAGGTGGGTGATGTGTTGTGCCAAGGAGATGCATGTGCAGGTAGGGCTATCTACGGCTTTTAGGGTGTCAGATTTGTTTGGCTTCCTTGCTGTACTGCTGTATAACATAAGGCAAGAAGCTCAGCTTTAAAATTAAGACTACGGCATGTCTAACATCCCCCTGCCGTTACTCACCACAAGAACAGATATAAGAATTAACAGCCTATGCAGCTCCCAAAATCTTGTACAAAAACAGATCAGTATGTCCTTTGGGCAGTCTCAAAAATCTGCAAATTCTTCTTTCACCTCTCAATTTCAACAGGTACAGTCACATCCCATTCCTGAGGCTTGTGTTGAGCAAAATCACACACAAATGAAGCAAATGAAGTTCATGCTCACCGTCCTTGGAATTACTATTCAAAATCCATTCAACTTCTGTTTGGATTCCTTGCCACGATCTCTTTTGTGTCCCAAGACATATTGGCAGTGCAAACACAGAGTAAGCACGATGAGACCCCCAGCCACCCCTTCCCCAAACAGCAGACATCACCCAGGCATTACTGCAAGGCCTCCGAGGTGCTATCTGCATGCACAGGACTCCACTATCATGTTGGGGTATACCTTCAGAACCACGTTCTTGTTTTCGTCCAAGAATAGGATGCTGAGAGCAGACATTTTGTCAGGAACACAGCAGGGCTCAGGAATGCCAGGAACGACTCCCACAGCTCTCACGATGCTCTGGATGGTGGCGTGGTTGGATGGCTTCATGGCCTGCAGGAGAAAGACACGGCAGAACATCAGACTGCACCCACACTGCAATAGATTCACACTCTCTGCAGTGAAAGGGCTTTGTTGAGGGGCCCTGAGGAGAGCCCCCAGCAGGGACATCAGCCTGCCCTCCACCCTTTCCGTGTGCACTGGAGCTGCCCTGAGCCAGCCGCCAGGAATGCCAGTCTGGGCTGCTTCTTTGGGCCCTGGAAGCCAGTGTCCATCTACCGCCTTCAGCTCCCTGCTGGGATGGAATCTCGGGGTCCCTCTGGGCTTTGCCTGCCCAAGGGGTACCTCCGGGCTGGGGTGGTCTGTCCTGAGTGATCTGAGTTACCCACAGGCTGTAACTCAGTTTTACAGCTCATCTGGCAGGGAGGCAGGGCACATGTGGACAGGCTGTGCTGGTAGGGGAGCCAAACACTTGTGGACTGGGAAGTTTGGACGGTGGAACACAAACCACAGCAGGAAAAAAACAAAAACGGGTAAAATTCGTGTGAAGGAGACAACAGGAGCTGACTGAAATCCTATTTCCCATAGCCAGCAGCACTGACACCAAAACCAGGGCTCCAAATATGCCATGGAACATCTCACTCTAAGTGTTCTCCCTCAGATATGGAATGCAGTCAGTCAGACTCTGGCACAGCCATGGAAGGCAGGTTCGTAGCAGGGGAGGCTGAGAGGGGCAGCAGGAGAAGAAACCTCGGACCTGCCTCCACACGGCCAAGTGTGAGCATGCCTGGCTGAGGCCAGCCACAGTTGCCAAGTTGCACATGCCCTCGGGAGCCTGGCTGCCTGCGGAACATCCTCACAGCTGAACGAGGAGCCGGGCACTCCATGGCACTCAAGAGTTCTCCTTCCTGACACGACAGGGTGCGCCAAGCCTGCAGCTCTGCGCCTGCCACACCCTGACACCCACACAGTGACAGCACCCAGATCAGCTCACTGCAGTAAGGGCACAGATAAGGCCTGAAAATCTGCAGCTGACAGCTGGGGCTCATCTGTTCTTACTCACCCAACAGGTTGGTACCTCCAGGAGATGGCTCTCAGCAAGGGAACATCATAAACCCACAGGCCCTGCTCAGTCTGTGACTGCCTGAGGGGCAGAGGATCCTGCTGCAAACATCATCTGAGCTCTGATGTGGAGCTTTAAAACCTCAGACTCTGCAACTGGAGGTGGTGAGGCCAGTCACCTCCTGCTCTGAGGAGAGGAGCCTGCCCTGCTCAGCTTGCTCTGTCTGGGTGCCATCCCCTGGGTACAATCTGTCCCTTGCTCAGCTTGCTCTGTCTGGGTGCCATCCCCTGGGTACAATCTGTCCCTTGCTCAGCTTGCTCTGTCAGGTGCCATTCCCTGGGGTACAATTTGTGCACCCATCCCTTTCGGAGCATGACTCCCTTGTCTCTATAAGCCACCAAAACCCCACAGATATTTTGGAAGCAACCCCTCCAGCCTCACTATGGCAGGAATAAAGAGGGAAGCACATGCTGCAGGTGTGACTTGTGCATACCCCCTCATTTTAGGGCAGCCTCAAATCCTGCATCCTGCTCTCAGTCTCAGTAGCCTGCAGGGCCCCACACTACCAGCAATGACACCAGACATTCGCAGTTCACCTACCTGGGTCACAGGGCTGGGAGCACATCAGCCTTGCTTTATGGCAGTTTGGGCTCTGGATGAAAAACTGGGAGCCAGGTTTTTTTTCATTTACCTCTCAAGTTTATTTTGTTACCCGATGTTGTCACCAGAGCCCGCTGCTGCACAAGTGGCTCCTTGACCCACAGAGCCATATCCTGGCACTGGCTGCCTTTCACTGATATGGGAAACAGAATGCCCAGGATCCAGAAACAGAGAGCGAAAAAGCATCAGTGAGAACCATACCTTGGGAATTGGGAACTGGCATTCTCCAGAGCAGTAATAAGCGTCGAAGGACTTGGGGGAAATAATCCACTCGCTCCAACCGATGTCTGCAAAATCCACCTTGAGGTAGCGCCGGGCGCAAGACCTCGGCTCGTTCCACTGCTTCCTCCTTGCCTTCTTCAGGGTTTGCTCATCGAACTGCAGAGTCTGGCTCTTCTGCAGATGACTCTTCCTCTGCTTTTTCTTGCTCCTGGCTCTCTCTGCTAACTGCGGCTGGAAGCTCTTGTAGGGTTTGCTGCCTACCCACATCTTGCGCTCCCCGTAAGGCTCCTTGGCTCCCGGCAGCTCGTTGTTCTGGAGCGGCAGCAGGGTGTCTACGGAACGTTTTCTGCGGCCATCCCTCAGGCTGCTCCTTACATGCCTTCCTGCCTTGGGAAAGGCCCTGGGTCCTTGCAGAGTAGAGACAACGCTGTCCAGTTCCGAGATAGCGGAATCGTTGGCGTAAATCAGGATGTAGGGCTCATGGGATGCCCTTTGCCAGGGCTGGTGGCTGCTCAGATCCATTTGAACACCCATCAGCAATTGGTTGTTCTGCTTTGCCTCGTACAGGAGCTCAGTGATATCCTTCCACTGCCAGGAAAGGCTCTCCTGGTAAGCAGAGGAGACATTGATAAGGAAATGCCCCAGGCTCTGAGTCGGGCTCCCGGCTGAAGGATAGGTCCAAAGTGAAAGATTAATCTGAATGCCAGGTTTGCCATGCCTGTGATGAGAGCAGCCACTGGACTGGGAACAGTTCCACTTCACCTGCAGCAGGTCACCGATGTAATAATGCAACGAAGCTGACAAGACGTTTTCAGACTCTGTGAGCGATGTCAAGTTAAAAACGTACATCTCCTGGCCTCTGGGGTGCCCTAGAATAAAAACAAGCACTTAGGCAAGAATTTGGGCATTTGAAAATGTCATCCAGAAAACACACAGGCTGGTCAGACAATGTTTTGGCTAAGTCAAATACTCACCATGTACCTGAAATTTCCCTGCAGAATAATCAATTACACTGGGAACATTTAGGCAGTATATCCAGGACACTTCATCATTTTTCATGCCAGAGTTGGAAGGCATTTACTAATACAGCTGAAGGCAGGCACATGGGAACACAGCATCCTCAGTAGTCCCAAGAAAGCCAATGCAAAAATCAGATTTGCAGGGTAGCAGGGTGGCACAGACCCTTGGGTCAGTGCAGGGACAAACAAGCCAAGGACAACCCTTCTGATGCCTGGGATGTGCCTGTGCCATGAGGTTCAGGAGGCTGCCCCAAGCACAGGTACCTTGCGCTAACCCGGGGATGGGCCCTGACACAGGCTGGGCTGGGAAACAGAGGGGTGACTCTAACCCCCAGAACATGCACCAGCGCCAGAGGTTCGAAGATTTGGGCTCATTTGCCCAAATCATAGCTTAATGCCTTTCAAGTCCCTAAAAACTACCAGGATGCTGCCACTTGCACTGTGCTGATAGCGGTGCAGCAAAAAAAAAAAACCCAAACCAAAAAAACATGCAGAAAAAAAAATTGCAGTCTCCAGCCTGAATGTTTTTAAAGCTCTTGTTGCAAACAAGTCCTGATGTTAGTGGTGCTCAGAGGGGCCGGCATTTGGCCTGGACTGGTTTCCGCAGGCCGCTGGCAGCTGGGGAGGTGCTGCATTCCCCATCTGCGCACCACAACAAAGGAAAGAAAGGCCTTGTGAAAGGCAGGAGAAAGTAACTCCAAACCCACAAGAACTGGCCTAAGGGCAGGTGTAACACCTGAAATTACTTGAAATTCAGTCAATAAAAAAGAGTTTAGGGTAATTTCTCCCTGTATAACTTTACTATAACACCATTAAGAGACCTTCCAATTAAAAGTCAAGATTCATTTGCAAGACACGTTCCTTAGGCCCTGCTAGGATTGAAAGTGTTTTAGAAGCAAACCTTGTCCACATTGGAGTCTTTTATTCTTGCAGTCTCTTTCCTTTTTCATGCTGTATCTTCCCTCCAGATCCTGAGCTGGGCAGCGATCAGCACACAGCACACCGCATAAGGGCAGTGCTGGGGCTAAGAAGGGTTTTAACCTTATTTCTGCCAGCCACAGGTCAAGTGTCTGGCAGGAGGAAAGGACAGGACAGTCCTGCACAGCCACTGCAGGGACAGGAGTGCAGCCTCAGGGAGGGTTCCCGTGCCAGAACCGCCTGGGTGTGCTGCTCCAGCTCACATCCACCGAGCTGCTGCCTGTGTGTCTGGTAGAGCCACAGGGGATGGAAAACACTCACTGCTGGGCACCCAGAGGTGAAGAACTGCAGAACCACTGAATGCTGGGCACCCACGGGTGAAGAACTACAGAACCACTCACTGCTGCCACAGGGGACGGAAAACACTCACGGCTGCAGTACCCACAGGTGAAGAACTGCCAAAGGCCTCTCCAGAGCAGCACAAGGACTACCAGTGCCATCCCAGAAATGTCTGGCAACAAAGAGACGAGCTGCCACAGAAATCACAGGTTGACCATGCCTTGATCCAAACAAACAACATAATCAGAGCAGTTAGGCCCAAGAGAGAACCGTGTTCTTCAGCTAGGAACAGAGATGACTCACAACAGATCCTACAAGCTTTTGGTTTCACCACACAGCACTCCAGGGTTTCAAAACTTTGTCTACTGGGTTACCTGGGTGATTTGGGACAGGCCTTTCCCATGTGCTGCAGAAGCAGAAAGCCATGCAGAGGAAAAGCAGGGGCAGAAAGCTTCACAGCTACATTTGAGAGCTGTGTTTCAGAAAAGGAAGAGGTTTTCTCCAGCAAACTGGAGTCAGACTAAATTGCAAAGGTAAACTGCAAATGAAAGTACTGAAGATCCGCCTCAAGGCCTCTTGCTGGAGGAATCCTCTTGCTGCTGGAAGTTCTAGAGGAATTTCTGCTCCTAGCAGACAAAAAGCTGAGTCCTCAAGGCGCTGGCAGAGGGAATGGTAAAATATGAAGAGGTAACAGCAACGTCATGTAATAAAATAACTGATGCAGTCCCACTAGGGACAAGGGAAAGATCGCGGGAGACTGAAATTTAGGGCCAAGGAGTGCAGAGTCAAAGCAGAGGATCTCAAGACAAAGCATCTTGAAAGGGGAATGCTGCTGGATGTGCCATTCTCACTGCAGGGCTCATCAGGCACAAGGAAGAATTCAGAAAATGCCTTTCCATTCCAGCCACCATCCTGAGGAACATCTGATATAAAACACCCTTCTGCCATCAATAATCACACAAAATGAACTGCTGCTGCTGCCAATGGCAAGAGAAAGGCAACAGCTAACTGGTTATATCTTTTGCATAACTACTTATTAAAGTGTCAAAAAACTTTTAAAACCAATTGATTGCTTTGGCACTTGATCTGTCGAAGTATTGGAGGAGGAGGAGGGAAGGGATTAGCGAGCAGTGTGTTTATAGGTCTGCTGCCACCCAGCATCAAGTGAGAGTATAAATATAATAATAAAAAACAGAGATGGGATTTCAACAAACATCATTCTAGGTTTAGAACAATAAATGGCTTAATCAGATATGCGTAGCAGAGAACATATTGGTGGGACTATTAACGACCTCCCCTTTTTGGGGGGGGATGAATTTATAACCTCCTCCCTTTTGGTGAGGGAGTGTTTAATTCAGAGACAGTGATGTACAGGAGACTTTATACAGCAAAGAAGTCATTTCAGAAAGACAAGAGAGATCCTCAGTAATAGCAGCTAAGGAGCCTCGGCTCTCCATCCTCCAAACCTGGGGTAGTGATCCTTCTAAAGCCTCTCCTGGGGACACAAACACCTGCATGGTTGAACCCTGAGACACCAAAGTCACTCCGTGCCTCACTGTGTTTGATCTCTGCACAGAGCCGCCTTGTAAAACACATTGTTGCCTTTGAAGAAGCAGAAGTGATGACCCACAAAGAGACCCAAAGGAAGCCTGCCACCCAGCTCTGTTTCCTGGGACAGAAAGAATTGAGGCAAGTCACAGAAACTCACAGATAACTCTCAGTTTTACTGACACACACTTGTCCAAGGAAAAGCCACTGGGTCAATGCAACAGTGTAATGCAAAGGAAGAGACTGGCAAATGGGCCTCTGCGTGTGGCATGACAGCTGTCTCACACACAGCAAGGTTCTGGGATGCACAGATTAGGGAAGGACATGCCAGCAACCGTTTGGGTTCTGGCAGTTCCATTTAGCCCTTACAGAGTTCACATGCACTAAAAGCAGAAGCGGGAAGGGAGGGGATGCAGCATCAAGGCAGTGCCTTCTCTTTCTGCTAGGACAGGGCTCTTTTGGGATGCTGGCATGTTAAACACGCAACTGCCCCCCGCTCCCAGAAAACATTTTTACATTTTCACCCATCTACCTGTGCATGCCAGTCTGTAGTTATAGAACAATGGAAGTGTCCCTTCCAAAGATGCCAAGATGAAGTATTCAGTACACTCAAAACATCAACTGAACTCACCTGCCAGGGCCTTTCATTGTCAGTGCTATGACCACTTGTCAGCGTGAGAGTGCTGCAGGCAGCCTGAAGGCTCCCAGACCATGTCACGGCTCTGTCACACCCAAATCAGCTCTTGGTTCCAACAGAGGCCACCCGTGCGGAACACCACTAACGGCGGAGACAATTCCCTAATGACCCAACCTCCCTGGCACTGTACTCGGCCATCGCATGGCAGTGATGCTATAAGCAGTAAGGCAATAATCAAAGCACAGGCCATAACGTCAAACAGGACAGCCCCGCAGCAAGTGATGGATGCCTCTCGAACCTTCTCATCTCTTCTCCTAGCCCGAGCTCCCCGGGCCCTGTCCCGCCGGGTCCCCCTGGCCCGGTGCGCACTCACCTGAAGACAGCGGACGGAAGCCGCGCACCGTGTTGCCCCGGCGGAGCGAGGGCCCGGCAGCTGCCGGCGGCTCCCGGCCCCCGCGGTACTGCTCGTAGAGCCGCAGCATGTGCTTCCGCCACTCTGTCCGCCGCGCGCGCCCGGGCCGCCGCTGACCCGGGCTCTCGTCACCTGCGGGCGCGCGGGCGCGGCTCCCCCGCACGGCCCCCGGAGCCGCCCGGCGCCGCAGCCCCAGCCGTCGCGGCCGCGGCGCGTCCCCGACCAGGCACAGGCAGCCCCAGCCCAGGCACAGGCACAGCACCCAGCGGGCCGACGCCGCCATCCTGCCCCTCCGCTCCGGCGGCGCCCGAGGCCCCTCGGCGCAGCGGGGCCAGCCCGGGGCTGCACGGAAAGTGCGCACGGGGCGTCCCTGCTTACAGCCAAGGAAAAAACGGGGGCAAAGAAAAAAAGAGGAGAAGGAAAAAAAAAATGGAAAAGAAGCGGGGCGGAGGAAAGGTCCACGGTCGGGACCGCCCTCCCTTCCCGGGGGGGAGCGACGGGTTTTATTCCCGGCCGTGCAGGTTGCTGTCGCGGCAGAGGCGGCGGTGCTGCTCCCGGCGCGGCCGGTGCTCGCTGCCCGCTCCCGCTCCGCGGCCGGGAGGGAGCCGCCCGGTGAGTGCGGAACTCCGGCGATCGCCCCGACAGCCCTCGCTCCGGCGGGGCAGAAGTGCTGGGAATCGCCACCCCGGAGAAGCGCGGCCACGGCACGGAAGGGAGGGGATGCTCGCTAAACTCCATCCCCCTGGGCGGACAGCGATCGAGGCGGAGGACGGTCCCCTGCCCGCCTCTACCCAGCCCCTCCCAAAGGCCGTGCAATGACATGATCGCATTAAAAAAATTATTAAAAAAATAAAAAAAAAAAAAATCACGAGTGGCAGGGCACTCACCAGTCTCCCCTGGAACATGGCAAGGCTTGGCTGCGAGTGGAGCCCAGTCCACCGCGGGCAGGTGGAAGGGACTGAGATCTAGGATGTTCCCCAAATTGTGCTGGGGTTCTGCCTGCCCCTCCTGAGTGCCAGCCACGCTCAGTGCCCCTCGGCCTCCTCAAGCCCGGTCGGGACTGGCACAGGTGCCCTCAGCAGACTGGAGCCCGTGGGAAGGGTCGTGCACCCACACAAATCCTCCTGCACTACAGCAGGACACAGCAAGGTGGGCGTTCCTTGCTCGGCTCAAACAATTCCATGGGCCTCTCACATTTGCTGCTTTTCAGCACCAAAAAGACAGAAATGTCTCAGCCCTGCTCGCCAGTGCCACATCAGCACACATCAGCACACATCAGCCCAGCACACCGTTCCCAACAAAATCTGCTCTGCAACACAAAAGGTGCCTCATCTGTACATCGGGCAGGGAACGCACGGGAGGGGGAACAGGAGTCTCGCTGCAGTGTCACAGTTGATCAAGGTGTTGGTTCCTAAGAGCAGCTCAGCTCAGCTTTCTGACGTGAAGAAGGGAGACCAAAAGATTGGCCTGCAGATGAGTACACGGAGCGTTTTCAGCACAGGGCATTCGGATTTTCCACGAGCAACAGAAAGTGTATCATTAGCCAGCCCTGAATACAACACTGGGACACAGTGGGTATTGCCTCTCCAATTACCAATTTTAGGATCAGCAGCATGGATTGGTACACAGTTGCTATAAGCCCCATCTGTAAGTACCAGCACAAGTGCCCACCGGCAGGCAGCGAGCAAAGAGAAGATTCTCAACAGGAGAGCAATGATTTTGATATGCTCCCACACTCGAGGGCTCAGACGCAACCCCCGGCAGTGACTGATGTGCAAACAGCCCTGAGGCACCGAATCTGCCATCTCACAATACCATCCATAAACGTGCAAGCACACACCGTGTCAGTATCAATGCTCACATCACCATTACCTCCACTTTGCACTTCTCCAGGTAAGAAACACACAGGAGTGCAATGTAAAAACTATCAGTAAAAGTGAACATAATTTATAAGTTCATCATTAAAACATTAAAGTATGATTGCTTTTTTGGACACAAGTAATAAAACCAATGTGGATTCATGTGGAAAGAAAACAAAAATATTTAAACTGCTAGCTAAAAAATTCATCAAGAGCAGCAGTGGCTGCTGGCTTATATCCATGGCAGAACTGTCAATCCCAAAGAAGAATCTTTATGCGACTGGGAACTACCATTTCCGTTTCAGTAATGTTATTTCCTACTGTTGAAAAAAGCAGTATTTAAAAAAAACCCAAGCAATAACACGCCACAAGTCCTTAACTAAAAACTGGCATAACTGAATCCTGTCCTGTGCCTACAGTGCCAAGAGATTTGTTGAAAGAAGGGGATCTTTTTTATATCTCCAGCACATCCTCTGAGCCGCTTCCTGACTCTTATGATCAGATCACTGTAAATCAAGAATTGAGTTTTAAAAAAACAAAATAAACCCTCAGAGATACCCCTGTGCGTATCTGTAACACCATTCTCGAGCAAAGAGGGATTAGACAAGAACTACTTTAAGTTCATTGTGGAAGCTCAAGCATCCTATGGCTGAGCTTTTATTTAAAATCTTTTAAGTGTTAGCAGAGAGGCTGTTTATGCAAAATTACATCCAAATTTGGCTCCTAGAACTTCATCCCACCACTCAATTACAGCTAAGTGTCTAAAACAGAAAGGTAGCCCTGGACAATCCTGTTACAGCCAGCACAGAGAGGGAAAGAGAACACTGGGTGTGAAAGAAAAAAGTGACTTCTTGGGGCATGAAGAGCCTTTCCCAAATCCCCCTCCTCAAACAGCTGCGCAGCTCTCTGAGCATGCCACGCAGACACACGCTGCGTCTCACTTAAAAACCCCTCACTTCAGGGATTGCCCCGGTGACACATCAGGACATTCATTACACAGAGTTCTGCAGCTGCCAAAGTTTACAAATGTCCCCCATTCCAGAGATATTTACATGGCAGAGACTTGTGAGAACACAAACCAAACCAGGGCATGTAGGGAGCCCCTCTCCAGAGCTGACAAACTCTCACCTGACCTCTACAGGAACAGCACTTCCACCTTTTCTGCTGTTCCTTTTCTGCTTCTTCCACACAAGTGCCGCAACCACCTACCACACGCATCATCCCCTCCATGTACAGCATAACCCCAGGCCCCATGGGGCCTCAGCAGCTCCATCCTGATCACCACAGTGTACAGTCTGTGAAACAACCTGGCCTTTTAATTCCTTACCCCTGGCACACAGCAGGCTTGAATCCAAATGAAGTTTATTTCAACGGTGAGCAAGTCCTATGCCATTGTAAGGGGCAGCCTCACCACCCTCCAGCAGCCCCTTCAAAAAGAGGCTATTTGAAACCTCCACCAAACACTTCAAGGTTTTCACTTTTTCAGAGCTCGCCACAGAACGCACAACCAAGTGACTGCAGTTATTTGTTCCCTCCACACAAGCACTCGGAAGTCCCAGGGAAGAAGAAACCACAAATACTCCTTCTGGGGGAAATTAAGTAATTCCATATTTGCATAACAAAGTGCTATTAGCACAATGTGTTCGGCATGCGAAGGCCAACCCCACACTGGTGCTGTTTGTTGCGTGGCTCTCAGCTGCTGCAGAGTTCCCTCAACAAAGCAATCCCGGCTGCTGCGGCTCCCCCGTGCAGCTCTGTTGGCTGTCATTGCACAATTCCCCGCTGCAGCTCCGCCCCGGCCGCCTGCACAGCCCTCTGTACATCTGCTGGGCTGTGCCACATGGGCCTCTGTGTGCGCTGCCAGCGCTGGGCTCCCGACACCGAGCTCTGGGGCAGCGACACCAGCTCTGCCCCAGCACCGCGTCCCCAGCCCCGCAAGGTCACAAGGTCACCACACTCCTATGAGGACCCAAACCTCGGTTAAGGGGAGCCATCCCGCATCCAGAGACTTTGCTTGTCCCTCCTGCCCTGGCTCAGGCTGCCCTGCAGGACGGCTGCACTCTGGTGGGCATCACTTCATCAGCTATGAATGAGAACACTGAGCAGCACGGCACGATCCAGCAATGGCTGAACTGTGCTCTGTGATCCAGCAATGCTTGAACCACGCTCCCTGCTCAGCAATGCTCAGAACCACACTCCCTGTCAGCAATACTGGAACCACGCTCCGTGGACTGCAACTGGCCAAGCCGCCTCTGCCATTGTAGGGAAGGAGCCGGCGCACGCTCCGTGGAATGTTCTCGTTCATGGCCCCAGAGACAAACAAAGAGCACAGCCTTTCATGAGGCAGGCCAAGGTGGGAAGCCCAAAGCAACCCCCCTTGCGTGCAGCCATTCCCTGGATTCCCAGGGCTGGCTTTTCAAGGCTCGACAGCTAGGCTGCTGTTTGCTCAGGTGGCCAGCGGCAGCCTTGCCCCCAGAGGAGCCTGCCAGCAGCATTTCTTGTCTCGGGCCCCAGCATCACAAGTTTCTCTCATCACAGAGAACCTGTGCTGCAGGAGCTGTACCAGCTGTGCCAGGAGTTCTGAAATAAAACACCTTGAGTGAACAACAGCCAAACAACAGGAACGATGCTGTCCTTCCGTGCAAAGCCACGTTCCGCAATCACAGCTCATCCACGTGGCCACAGTTGGTTCAGCACCTGTGTTTTTGTTTCCTTTGCGGTGGGAACTGTGGCTTGGCCTGCACAGCCTGTCCCTGCCTGCTTCACAGAGAACTGCCCAAAGGTTTTAGTCATATGTGATCTCAATTCCGTATGTGGGGAAACAGACCATCACAACAACAGACCCTAATGTTGTTGCAAGACCAAAGATCCAGACTCCACATAAAAAGAACAAAATTATGATTTTGGTGGGGTGCTGAAGAAATATAAAAGAATTGAAAACATATACAGGCTAATGCAACCTGCAGACCCTAACCGATGCACACAGTTAAGATGCACTGGAAAAACACGCACAACTCTCCCCACCGGTACAAAATCTAGATTTTCAGGGATCCACTTGCCCATCAATGCCCAAAACCAGGGGCACTGTGCAAACTCTGTACCTGCAGTAGATGTCACAATCAGTGACAGTAACAGATTCTCCTTTAAGAAAAAAATGGAGATACTTCCATGCACCTTAAGTTTACAGCAAGAAGTGTCTTGGGCTGGACAGTTTGCATTTGTTTCTGCTAAAAAGCCACAGGACCTAAGAATATACACAGGAGGCTTTCATGTGGTTGTCAGTCCTTGGAACGCTTCTCTCTTGCTGCCCGTGTGTTTGGTATGTCCACTTCACTGCTGTCTGCTCAGGGCTGAACAGCGATGAGATGCTGGGAACAACACCAGGGACCTTCCAGGGAAATGCAGGGTAACATCACTGACCTGCCTGCCTAAGAAAATCAACCTTGCCTTTAGAGCCACCCTGCAAGCCAGACCAGAAGAGCTTGGGGACAGATTTGTACTGAGGACAGAGAGCTGCCACCAGTAAATATTGGCACATAATAACAGGACGTAACCTGGGAGCTCCCATTTGTGGCAACGCTCAGGGGTCCTTGACTTGGGATGTCACAAGGGACGCAGAGAAAGCAGAGGGGTTTCCTGAGCAACCAGCAATCCCAGGAACTGCTGCTGATTACCATATTCCTTCACTGCAGAGATCACGGCTCACGTTCTGTCTCAAACTGTGTTCACTGTCCAAGCCAGCAATGATCCGTCCGATTTTTAAAGCTCAGGTGCTGCGCCAAGGTGACCTGGAGAAGCATCCCAGTCTGCTTTTATAAAGCGGGGTGTCCTTCCAAGCCAGTGCAGCAGCAAACTCAGCGTGACTGCCACCACATTAACTGGGGCTGATGAAGCATCTTTGACATGACCAGTGCAGCCAGGAAAGAACATCCTGTAAGATACAGATTATTTTGATAAAAGTAGTTCCCTTTTACTAATGAGATCTAAGGATGAGCAGTGAAAGGGTTAATCACACAACATTTCCACACAAAGGAAAATTAACTGGCATCATGCAGGAGAAAAGACCAATAATCCAAAATAAGGGAAAACACGGTGATGGCAATACATGGTGAACAAGAACTTTTTACTGAAATACTGTTCTGTATGCCATAAAATTACTTGCAGGCCTCTGCAGCAGCACAGGAGATGAGTAGATTCAGCTTGGGGTACTGAGGGATTTTTCAACCAAATGTTTAATCCAAGACTCCAATTGCTCAGACCTCACCAAGGATGTGGGAAATGCAGTTGCATACCCATGGATCTTTAATTACTGACATAGCTTAGACAGCAGAGCTTGAAAAACGCAGCCACAAAAGCCAGTCATCGCAGACCCACCCTGAGCTCATCACGCTGTTCTCCCCCTCTTCCCGCTCCTGCCCCCCTTACCATTTTAAAGACACCAGGACTTTTCCAAGTAATAATTTTGGAAGCTCTAGGGAAAGTTTTCCCAAAAAGTTAAAGCAGATCCTCCCTCCCACTATCAGTTCTGGTTCCTGCAGGTTTATCACCAAGAGTCCATTTGTAGTTTCCCTTTCTTCATTGCCAATATATATATGCTTAGTTTGTCCAAAGCTGCAAAAAGTCCATCTTTCCTGAGAAGAGATTTGATCTTTCTTAAGAGATCGAAGTTGAAATTGAAAAAAGGAGAGAAATTACAAGTGAAAAGTAGCATTTGCTGTATTTAAAGATAAGCCAGATATGGATCACGGACCTCCAAATGAAACAATTCCAGAACTGGCAGCAATGGATTTTACTTCTCACACATTCAAACGCTGAGTCCCAATGTGCTCCACTTCCTACCTGTGCCTCTACCCAACACATGCTGCCAATGCCTTGCGTACTTGGGGATCGTCCCCTGGACTCCTGCGTGGCAACTCCTCACATTGGCACAGCCTTGCTGCACCGCCAGAAGATGAGAAGACTGAGACAAAACCCCTGGATGACAAATGAGGGATGGCAACGTGCATCATCAGGAGAGTGACACGATCAGAAATATTGCAAAGTGCAGGTACTGAGACCCTTCAACAATCATGGCACGCTGGCCATGAGTGCAGCCATCGAGCCTCATCTACGCAGAACGCCATTAACAAGGAAAAGATTCTGAGTCACAGATCAATGTGGAGAAGGGATTTTTTCCCGTATGGCTCCCACCACAGGCCTGGAGCAAAAGCAGCCTTCCCCAGCTTCGTTCTCATCAGACTCTGCAGTTTCACCCCATTTTCCAAAACTCTCAACTGCAACTGGCCTGGTGCTTTCGGAATCTTGGGCAGCCAAGTGGTTTTATAAACATTAAAGTATGCCACCAAACAACAGGAAAAAACACATCTACTTTTGATAAACTACAAAACAAAGCACTGCCCTCCTCACACTGTTGTAGCTCCTGTCTAAGAGATCCTATGCAATTTATCAGTCACAGGAAAGGCCATAAAAATCTGGGATGTTGAAGGCATTTTTTTCTCAACCCCGAATTCTTGAACACTGCAGTATTATGAGCAATATGGTAAACCCTGCAAATTAGGGGCTGGAGTCTGGGTAACCCTCTCATGGACTGGACAGTTCACATTTTGGAAACTCAGGATGTTTTCACCTTTTCTGGAAGCCAAGTCTAGACTTATCTTATAGTCTGTATCCACAGCATCTGATGAGCACCACGGAGGCAATGATTTGCAGACCCTGAACACTCCTGACTTCCCTTGGGGCAGCCAGGACAGCTAGACAGCTGCCCCCCAAACCGGTGTGAGGGATGGCGCCCACAGACACAGCCGAGAGCAAGGTATTGCAGGGTTCCCTTGCAGAGCCCACTGCAGCAAACGCCACCAGGCCCACTGCAGGAAGGGCCACCTGCGGCTCTTCCAGCATAAGCACCGACTGCTGCTATATTTGCAAAGGAACCTCTGATAGTAACAACAGAGAAAAGTCGATAAGCAACCATCTTTTCCTGTCTAAAGCCTCTGCAGCCCCTGCGCCCGGGGAGCTGGTGGATCACAGGGACAGCTGTCCCCAGGCACATGCTGTCACACCTCAGCTGCTCTGAGCTCTCCCTGCTGTCACCAATGAACTGACAGGCACCCATCAAGCATCCCCTCTTTCCAGTGCCTTTGGGCTGCATTCTGGGGTTCCCAGGCCTCTCCCCTGCACAGGGTGACTGCTGCCTTTGTGCTGTGCACAGCTGGAGCACAGCTGGAGCCGGGTTCAGCTCCCACAGCCCACACCTCCTTCCCCCTCTGATCGGGCCCTGATATGTGGGGCAATAAGAGAATCTCCTCTGGAGCTGCTCCTCAATCTGCCAGGCAGAGCAGGCAAGGGAAAAGCGGCCTCATGCCCCACACTGGGGAACGGGGTGCTGGCCATGGCTCAGCCTGCAGATCCTTACAGATTAGCAGATGGTATCTCTGAATACACCCCAGAGTACAGCACGAGGCAATTCCTATTCTGGGCAGTGCCTGCCATGCAATTGCCCACTCGCAGGGAGCAGACCATAGCAGAGGTGTGAGAGGAGCAGGACAAGGCAGCTGGCATGGATCCTGCCATAGCAGTGCCCACAGACAGCTGGGATGGATCCTGCCATAGTGGTGCCCAACACTGCTCCTGAGCGCTCCATCCCAGATCCCAGCTGTGCTCAGCCCCGCACGTGCTGTGCCCAAAGGAAAGCATTTTCGCTGCTGATGAGATAAAGGAGGTATTGCACAGCATCAGTCCAAGGGAAAATCCAGGAGCCAGGTGCTGGTCCTCTCCTGGCCCTGCTTTAGAAAACGAGGGGCACATGGGAAGAATGAACAAAATTCTGCAGCAACAAGCTAAGCACGAGGACAAATGGTTTCACAAGGTCACACATGACATATCCAGCACAGAGAGAGCCAATAAACCATGCGGTTCACACAAAATCAGAGTATGATTCCACTGTAAGACATTCCCTCCGGCCTCCTGCACTGGGACAGGCACCCCAAGTACAACCCATTGGACAAGGGAAACCGAGCTTTGCCTTCTGCTGTGCTGCTTCACTCACACAATTTCTTCCGGTATGCTTCGATAACATGAACATTCTCCATTTTCGCTGAAAAATTGTACTACACTTGTTTCTCATCAGATTACATAAATTAACTGAGAGGGAATGGATTCAATTACAGTCTAGATTCCAGACCTCTTAAGAACTGACTGCCTAACACATTCCTTTCATTTAATAAACTGGAACCAAATGAGGATTATCTCATATAAATAATACTCCCTCAATATGACGATGCAATAAAATGGCAAAAAATACTCAGAGGAACCGTGTAGATCAAATACAAGAGCCTCTGATACCACCCTCTGGATTTAAAATATGAACACCACATAAACTTCATTGTTCAGTATTTTTACTTTGTGTTGCGAGCAAGAATTTGATTCAAAGACTTATGACCAGGTTTCACATCTTCTGACAGCCTTAGACAACCAAGGAGAAAATGGGTTAGCAAAGTATGGCTTTCTACATCGAAAAGATAATTTGATATCTCCGCACACCATACAAACCTCTCCCGAAAAAGACAAGATTTACAGTCTCCCAAGTGACTTAGAGCAAAGCATGACCAAAAGCAAGGGCTTCACACTGCTCTGAGCGAGGCAGTTTCCTGGACAAGACTTGTACTTCAGGAAGGAGGCACTGTGGAACATCTGAAACTGCTCTTGTGAACAGCCCATCCTGACAGAAACACCCAGCCAGCCTTTCAGCCTCAGAGGAAGACCGGCCATCTCTAGGCAGGCTTTTTTATACCTGCCTGAATGCATAAATATCCCAGGAAGAAAACTGCAAGGAAAAGACTCGGATTGCGAACTTAATGAAAGACTGAAGGGTGAAGGCACAAAACGATAAAACAGCCAATTATCCCATTAGCAAACAGCGTTCTGGGTGTGCTTTGAAGGAGCTGGTTAGAAAACAGAGGCAGAGAACAACGCTATAATCACCTGTGAGCAAATGCTCTTCAGATTACTAAAGAATGGCTGAAGACAGTTTTAATGTCAGCCCATGCAATTACAACCTGTCTAATCCTCCAGCTGTGTTTAACCTGGCATGCCAACTACAGATCCAGGATCCAGCAGGAAAGCCTCCCATCTAAGATTAGATCCAAGAAACAGGATGTTTTACTTAGTGAAAAGTTTTCCAGGGGACATGGTAAATTCTCTGCCAACGTGAATCTTTGAATCAGGACAGTAGTAGACAAGTCTTTCTTCCTGGGCTGCTTTCTACCTGCCTCTCCATCTGTTCAAAAGCTTTCTCAATATGACAGAACTCTCAGTAACTACACAGATACAGAAATAAAACAAACAAGCTGTCCTCGTGCTCATTGTGAACATCCCTTCACGTTCAGCAGAAAGGTTCAAACATGGTTTTGCACATGATACAGTCTGGCTATCAAACCCCAGACAAGGGAAGATGCTCTACCCCCGCCTTCCTCCATTGTTTTTATAAAAGAGGTTCAATGAAACATCAACTGAAGCCAAATGCTTCCTCTAGAAGGGTGAATGTGCTGACCTGTCCATCCGGTTTGCAGTGTGCCCCAGTTCTGATGCAAGGAATGGTAAAAGGGGTTGGAGCATACATGAAATAAGCCTCCTTCCACTCAGAGCCACCCGGACTAAGCATTCCTACTGAATACAAAGGGGACGTCTCCCCTCTGATGGATGTGACAGCAAATATTTCAAAGGCCTTCTTGATGAGTAACTAATGAAATCCTAATATGCAGAAAGATATGCAAAGGTTATGCAAAGCAGAAACGACGTTACGTTCACACCTATTCTTATTTTCAACATAAACAACTGCCTGTTCACCCCTGAGACTTTAAAGCACAAAATCTGGATTTTTGCTTCCCACCTCAGGCACGTTGAGAGATTTCAATGTCTCTCCCTGCTGACTGACCCCTGAAGAAACCCCCAGACCCATGACCTGGCCCCTGCAGCCCTCCGTGCTGCTTTCAGACTCCATAGGACACCTGAGGGTTCGACAGAAAAGGCTTGGCAGATCTGATTTGCAGAAATCACTCTCAGCAAATGAGGAAAGCGTTAACTCCTCCACAGCCTCCACCTTATCGCCTGGACCCTGACTGCACACCACGCTGCAGACAGCTGCTGACAGTCCTTACTGTCCAAGACACGGGAAGGAGAATCCCCCCTAAGGATGCCCTTGGGAAGGCTTCTCCCACGGATCCCAGGCTGTTGCTGCCCTGTGCACAGTCCTCAAACACTCCAATGCCCTTGCACACCCATTTCTGAGCCAGGGTGGGTTGTCTGGCCACCTGCAATGCTGTAGTCCGTGCAATGACCACCACACAAAGGCAGGAAGGGTGAGAACACTATTTCATTTGGAAAGCACCTCTGCAGCCAAAGCTAGACTGACTCAAGCTAAGATTGACCAGACGGGGAGCTGGTTACTGCACACCTCAGCGCTGTGTCCTGACCGGAGAAGGCAGCAGGCTCTGCCAGCCCTCTCTTGCACCATAAGCCCTGTACTCTTTGAGTCCAAACAGCTCATGAGTTTCAGAGAAAAAAATCTGATCATTTCCATACAAGCAAACAAACAGCAGAGCAAAATCTGCGCCCAGAAGCAATGCTGACTAGGGCAGGGCAGCTAAACAGAGATAGGCCGGCAGAAGGCAGCTCTTTATCTCACACTACCCCAGTCAAAAAGCACTAGTGGACGGAAGGATTGTTGCATCCAGGGATCCACAGAAAAAGCCCTAAGGGCAGAAAGCAGAGGTCACCACGCAGGTGAGGTACAAGAGTATCTGTTAGCTGCACACATTTGGTTTTTACTCTACTGAAATCAAGCGATACTTCTTTCTTGAACACGGGAAAATGGAAACAATACTACCACATGGAACTCTTTCAAAAAACGTTTTTTATCTTAACAAGAGCAGATTTCTAGAGTGTAATGGTTTATCTGGCAAGCTTTTGTTATACTTGAGACACGTTTCCTTTTCCAATTTCACATTTAATTCCACCAAAACATGTGTTACTCATTTTGCAATTTTGTACCCTCGATGCTGTTGATGAGAAGAGCCAGAACAACTTCCTGCGGTACTTGTGACCATCTTTAAATACAAGTCTCCTCCCCGTCCTCGGCAGCCCCGTTTGGAACAACTGATTGATGCCTGTGCAGAGCCAGGTACGAGCCCGGAGGAACAATGAGAGTGTCCCCAGCACAGAGCAAGGGCACTGCACACAGGCAGACACAATGCCAGCTGTACTGGAGAGGGAGTCCCAGCCTTAAACCAAACCTCTGCAGGGCAATCCAGCACTGCACGAAGGGGCTGATGGCACAGTGCCACCTGCAATGTCCAACAGAAAGCTGCCTCGCCAGGATCCTCTGCTGACAAAACCAACCTTTTACAAACTGTTCAGATATTATCAGCCAGAAATCCTCCCAAAGGCTCAGGCAGGCGTGCAGACTGCCACAGCATCGCTTTCCAGCCTCCATGAGCATGCAGAATAGCAAAAGTGCCACATGGTACAGGTACATTTCCGAGGTCTCCTCAAACTCTAGGCCTTTGATCCTTCTCACCTGTCAACATCACTTCTTTTCTCACCTGCGAATCATTTTCAATCACCCAGAAGCATTCACTTACTCAACTATGATTCAGCTGAATTTTCTTTAGTTCTTTCAAACTTTATGTCACACCTTTTTGTCCTGAGGAGATTTGCACAAATTTGCACTTTTTCCTCACAAAACAACAAAACCGTTGACAGAAAAGTAACTCAGGGAGAGAGCAAAAATACCATAAAATTCACAGAGAGAAATCATCTCCTAAAAGTCTCCACATCACTCTACTGATTTCTCTCACACAACAACTTCCAGTAAGTGCCAAGCGTGTTCTTCATGTCCACCCCTGAGTTTTCAGGAATTTATATGGCAAAAGGTGAGAAAACTTTTGTTCATGATGGGGTTGGAAAGACGCGTGTACCTAAGAGCTTTTAGGCCTCACAACTGAACCTATTTACCCCTGGAATACAGTGCCTGATACTTACTGTAACTGCGAGCAAAACCAAGTAAAAGAGAGGTGTTGGGTTGGAAGGGAGCTATGACAACCACCACTCAAAACAAAGTTTCCTTTGCCTACTCCCTGCACTGAAGCTAGAGGCATGCACAAGTGAGGCCTCACCAAGGACTGAGCAGTTCTTAGACTTTCAGTGGACTCAATACCGTATATTAGAATTTCATTATTTATGGTAAGTTCCTACAAATATAAACCTCTCCATGGGGAAGATGCCGAGGCAAGAAAGTTCAAGACTGGCAAACCATGCTTTGGAACAGAACCAGATCCTATGTTTCCCTGCCCATCTTCCTTACTTCCATCTCCAGTGATGCAGGTTTACAGCACACAAATAGTGTTGGATGTGAACGCTCTGATCATTCTGAAGCCATTTGTGGCTGCTGCTTCCTGCAGACAAAAGCAGAGCACTTACAGAAAGCTGCACTTGGCTGTGCTATACGTCAGGGCATTTCTTCAGGAGTGTGTGCCTGTAAGCCTTGGCAAGGCCTCACAACAACCTGTCATACCCCAGAGCAGATGAAGAAAACCAACAAAGCTCTGTGAACAACCAATTCACCCCGGCATTCACTGACCTCCGTAACCACATAGGTTATTTGTACAGTGCTACTGCCTTTCAGCACACAGCCCTGCCACAACACAACTGAGTGTTTTTCCACCCAGCCGTCTTCAAAATGGAGCACAACTTGCACTGCCACAAAATCGGGGTCTGTGCTACCAGTAGGCAATGAGGGAGAGCCCTGCAAAGCCCACGGCCTTCCGTGCCCTGCCCTTCTCCCGGCAGAGGCACTCCCTGCCCTGCATGGCCCCTCCCATGGTCAGTCCAAGCTGTGGTGTCACTGCTGCTGAGCAATGCCCCTCTACTCAGAAAGAAAGCATTTAAATACAGACTTTTCTTCCAGCATCTCCTCAATGCAGCTTTGGGCACATCTCACACACTCAATACCTTTGAATTTTAAATGTGCCCACAGACTTTAATGGTCTGGGGCCTATGAGATGAAAAAAAAAAAAACTGGAGAGCACAGTAATTGCACTCGCTTTGAGATCACTGCGCAGGCGCCCAGGTGCGGTGCAGCTGGGAACAGAAAATCCAGCTGAACACAAAGAAATCAGCCGTGCTGGCTGCTGGAACTTTCTCAGAATGAACCCTTTTACAGCACCCCAGACCGAGGGGAGATGACAGCAAAGCAGGGACAATTAGTTAGGAGCCAATTACTAAATCACACAGGAAGCTCTTTTCACATGGACAATGTGTCAGGTGGGGGTCCAAGGGAACAAGTGCAAGTGGGCTGAGAGGGACAGGTGTAAAATACATTTCCAGTGGAAATACATGTTTAATGAGGAGCAACTGAATTCTGTTTGGCATTCTTGGCCACCTGCAGCTCACGTTACACGTAACAGAAACACAAGTGGGTACCAGTAGTCATAGACGGGCCCGTGCCTCGTGCATGTAACCCTAGTGCTCTGACTGTGTCTGCGGCATGTGCAGGAATGAAGATCCCTGGGGTGCTCCAAGCAGATCCCAGACACATGGGCACCCAGATGTGTCCACATACAAGAGCCCAGCCCAGCTTTTGGAACTAGGGCAGCAACGCTTGTGGGAAAGAATGGCCAGCAAACATGATGTTCTACCTTTCAACTCTTCTGGGAAAGAAAAATTAGAAAAAGAAAAATAACAACAAGCAGGGTTACCCTTCAGAAGAACTGTTTGCTGTGCATGTGAACCAAGTGCTGCCCTTATATGAAGCGCTCGACAGCTGCTCCAACTGGAAGGAGCTCTGTGGACTCTGAATTTGCTTATCTACATAAACAGGGTGTTGCCTCAATTTGAAAACAATCTGGCTGAGAACAGCGTGCTGAGAGTATGTGCTTAGATGAATAATTTTGTGAGCATTAAAATAAAGACACCTATTAAAACCAGAAATGCACAGAGAACACAGAATTTACTCAGAGGAGAAGTTGGCTGGAGCAGCAAGAAAAGCAGCCCCAGCCTTTGGGTCCAGTGAACAGGGAGAGAGGGTCAGGTGCTCTCCAGGTCACTGAGGGGGAGCTGCTGCACGAAACGTTCCGAATACAGGGAACAGATGTGAGGAGGAAAGAAGCACAAGTATGAAGGCAGCTACATCAGGAAAAAGTTGGGGGGAGAAGAAAAGGAAATCAACAATAAAGGAGAAGAAAAAAACAAAACAGTGGAGGACTCCCCACGCACCTGAATTTAAGTACAGGACTGGGGAGAGGGGAGTTGCTTTGGAATTGAAACCTATCAAAACCAGAGACCCACAGATGCCTCCTGGGACCTCTTTGGGAAGCAAGCTTTTCTTTACAGCCACTGAGGAGCTACGAGTCTGTTAGTGACTCAGAAACACAATGCAAAGTCAACGTCAGCACACAGAGAGAGACAGCCAAGGGCAGAAGGGTCCAGAACACCCTGCAAAGCTCAGCCTAACACGCAGAAGCTCCTGAGGAACATTCCCCACAGAGGAGCGCCCAGAGCGTGGCACCGCCGAGCCGTGCTGGGCGCCACGGCTGAACACGGCTGCCACCAGCTCCACCACCGAGACCCCGCGGGGGCCAAAGCACAGAGCTGAGGGTCCTGGCTGCTCGGGATGGCCCTTTCTGCCTGCCACACAAACCCAGTTCCCATGGGCTTCTTCCCAATCCTCTACCAAGTCCCAAGGACCATGTTTCTGTAGCACCCAGCCGAGAGGTAGGATGATGGATTGAGGGAATGGGGGCCATGGCAGCTCCTAGGTTTTGGAATGAACCCTTCCCTGGGAGCTCCAGGATGTGCTGTGTGTCAGAGCACAGAAGTTACAGCAAGTGGAGCTGAACACGCTCCGTTCCCAGAGGGAGCACGATCAGTTCGCAGTTCACATAGGTTTGCAGCCACTGGGCCACAGGAAATGGCCATTGAGAAAGGAGCGGGGTCTTTTGTTCCTTTGCTACTTGACTCACTGAAAACATACCCTGCTCTTTATCCTGCTAACACACAAGCAGTGCAATTAGTAGACATGTAAACTAGGCAAACCAGCAAAAGATTTTAGCCTGGAAAGTAGGTGAGAAGAAATGCAACCCTTTTCCCCCAGAATGTCAACTTTCGTAAGTCCATAAATATTGGTTAAGGGTGGGATTTTTTCCAGCTCACTGTCCTGTACCGAACTTGTCAGACAGACATCCAAGTATTTTCCCTGGAAAACACCTGATTAATGACTCTGTAAGCAGTGAGTCATGAGAAATGAGAATAATGAGGGTATGCCTAAAGTCAGGGTTAGGGACTACTCAAAGCCTGCCCAAACCCCACATCCACTTCCACAGCCAAGCCTGCCGCCACCATAAGGGCAGTACTGCACATGGGGCTCCTGTATTTGCATCCTCTGATGGAAAAAACACATCAGGGATTTTCCATCAAGTGGCCAAGAAGCTCTGTGGGACCTGAGGCCTGCCTGGCTGAAGCCCCAGCCCGGAGCAGGCTCACTGGAGCAGCAGCTCCTCCAGGATGGACAAGCCGTCATTGTTGAGGTGCCCAGGTGTCCAGGGGGCCAGTGGCCAGCATTCATCCCTGGCCACCGCCGTCACTGCCAGCCCTACAGTAACAGGTCAGGGAAAGAAAAACAAAGCCTGAGCAGTGGGATGCAGGGCTCTGCTGGCAGGGCCGGCCCCGCTGCTCTGCAGGTGCTACCGGAACACCACCGCCTGTTTGGCTTGGAAACACGGGGCAGGAGGCAGCCGGGGCAGGGTGTGCGGCGTTTCCATCGCACCTCACACTGCACCAACGCTGCCTCTGCCCCGTTCCAAGGGCTTGGCACCTCACAAGTCCCTCTGGATAATCTGTTTTCCAGTGGAAAAACATTACTCTCAAAATAGTAAAGGACTGATTTGCATATCTTTGAACTTGCAGGGAGTGTTTGCTTTTTTTGTTCGCGCTTTCAGGAGTGAAAAACAGGGAGGGAGGTTAGGTGAGGGGAACAGATCCCCCTGCTTGAGCTGCTGGGTGAGTACAGAGTCCCCAGGCTGGCCCTGAACCACATCGGGGCTCTGGAGATGTGGAGTCTATCTCAGCCAGCAAATCTGTAAAACCTCAGCATTACTGTGTTCTCAGCAGACACAACCTGTGCTCACCCCAGGACATCTCACTGCCTTGGCAAACACGGTGTTTTGACAATCTGAGCTCCGGCCATCGAGGCACAGCACAGGGACAGGGCTCTGCCTGATGCTCCCACTCTTGGGCAACAGCGCCCAAAGTCATGGACGCCGAGAGCTTTTATTGTCTAAGCCTGTCCTCCCTAAGGAGATACCTGTACCCCACCCTGACCCCACAGGCCAGGCTACCTGGCCACATGGGAACCCACAAGCATCCCAAAAGAGCAGTGAGTCGTTGACATTTGAGGAGCCTTCCTCGGAACAGCGGGGACTGAAATGAGCGTGTCACCCCCGTCACCCGTGCTTCCACAATAACAACTTCAAGGCAGTGATCCTGCCGACACAAGTGTTTGCTTTCCCGAGGCCTCCCTCCCTCCCTGCGCTGCTCCCTGGCCCCTGCGGCAATTGGAAAGCTGCTGTGCCTGGCAGGTGCAGAGGGGCTGACTGGTGCGAGCAGCTACAGCCACGTTCCCGTCCAAAAGCAGCGGAGCAAGCTCCTTCCCCAATTCAGTCACACCAAGGCACAAGTAGACACAGTTTAATTTAACATCTCTTTCTGTTTTTTTTATGCTAGTTCTGATGGACCCTAGGAGAGCAAGCAGGAGTCAAACCACACAGCAGAACACCCGCTGCCACAAAACCCAGGACAGCTGAACTGCAACTATGATGACAGCTGCTAGGAGCTCCACAAACGTTTACTATGTGATCACACTTCAACTCCCCTCGAGTCATGATGCCTGAATGACCATGGCAGAAATCCATGGCAGACCGAGCAGGCAATGACTGATGGCTTAAGGGTTATAGACCCAGTTAAAAAACAGCTTTATTCAGGGCACTCAAAGCATAACTAACATGCCCAGCCCTAAGCAGACTCATAAAACACAAAAAGCAGCTCAGATCTCCACCAGAATCCTCAAAGTTACACAAAATAGGGAAAGAAACCCAAAATGAATAAAAAGAGAAAGACAGGAAAGAAAATAAAAACAAAGCAAAGCAGAAATGACTTGCTTCTGAGGAAAGTTTCAATGCTTTTGATTGTGTAAGAGCGTACTCATTTCTGCTGTCACCAGGCACAGGAGTCAGCTGAGCTGTGCATTTGTATATGCTCATTAAAAACAGGGTTTTGCTGTGCATGTGCCTAACTGTGCATGACCTGCTCATGAGCTATGGCTTCTCAGGGGACACACCTTGTCGATGCACAGTTTCCCCTGGCCAGGGGGCAGGTCATGCCCCACTGCAGCTCCTCTCCTGCACCTGCAGCACTTCCCTGCGGCTCCTTCTCCCAGAGGACAGAAGGGATTGCTATCCTCACAGCCTGTCTCTTTGTCTCTTTTTTTTTTCTTTTTTTCTGTTTGTTTGTTTGTTTGAGTGACCTTAAAACAACCCACCTGTCTACAGAACACTCTTTGCTGGTGTTTGTCAAGGACATTTGAATAGATCTGACTGTAATGAATGTCACATCTCCAACCACTGAAAGAAATGAGTCGTTCCCAGAATTCCCATCTTTTTTTTTCCTCTTAAAAAAGCTGTTTACTGAAACATGTGTAAAATCAACTTGGCAGCCTCAGGGCATGAGCCTCAGCTGTACATCCCTGTGTGTGCTCAATGCTGGCACTGCAGGAAGGGACCACTCCTAAAGATGGGGTCAGTTCCAGCTTTGTTCCCTGGTCCAGGACAGGATGAGCCAGGGAGCACGAGTTCATGGCTCTGCACGGATGAGGAGAGGGGTAATCTTGGGAAGTAATCCATCCATCAGTGCAGTCCAGCACTGGAAGGGGATCAGAAGAGACAATCTCTCACAGAGGGCATAACTACACTCTCACTAACTACAGTGCCAATAATGAACAAAAAGGAAAGACAGAATACGGACTGAAAAAAGCAGCCTATGCTCACCAAACACCCCAAAAGGTCACGTAGGAAACAAACAAAACAAAAAACAAGGAAATATCTCTGACTTTGGAAGGTGACAGTCTGACTTCTTAATTGAACCTGCTGTTGTTGAAGCCTGTGGACGACCCTCACCTTATGGCACAAGGCTCCCTCGTGTCTTGGACCTTTGGGGTTTTTGGAAAGAGGGCTTTAATTACTCCAAGAGCAAATGCTCACACGGTGAAAACAGCCCAAGCTGGATCTGTTTCACCAAAGTGCCACTCTGTCCCAGGTGGGTGTGAGTGCCACACTTGGAACGCCCTGCGAGCAAATGTACCAGCACAATCTGAGGTCAGAAATCCCTTTTGTGTAATTACAGGGTGGTGTCACTGTGCAGATGGCTTCATGGGAAGCTCCAGCAACCCACATATAGCCAGAAGAGTCTGGCAGCAAATGTAGTGGGAAGGGGAAAAGAAGAGACAAGTTTGCCCTGAACTTGATAGAACAGCCTATAACTAGACATAGGGGCTTGTCAAGCACATCTCTGCTTTCTGATTTCTCCTAAAATACCATGTCAGTGGGATTTAGGGCCAGGTACACATTTTCTATCGGAAAACAGCCTCGCCAATACATCCTAAAGATGTCTTGCTGCGGTCTGCCTTGCATCTGGAGGTACGCATGTGGATTTATAAGGCATAAGTCAGCGGTTAGCCCATCCGATTATAAATCACGTGACTTTGTACTATGACCACATTAAAACTCTGCCATCAATTAAAAAAGGGAAAACTAGAGCTACCCTGTAATTTTGGTTGACTGAACCCAGCCCGTTCCGTGGGCTCACAGACATTTGGTTCCACATCTGTCATACAAAGGAGATGCTCAACAGCCACGTCTTTAATGACTTACACATGCAGCTCATGGGGCTGACAGGCTGAAGGCTTTTGCTCCCTGCACATTTCTCTAGACAGGAGAAAAAGAGAACAAAATGAACAGTGGCACCCCAAGGGTGCTGAAGTGGTAGTGGGACTTTTGTCATGGCTGCAGCTGGGGCAGAGGCGCTCCTTCCTTCCCAACCCTAACCCAGAGAGCAAAATGAACAGTGGTACCACCAAGGGTGCTGAAGTGGTAAAGGGACTTTTGTCACAGCTGCAGCTGGGGCAGAGGCGCTCCCTTCCTTCCCAATCCTAACCCAAACCTTCAACAGCCCAGCGAAGAATAACTGAAACCACCCAGGTGATTCTGCACAGGTTACCTTCCCCTCAGGTATCCTACACCGCTTGTTCCTGAGGGGTAACGGTGACTCTGCTCTTTTTTCTCATCTGAAATCACAAGTGCTGGCATATCCTGAGCACTTCCCAAAACATGTCGCAGTTACGAAGAAGCTCCCTGTCCTTGGGCACCCCTCCTGGCTGTCAGAAGGTGTGCCCAAGGTTGATGCTGACACAGCCAGCTCAGAGCACCTGACCTGACCCCATGTCACCTCACTGTGCTGTGAGAGCCTCCCTGGATCCATGAAAAGCTCTTTAACAGCCGTACCCGGCCAGGCACTGCCAGCTGTGCCACACACCAGGTGCAAGCCCAGGGACCAACAGCAGGAAACAACTGCTGCAAATTATACATCGGGATGCTCTTGATGCTGTTCTCAGATAGCGCCCTGGCACCTTCTGAATAGACTTGCACATCAAAGCATCGCTAATATAAACAGACTTTGTTTACAGTGCTCCTCAAAAACCGTTGTTCAACATCTTTTCAACATCTATAAATCACCGATCAAGCCAACTTCTACAACTCTTAGACCAGACAAATGCCAAGTTGTGCTGGGAGTTAAATCACAAGTCTCACATCACTGCGGTGCACTTAGCAAGAGCACTGCAAGAGTTTCCAAAGGATGTTAGTGAGGCAAACACCCAGCAGGGCAGCGTTCCTCAGAGTGCTAGAGAGCAAAAAACAAGTCAGCAGCTCTTCCACACTGAACAAGACCCTCACAACCCAGTCCATGTGATTTAAAAACACCAACATTCAAATAAATAATGTACTAATAAGGAAAGAACCATTGCAATGCAGCCAGGGTAGAAACACACTTATTGAAAGCTGATTTCAGCCAGCTGAAACCAAACAGGTGACATAAGCAGGCCCACATTCGGTGCTTGTGTTTGTATGTTCATGATTTGGATACAAATCGAAGCTTTAAATACAACCTGAGCTGGCCCTTTCTTACAAGCACTGGCTGGATGCTGTACATGCAAATCTGCCAAAAGCCCTAAGAATTCTCTGTAGGAAAGACTTGGAAATGTCAGTTACAGATCCCCTCACAAAACACATTTGCACAGAAGCCAGACACATTAACACACAACCACCAAAACTCCTCCTGATGAAGTCCCACTGGGCAGTGGGATGCATTCTCACCTCAGTGACTTCACACTCACTGCTCATAGACTCCTCGCCCTGAGCCCTGTTTGCAAACACAGCTCCCCACCATGAAACCAGGACAGACATGACCAAACTGCTTATGCCAAAGGAGAATTGGGTTCCTCAGTTCCTGCTAGGCCATGTGGGTAATCCCAATTAGCAGTATTTTCCAAGTAATTATAGTCTTACAATAATACGTTAATAAAAACAACTAAGAGGGCACCTGGGATAGTTCTGTCGTGTCTCGATCGAAATTCCAGTAAGCACTTCTGGAATTCATACCAGCAGTTTGAAAAAAAAAAAAAAATCTCAAATGTACTTCACAGTTCAGCTAAATCAAAGCAACTCTGATTCCCCTGAAATCTGCGTCAATGTCACTTAATGCGAATCAGAATTTGTTAAACGAGTCAATCCCTAAATGCATTCAGCAATGGAGCCAGAATCACACATGGTGTAACTTGTTGATTAATTTACCTATATGGGGCATCAAGAATACATTTTTTCCTCTTTTTAAGAACAACATGGGTTATTAAATCTCCATGAAAAAGTTCTCTATTCAACAATGACAGCTACTGTAGAGGATGTAATTAATTCTGGTTTTCCTTACCCAGATGCACGAAACCATTAGACATCCTCCAAATCTCTGCAGACCCACCTCCTCCTGCCACACAGGGGGTGTGCTGCAATAAACCTGCCCCTCGGCCAAAGGATTTCAGGCACATCATTCATTGTGTGTATGCCAATTATCTGTGGGAGGTGAAAATACTTCTTCAATTCTAAAGGAAATGTATAGAGAAGAGCAAACACCTGGAAAGGTCTTCTGTGTACTTATGGAATTTTAAGAGTATGAAATCTTTGGGGATGCCTAACTCACAACTCTAAAGTCTTGATAATCACATTTCCAATTACCTTCCCCCCTCCTCTCATACGCACAGCACTGGAATCTGAGGCAAACTTGAGGTACAGAACTTCGGCAGAAACAATCAAATGTCCCAGCTGGCCCTAAAGCAGGGCATGGATTGCAGCAGCAGCGGGCACTGCCTGCATGCGGTCTTGGGTTCCAAGGAGAACCTGACACAACTGTCTCTCTTCTCTGCTCCAAAAACTGCTCTCGTTGCTTTCGGAAAGTGCTCCATTTTGTCAAGTTTTCCCTAGGCATGCCTTTAAATCAACACTGGCAGATGGCTCAAGCAAAAGCTGCAAACCAACCGTTGCCCCCCCATACAGTGGATTTCAACGTGATCCTCTACTCACTCTTGTTAGCACTGATGCTAGAAACCAACTTTCAAAGCATATCATGTCATTGCTGGTCACACCCAGCCTCTCCTTCCCTCTCTGCCCTGCCTCAGCTCAGGACATCTCCTCGAAGGTGAGGGGGTCACAGGCTTGTTTTCTACTGGCAGCGCAGAGGTAAAAGTACACCAGAGCTCACAAGAAAAGGTATGAAGGGTTGTAGTGGCAGCAGGTGCTTCCATACGAGGTCAAACGAAAGCTCAGTGTCTCAGAGGGGAGAAATGCCTCTCCTGTGCCGAGGAAGATCCTCAGCAGCAGCTCTATAACAGTAGTGCCTTTTACTCAAAGTGAGCTCAGATTAACAAAGGTGCAAAGCAGAAATTCCCCCAGCTGCCGGCTGGGAATGACATCACCAGCCCCACTGTGTGGGTATCTCAGGGGTTTCACACAGCCTGTGGGATCCAGACAGGCTTTCCGCACAAAGCCAGGGCACACAGGAGCTGCAGCTAATTTGGAAAGTACCTGTGTGCTGGCATGGCTCCGTGGGCTGCGCTGTTTACAGGGCCCCTCCTGCCGGCTGTAAACACGGACTGAGCAAGGACCTGGGCAGCTTCCCAGGGCTTCCCTCGCTGCGCACAGCTGCTGCGCCTCACAGTAGCCCTTATCCCCTTTGTCCTGGGCACAGGAATACCCGCAGGCACTCAGCCTGTGCCCAGCTCCAGCACAACCTCCCCGGCACAGACTGCCAACAGAAACTAGCCCCAGGAACCACGGCTCTCATGCTGCCTTGATCAAAAGGTGAATTCCACATTGATTCCCACTGAAATCGCCTCCTCCAGCACAGCTGGCAGACTGCCGAGTTTCACAGCTCGGGAGCAGCAAGTCCAGCAGCCCAGTGCCTGGACACACTCTGTAGGTACCCGTGGCCCATCTCAACCACAGCATCTGCCTCCTGCCTGCACAGCCCTGGCAGCACGTTCCTCTTCTGAAGGCTCCCCTGGGTGCCCCTTCCTGGGAAGCTCAGCAATGAAGAATTGCTCTTCCTTGTTCTTTCCCGCATCCTGTCAAACCTGGTCACCTACTGGGACACTGAGCACTGATAGTGTAAATCCAGGGATTTCCACACTGACTTCTGAACAAAACATGTATGTAAAAAGCAAACAGCCATTAACACAGCAACTCCCCAGCACACAGCCACCTCGATGAGCCAAGAGCCGGGCATCAAGGCCTCTGCAGCCCCTTGCCGCCCTCTGGAGATCCTGGTCCTCTTCCCAGCATCCACTGCCCAATGGCCCTGGGAGCTCTGGCCATGCCCAGGCCATGGGTATTCACAGTGCTTTCAGTACCTACTGACCTTTCAACCTGAACCTCTGACCTGCCCCATCCCCACTGCAGGGTTGTGGCTGACCCTACGGCTGATGCCATTAGCCCCAGATAACCATGGCGTTCCCAACTCAGCTCCGGCTCCCTGCCTTGGCAGAGGTGCTTTGGACTCCTGCTGCTCCCTGACCTCTGGGAAATCACAGAGGGGAATTTCCTAAGCCTGGCAGTAACCTAGTGTTAAAGATCCATGAAGAGTTTTAAGCAATCCACCCAAGGTGAAAAGCAATAGATGTGGCCAGACAGGAATATTGAAGCTGAGCCCTTGCACCGGGCTCACATCAACCTCTGTGCTCTCCCCACAGCTCCTGCAACTACCCGACCCCTGCAGAGCTGCCGGATGCTCCAAGCACAGCAAGCTGCATGGCTGCAGGCTCCCTCGGGATAATTATCCCATTACAAAACAGCTTCATTTGCCTTGAGGCTGCGGATTGGAATGGGATCTGTGTATTTGGTTGAGCATTTTTCCTTTTTCTGGCATGAGCTCCCTGTGCTCCATGTATAAACACAGCGTACTTTGTGAATTTCTTAAACAACTAAGATGTGCCATTCCCACAACAAACATCATTGGTGTGGTACCACCTGCTTCCCCCAGCAGCAGTTTATGTGGTTCTTTGAGAGAAAGGGTTTCAACGTTGCGAACTTTCCAGCACTAAACGGTAAGCTCTGAGCTTCCATCTGTGCCTATGAATGCCACGACTTAAAGCTCTCAAAAGCAAATCAAACCTCGAGACAGATATCAGCGGAAACTGCATATTCAGGTGAGCACACTGACACACAAGGTGAGTCACTGGCACCCCGATTTTCCCTAAGCACAGAGACTCAGCAGCCAGCACACAGCAGCCTCTCCCCTGCTGATACCCTGCCAAATGGGGAATTGCAGGGGCTGCAGAGAGGGTCACGGGTGGGTCACTGGTGTCCCCTCAGCACACTGCACACCAGCCCTGCCCCAGGAATAATGCCTGGCCTCTCCAGGTTCCTCAGCGAGTGATGGGACCAAACAGCCCAAACCATTCCAAAGAATCCAGCTGATGGCAACCATCTTGCTGGAAATTAATCTGCTGCCTCACTCTCCCTTAGCCAGGAATCCAGCATAAGCATCTTTCCAATCTGCAGTTTTTACTTTTTTCACTTAAAAAATGTAGTATTTGATGAAATACTACATTGTGTAATCAAAAGTCTTATCCCTAGCTATGAAATGTAAAGTCCCTTGTTTTGTTAAAGACATAGCAAAGCCAAGTCCAAAGTCCCCAGACACGCCTGCGCGATACTCAGAACGATTAAGCCCTCTGTCAGAGTGCCCTGACCTCCAGAGGGATCAGGGATTTTCTGCAAGTGTTTCCTCAGCTATTGTGGCAGTACGACCAGTCTGTTCTCACCTGCAGCAGTGGAGCTGATGGCTGTCCCGGGACGAGTGCAGCTCGGACAGCAGGATAATAAAGGAAAGGTCCTTCTCCACTTGGACACCAGGATAACAAAGAAAAGATCCTCCTCCAAGGAGAAAAGGTCTCCAAAGAAAAGACCTTGGCAAAGCCGGGTCTCTCATCTGGGTGCTGCCCACCTGCTGCAGGGCCGTGCTGACCTCAGCTGTTTTCACTAAGCCTCTAATTAACGTCATTTAGAAGCAAACTCTGGCTGCAGCCCCCAGAACAATCGTTCTGAAATGTTGTGTATAAAACGGATTATTCAGGACACCTGAAAGAGCCCTCAGCAACTGAACACTGAGGCCCCAAATCCTTCTCCAAACACCAGTTCTGCAGAGCATATAAGAAAGAAATCCTGAACTCTCCCTCCGGAGAAAGAATTGCTGAAAAGTGTGTAATTCTGATTTAGGAAATGCTAATGTCCATAGTGGTTCAGAGCATAATGCAGCAATATCTTCATGCACAAAGTGTGGAACTTAGAACTCTAAACTAGCAGACACTAGGATAAGGGGACCACACCCTCAAAGAATATACATCAGCAAAGCTTGTGGGCAACTGCTTCCACTCATACATATCTTTACAGGCACAACACGAGCTACAAAGCCGTGCTTGTACCCTTTCCTGCTGGGCTGACCCCACAGGCAGCGAGGCACAGCTCTAACAACACGATCACCATCTTCCCCTCGTGGTCTCACACGAGCACCTGACCTGGCAGAAGGCAGTCATTTTGAGACTTCTTCCATAATATCTGTGTGCAGGCGGTGCAATTCCATATTTTGGCAATCTGTCCTGCCTAGTACAAATGTCTGGTCTGCACAAGAACAATGCAGAAAAAAAGAAGTTTGGCTCCGAAATCAGACTTCAGCTCAGCAGTAGTCAGACCATGTAAGCCCCAAAAGCCTCCACAGCCAAGACCAGAGAAATCTGTTTTTTGTGTCTGCTCAGACTTCTAAATTAATAAATGTATTTGCAGAGCAGCCATGGTGAAACTACACAAGACATGCTTTTCACTACAGTTTCAAACAGTAACATTGACTGAAGAAGAGGGGGGGAAAGTTTAAAAAAAACAAAACAAAACAAAACAAAACAAAAAAAAAAACCAACAAAAAAAAAACCAACAAAAAAAAAACCAACCCTGTAATCAAAACCTTAGGAATTATATGGAAAACATATCTCTGAAGTAACACATTTCTTATCATTCTATGCAGCTGAGAATGGCTTTCAAGGAAGTTGTTTTCCTCCAGCCAGTGACCACATGGAAATGCCAGCAACCTAACTAACTGCTCACAGCTGAAGCTTATGCACTTGCTATTGGTCATTTCTATCTTCAAATATCAATTAAATACCGTTCTCATTTTGCAAAGAACAAGTTCTTCACCCAGCCAGCAAGCAGAAACTGGCAATTACACGGTAAACCTGTTATTATGCATTACAATGACATGAAAGTATTTTGAGAATTTGGCAAGGCGGCGCTGCTAAAACCGTGGCAGTGGTTTTAAGTGGAAACACGCAGACGAACGCTGCTCTTGCCCGTCGGAAAACAGCGCTGCACAAAGAACTGCTGGTGTCCAGCAGCTGGCCTTTCAAGATGAGGATGCACAAACATGCCCTCTGTGACACCTGCTCAGGTGGCGTGGGTGCCAGGCTCCGGTGCTGCGGCAGCAGCGGCAGGGAAGGGGCCCAGCAGCAGCCCCGCACAAGTGCTGACCTCGCTGGGGGAAGTGCAGAGCACTATTTATTCAGGTGCAATAATACAAATCCTCGTGGGTTGATCCGCAATGATAAAACAAAGAGGATTCCAAAGAATGCGTTCCCTGTGTGACTTCCCGAGCCCCACTGTAAGCACACCGTGTTTGCAATATCCAGTGATGGCCAGAAGCAAAATTATTGTCGTTTGGGGCCTCTGAGTGCAGAACTCGAGCAGTTTTTCAAAGTGGGGAAGTTTTACAGTGCTGCAGAGTGTAACTGGGACGTGGGGAATAACACAGGGACCCAGTGGAGATAAGCTTTTTCTCCCCCAGACATCATTTCAGCTGTCCTAGCCCTTTCATGTAAAAATAAACAGGACAAGCCTGCAATAAAAGGCAATTTATGTGCTGTAGCTGCACCATGAAAGCCTAGGGAGCTGGGGGCATCCCAGCACAATCTGGGAGCACAAGACCTGAGCTTGTGTCGTTAATTACTGGTTTTATTCAAGGTGACAGAATTTATACTCAATATGAAACACTACCAGCAGAGATGGAAACCACAACTCTGTAACTTACAGGAATGCTTTCCTCAGCAGGTACAACAGTGTGCAGGCACCTCAACAATACCCAGCCCCAGAAAAGGAGTCCAAACATGGGCTTCACGCCCCGCGGCTTGGCCAGGATCGCACACCTGGGTCCACCAGATGGATGGATGGTCCACCTGCCATGGATGGCTCCTGCAGTCCTGGCTTGGCCACGTGGCCACAGCTCACAGCGTTAGCACATTACTGTAATCTCATGGCAAGTGAGATCCCGGGCCAAGGCTTTACAAAAGAAAACGTCTAAAGGACCTGTGATTTCCAACACCACACCCGTTGCGTCACATGGGATACATCAGCTGGATGACCCCTGACAATTTCAAGGGAAACTTACATTCAGTTATCTTTGGCTATTTCTTCTAAATGGAGACGCAGGCTAGATGCAGGTGAGATGCCGCACTACACCTGATCTGTTTCATGGACACAGAGTTCAGGCCAGGTGAACTAAGGCCTTGACTAAGATCGGGTCATCATCCTGAAGAAAAAAATGTTAAAACAAAACTGCTAGAGAAGCTACATAAAAAATACTCCTGAAAGACACTTCGCTGCTTGTCTGGAAGTGTTCTGTTTTTACTTGCTAAACAATCAGTCTGGATCAGCCGCAGTAAAACCAGCAGGTACTTATGAGCATGAGGCTGGGAGCATGGTGCCTTCTGTGACAAAGGCTCCTGTGGGGTCCCTCAGGCACCAGGAAGGTTTGGAACATTGTACCTATTTTGTTCCTGCTGGAGTCTGAGTTCAGCCAGCAAATTCAACATGTCCCAAAGCAAAAGATAAAAGCAAAAGAGCAGAGCTAACAGGGAACTGATAGGCCAGGTTTAAGAATACACTTGTGTCCTGACCCATTTCAACCCATTCCCTCCAACAAACAAGATAGCTCTTGAAAACAAAGATCTCTGCAGAAGAAAGGCAGGCTCAAACTCCAACTCTAGAGTGGTCAAAAGAAACAAGATCAAAACATAACTCTCATTTAGAATGAATGGTCACCTGTATGAGAAACAAGTGCACCATCACACCACTCTTCAGACAGCAATTGTGTGTGCACAGCGAAGGCACGCAGCAACATCAGCTCTGCTGAAAACCCCACAACAAAGCAGACTTTGAAAGGGAAGAATCTGTGTACACCTCGCTGTGTAAACCAGACAGAAGCTAGGAAAAGATGGCAAGAGTTGTTTGATATGAATCCAAGACGCAGACGTTTTAACAAAACTGTCTGCTTACAGCTCACCTGACCCACTACACAAGTGTTTAGTCTTAGTTTCTTTCATCTTCACAGTGTTTAGGAGGAAAATGATGCAGAGATAAGAAAGCAATGGAGCTGGAAGGATTCAAAAAGTGGATATTACAGTTCCAGAGCAGTACTGGCCCTGGTGAAAGGCGCTTTCTCCACATCTTGCTACCTTAGGAGCGGTAAATCCCAAAGTGAAACAGGCTCCCAATGTCAATGGTCGGAATAAACACAGCTCACATCAAGCTGGACAAATGTAATGTCTCCATTAAGTGCACTGGGCTTTATAATTTAATTAAAAGCACTTGCATTGCCAGCTGTCACACCATTTTTTTAGCTCTTCCAATAATCACACTGAGCACACTGCACAGAAATGAAAGTAAAGATTCCACCTTATGCAAAATACTTCCTTTTACCCATGCAAATGACAGCCTCCATGCAGTGGATCTACTTCACCAAAGGAGAACAAAGAGGGCACTTGGCTTACATGCCTTCTCCTGGTGAAACTCATTGCCATCCTGTAAAATCGCAACTATTTTAAACAAGTCCGAAACACAGCTATGATTTGGCTAACACACATGCAGCTCAGCAGCTCAGTTCCAAACTACACTAACTGCTGTAACACTGATGACTGGGGAAAGTCAGATCCATAACAGAAAACAGCATTGCTATTTTTAATCATTTCAGGCCCCGTAAAAGACTCTCCAGTGAGCACTGAAAAGGGATCAATAAAATTCAGTGGGCATTAGAGCAGATCTTGCTATTACACTACACAGCAGCAGCAAAGCACAAATACGTTTAAGTAAGAGAAAAAGCAAAGATGAACAGAAACTTGAGCAGCAAAACACTCTTGATTTTGGGAGGTTAACACTGATGAAAAACCCACTTCATAAGACTCAAACTCACAAGTATGCAAAACCTCTTAACCTGTCCCTAAGCCAAAAATGTAAGCAGTGCAGCCAGTTTGCACTTGAGAAAACACTGTTCAGAAGAGGCAAGTTGAAGCCTAACACTGGGATTCCTGTCAACAACCACTGTGCAGGTGGAAATCTCCCATTCTCCCAATGCACCAGGAAGGACAGAACTGGCCAAGCACACCAAACCATGACCTTGTCTCACCACAGAAATGCCAACCTGCGTAAGGCCTCCCAGGCCAACAGGAGCACTCCAGCTGCGGAGCCTGCGGCCCCCTGTCCCACTGGCACAGCCACAGCACAACTGCAGGGCTCACTGCAATATCAAACAGCGAGTTTTGGGCTGGCCAAGGACACCAGAGGTGATGGTTCATTCAGGGTCATCATCTTATCCTACAGCACTGCCAGGGCATGACAAACCCTGCCTGTGCCACACCTCTGTCCATGCCATCTCCCAGCTCTGCAGACAGCCCACACAAACGCCAGTGCCTCGCAGCGCAGTGCCACCTGGGTCAGCCAATGCCCTCCTGATCTCCAGTACAAATGTGGCCACTCCAGAAAGGTTTCCTCCAGTGCTAAAGTACCAAAGAGGCTCAGAATGGAGGGAGGAAATAGAGGAAGGAAACTCTTCAAACAAAACTGAAATAAAGGATTCAAGCACTAGGGTTCATAGCTGCCTATATATTTTAGTAAATAAAGATTGATCCAAAAGCTCCTCCCAGACCCAGAAATGCAAGGCCATCATCTCACTGTGGTGTAACAAACTCTGGCTTGGGCCTCACATACATCTGGTTCAAATTAGCACCTGCATACCTCGGTTATTGAATAAAACACAGCACTCTCTACATGACCTGCAGAGTCCTTGTGCACAAGAACTCATCCATCGTGTCTTGCCTTATCAGATGTGTGCCATGACATCATGAACACTGTGCTGCAGCACAGCTGTCACCAGTTCCATTCCAAGCACCAGGTCACAGAGCCCTGGAATTCTACCACAGATCCTTCCCATCTAACCTAAGGCTGATGAACTAAACACAGTCTCTAGGGAAAAATGCATCTGTCAAAGCCATCGCTTGCAGCATCTGGCCAAATGGACAAGTATGCAGCAGCCATTTCCATCTTGATTTGTTGCATCCAACCTGCAGCGTCTGCTATGCAAGCTGGATTACAAATGAAAAGTTATTGCTCTAGGTAGTTTCCAAAGCAGCACCCAGGGATTTGGATGGGGAAAGCAAATTGTTTTATTGCTAAACCATACATGTCAGTGTTCAGGAGACCTCATTTCTATTTCTGACTGCCCACATGTGCTTTACAACTGCTTTACTACCATCTCCACAGCTCACTCCTGACCTAGTGTACTGATGCTGTGGACACAGAAACCTTGTACCACCTCAGGGTAAAACTATTGACTTCTCACTGCTCTCATATTCAAACAGCATTGGGCAGCCATAGCCCCTCACAACTGCCAGCAGGGTCAAGAATTTAGAACTCCTTCAGGTCATGTACCCAGCACCAGTGACCCGAGACTCCCTCTGATGCCTCTGGGCACTGCAGAGGTCCAGCCTTCTGCAGGCCTTTAAATATCAGGCCAAAACTCATTGACCCGCAGAAAAAAGGAGCCTCACTGAACTCCACTTCCATGAGAAGAGCGGGGGGGATATATCTGCCTCTTTCTGGTTCGATACAGCAGAAACTACTAGGGCAATACCACACAGGAACAAAACACAGCAGAAAGTTACACATTTAATAAGGCATTCTGAGTTATTATCAATGAGTGCCCATTTCCATACATTTCTCCAGCCTGCCAGGAGGGTGCTGTGGGTTACTGCCCAGTAGGTTTCCCTAAGGACTGAGAGCTGTGACAGTAGATTTCTAACACAGAGACATCTCCTTGCAGCCTGAAGCTGTTGCAGTGACCACCCCAAGCACAAAGAAACGCATGAGAAGGAACTTGCTCATAACGACTCTCAGGTACCTGTATGACAGTCTGTAGGCTGAGTCACACTTCCAGCTGACACAAACCAGACTTGGGCCCCCAGGCCACATTGTGAACTCACTACCAGTCAGAGCTGAGCATCCTGCCTGTCTCAACGCAGGCTGGAGTTACCAAAAATGACTAACGAAACCTTAGTTCTCATGCATTTCATGAGGCTCATGTTCTGGTCTAAACCCCTGATCAACAAGTTGAAGAAGTTCAGCACGTGATTTTCCTCAGATCTGCTCAGACTGATGCTTAAAAGCAATTCTGAGTAACAATATATTTCTTTCTACTTCCTGTGCCCTATGGCAAAGAGCTCTTCAAGATGTGCCTCAGGAGCTCCTGGCAGTAATTAGGCTCAGAGAGCAGTCTGTGTCAAACTGCAGCATTAATTTGTTCTGCACTTGCCCAAAGCCTGCAGGAAAGAAAACTTCCAAGTGCAAACACTGAGATGTTCCAAGGAGATTAGATGAAATGCCTCCCTTTTAGTCTCGGCAGAGCACCGGCCAGTAAATACCCTAACTGGTGTTAGACACTGTGCTGCAGCTGTTTGTCTGAGCAAACAAGAGGAAATCATTAAAGACAGAAACTTTCAGCCACTTGCCTTCCACACCAAAATAGCAGCAGCAAGCAGACACATCCGCAACGCGATTTCACGCTCACGAGCAAACTGCTGAGCGTGGCCCTGCCTTACAACGTGAAGGAGAATCTTTCTCCACTGTAACTGAGAGCCTGCCTGTTCCCCTCTCCTGGGCTCCCATGCTCACACATCCAGTATCTGTGATTTACATAATTACAAATTCATTTTGCAAATATGGTTGGGCTCTTTTTATGCCTGATTTTCCCAACAGCCACTTCTTGGAGTTCAAGCCTTCACTAATTATTTCAAACACTCAGCGGAAAAAACACAAACCATAATTGATACAATTATTACACCAAAAAAACAGGAAAAATTCTCGTGGTTTGGAAGATGAGGGGATTGAGGGTTTTTGTGTTGGGCTTTCCCCCCTTTTGTTCTCCTTTGCTCTTTAAGAACAGCACATGCAAAACATTTGTGAAGCCAACACAGCTGCGGGGCCCACTCACCAGACCAGGGCTGTCTACTCAGTATCCTTTCTAGCTTTTTATAGATACAACTTAAAAACACCATGAAATTTATTTCCTGTAATAATGATCCCTAAATATTTTCTTTAAAAGTGGACGTTTCAGCAAAACTCTCCCAAGAATGTGGAATTATGCACTTACATTGTGTTAGCACAGTCCTTCCCTCCCCACTCGCTTCACTGGTCCCCCTCAGATCTCCCTGGTGTTTTGTTTCACGTGCTCGGGTCTCTGAGGTTTGTGAAGCCAGGCTGGCACCACCATACACACCTTGCTGGAAATTGGCACACCTTACACACTGGAAAAGGGCTCCAATACACATAAAATACATACAGGGGCAGGAGCTCTTCCCCAAAATTTCCTTTTTTACTATGGTAAATTCCTGGAAAGATATATTTGCAGCTCATTTTGTTCTGTATGCTTCAATCCACTCCTGGTCCATCTCTGCATTTCCAGAGTCCGGCCTAGGCTCAGAAAGGACCTCCAGAAGTTGTTATAAAGTCATTATTGTTTTAAGCTAATAAATATCAGTATCCTGTCCTGCATGCACAGTCCATTCCAACACACTGGTACCACTTCCTCTTACAGCACTTGCTCTTTTAAGCCATTTGCAGCCTTCCTTCCACAGCAGCACTCCCTCCCTAGAGCAGGCCCAAAGGATCCATACCTGTCCGCACCAGGTTCGAGCCTCTGCTGTGTATGAGATCCTGACATCCCCTGCGCTCGCTGCAGGCTGACACAGCCCACACCTGGGACACTGCTCCCAGCATGGCAGAGTCTGGTTCCCCAAGCCTGCAGAAGCTCGGGATCCCCACTGCCCGGACTGCTCCTGCACCATCCTCCGCTTGAGCACAGCAGCAGAGGAGCTCTGAATTTGGTGCAGGATGACAAGTATTCCAGAGCAGAAGGAGAACAGTGGGCATGCCTGAAAGGCGATCTGCTCTGCTAAACCCACTGCTCACGCCAATAACCCACACTGCATCTCGCCACATTTTGGTCCTTGCCCCATGGGGTTACAGCAGCAGCAGAAAGCTTTCAAAGCTCAGTCCACTATGGACTCTTCTTCAGCACCTCAGAGTTACTGCAAGCGCCGAAAGGGGTAAGCATGGACCCAACTGGGACATCACGGAACTTTAATTCCCAAAGCTGCAGCACACGTCCAGGGAAGAGTGCAAAGAAGAAAGACAGGACCATGTATCTAACATGGAGTTTAATAAAGCAGAAACAAATGGCAGTTCTGGCCATTTTCCCTTGGTGGACTTTCCTTGCCAGCGTTAGGAGCATCTCTGTAAAATCAAGTTTCGCTCTTGCTTTCACAGATGGCAAAGCCATGGTTCAGGAGCTACAGTGCAGTTCTACATTGGAGAGGTGTCCAGGTTCTTGGGGCTGTGGCCCACCAGAACCTCCACAAGCCAGCGGCACATCAGACCTGAAACACTTTGCACAGACTCAGCTTTTCAGAGGGCTTTGGATTTGTGCCAGAGCCACTCGTATTTGTATTTTGCCAGTACCTAGGAATACCTGGCTGGCGACTGAGCAGATAGAAAAATCACAAAATCACTGAGTACTCACAGCACACCCTTAACAACCCAGCCCACAGGCGCAGGGACATCCAGCCTCAAGCCAAGAGCGAGACATGGGTCACAGAATGGAGGTCAGTTCACTTGCAAGGCATAAACTGTTTTTTTCTGCACTCACTGCCCAAGAAACAGTTCCAGACACTTGAGATTCAGCCAGACCATTTAATTGCTTTATTCAGTCACAGTGTTTCTGTAAAATCTTTTCCTAAAAAGCCACTTAGTTGCTTTATAGCATCACACATACATCTTGGGGATCTCAGGACCCCTAGCCTAGGTTAGGGTTTGGGAGTTATTTAATTAAGAAAGAGAGGGTGGCAAATGCTTTCCATGACCTTCTCTTCATACTTGACCGAAGTATGTTTTTCTAAAAAAAACAGGTGGTCATCGCTAGCTCCCCCAGTCATCACCAGTGTGAGGCTGCACACCTTCACGGGTACAGAGGAGGCCACTGGGGCAGTGCAGGGTCCTGCTGGAGCCACTCCAGCTCCTTCCCAACCACAGCCATTTGGGATGCTTGCTGTGGAGCAGGAGGAAGCTTTGTTTTCTGCTGAGATGCACTCAAACCACTGATATTTAGGACCTGAAATGGAAGCTAATTTGTCAATTCACTGCCTGTTTTTCTATTCTTACACCATTTAGTTCCCATCTCAGACAGCGGCTGCTATAAATTCACTCGGTACATTTTGGTGTGACAGTAATGTCTGTGCCTGAGGCAAGTCAAAATCAAAACTCCTGGGAAAAGCCAGGCACTAAGCATGGCATGTCAGAAATATTTGCTAAATGGAACAAGCAGATCTTTGCTCCCAAGACCACATTTTAATCCCTGAGGTTTTTGCTCCTGACCTGTGTTCTGATCCACATGGCAGCCAGCTCTGACAGGCCTTTCTGTGCAGCAGAAGGGGCCGAGGTTCCTGGAGCCTCAGGTACTGCTACTGGGTTCTGCTCCCCAGGTCTGGAGCCCCAGAGCCAAATGGGCTCCCAACCTTTGCGCACAGGGGCCCTGAGCTCAGCTCACTCCATGGGTAGGGCTCCTGCAGATGCTTCCTACACAGCAGCACTGAGCCTTTCACGCTGCACTGTTTCTGTGGAGTGCTTCACTTCCACCGGCACCGGGTACTGGAATTACACACTGCACAGAAAAGAAGGGAACGGAGCACACAGGGCCGAGGAATAAGCAAATCTAATTGGAGGGACACAGCCTGAGACTATCTGAATCTGGCAATATCCACCACTGACATCTCTAACTTCTGGGTCTTAACTGTGTTCAGACCCAGAGGAAAGGGAATCAGCCAGTGAGATGAAAAATGAATGACTCAACAGCGAACATGAACAGATCTATCTCATTTCATATATCTAGTCAAAGAAAAAATTTGGTTCATATCCCACTTTATTTTGACAACTCTATTTGTCAGAATCACATGAGAGACAATATTTTCATCCCAAATGCTGCAGTTGAACAAGAAAAACTCCTACAAATATTACAATTGCAGAGAGAACCGAAGCTACTTTGTGTGCAATCACCGTCTCACTGCTACTGATCCCCAAACACAGGAGTCTGTCCCTAGGAAATTCACAATGTCCAGTGATTCCCGATGCCAAACAAAGCAGCAGCATTCACCGAGGAGCACAGGGGGGTTATAGAAATGCCCTGGAGTAGAGCCTAGGGAAAAGCCTTTAGAGGCAAGGCACCTGATGGAAGCACTGACAGTCCTGTGCCCATTCCAACCGCATTCCAAAGGAAAGGAGAGGGGACTGCAGTGGCACTGCTGTTCCTGTTTGCAAATGCATTCCCTACATTCCCTCTCCACCTTGCTTTCCACGACAGACCTGGAGTAATGAACTAAAGTGGGAGGCAGAGTCACAACTAGTTACCATCTTCAACTGAAGCCAGGCCATCAGGAGCAGTCCCTGAACACTGAAACCATGGTGGAAACACTTCCAGGCTAACTAAATACCTGTATGAAGCACAACCAATCATCTGTTTTTCCTTTTCTCTCTCAAATATTGCATGGGATGAAGAAATGTCAGGGCTGAACTCTCCAGAACAGATGTATAACACATGTATTTGCAACAGTTTAAAGCAAGATTTCAGACACTAGAAAGCAATTGTGGTTTGGCCCTGGAAATCTCCCATTTGAATTAGCTCAGGGTACAAATGATTTCTAGAAAGTCTTCCTCATGCTGCGGGAATAGGGTTACTTCTGTGAGGACAGGTCTTCCAGGCAAATTTTCTTGAGGGGCAGAGGTAACGATTTCAACTCAACACGCTCAAGTCCACAACAGTGAACAAATCCATGCATAAGGAAGTTCCTCAAGGCCCAGGGACAGTGTCAGCAACCAGCTCATAATTATGAGTGACTTTAACCCATGGAGCGTGACCCACTACAGGCAGGGCAGCACCACAAGGGCTTCGAGGGCATTCTCCCGTGCCCTGCAGTTTTCTTGATCTGTCTTCTACAGATACGCATTTCTTCCTAGCTCAGCTCAAGGGAAATTGAGTTGCCACTTCGCATCCACTACATAAAGTATTCATATCACCCAACAGAAAATCTTAGTTTCCTGATGCAATTATTCCCCTCTTTAGTTTGCTTAGCTTTCAGCTTCTAAGTAAGTGACTGTCCTAAGGAACACGCAGAACAATTCCACAACCAAGAACTTGCTCTTAATTCGCAAGAAAGGAAATGTACAAGAGAAAGAATCAATAGGCCTGATTATGTCTCCTTTCATATTAAACTCCAAAGCCTGTGATACTCATTTGTCATGTCCTCAGCATCAGTGTTCAGGAACAGCCATTAGAGTACTGGTGAACAACATCACCACAGCAAACAAAGACAGCACTCACCTTTATAAAGGGTAGGCAACAAACAGCTCATGACATGCAAAGATGAAATGGTTGCATTTCTTTCAAGACCCAGCCTAAGCCTACAAGCAGGTAAGGGAGAAATGCCATGAACTCAATTTGGATCGCCTGAAACCACCTGATAACACCAGCTGGCACATTACCGAAGTCCCCCGTGCTACACAGTCCTGCCCAAAAACCAGGCTCGCTCCAGTGCCCAGTGCCAGCCCCACCAGAAGGGTAGGAGCCCACCCTGGATGGGACCCTGTCCAGCTGGGACATGTCCCTTCCCTTGCTAATTGAATAATTACCTGCAACTGTAGCAGAAGGCTGGTGACACGCCAGTCCCTTTCTCATTCCCAAGGTTTACACTGTCAGTACTGCAAGGCAGCAAGTTTTCATCATATCACGCTCTGGGTCAGCCGTATTCAAAGGGCCAGCAGGAGTGATCTTGAGATAAGGGCCAGGGGCAGGTAAAACTCAGGGTGACTCCCTAAGGCACAGCCACTCAGTGCTCACACTCAGACGTGCTTCTCTCTGCATTTGCACTGAAATGTGCAAAGCTGTGCTCTAGTGAAACCATAGCCATTCAGCACACTTTGGAAAATGGTACCATTTATAGAATGGCCAGCGCTCTTTTGCTGCACTAAGGTTTCAACCCTGCTCCCTTGTTCATAGGTATTTTCCATAAAAAGCAAACTTCACTGCTCTGCATTTAATGGGTAGATTCTGAGGGGAAAAGCTACAAAGAAAAACAACATCCCTGGGAGTTAAATCCAAGGAAGGGATAGTTTTTCCAGCTGGGTTCTGGACGATGGAAGACAGTCTGTTATTCTGAGGCCAGAAAATGTCTTTCACATACACCAGTCTCAGCAACGTACCCTGAGTTATAAGGTTTATTTTATATTAGTTTAAGTCTTATATTGTACTTGACTTCTGCTGCTAACAGCAAAGGCCTATGCAACAGCTATTGGTTAGAAAGCAGCGCCTAGCTCATTTCATTTTGCCAAAACACAACGTGCAGCCATAAATCTGAAAGCACTCCTTCCCATGTTGTGTATTATTATTAGCATTAGAGTAACACTGAAGTTTGCAACTGTCACTGCAAGTGAGGAGTGTTCTTTTAGGGGCAGCTCTCCCGAGAGAGCAAGCAAGGGCTGTAGAACATCTCCTGAATGCAAACTTGGCCTGCGTCACTGTGACACCTCCGCTCATTTGGAAATCAAACACTGGAAACGCATCTCGAGGGTCAGCCTTGGGCACTTGAGATGAGATACACGGCAGCAAAATGAAACCGGGGGTAAGGCCTTGTAGCTGATGGAACACAGATTCTCCACGCTGGAAAGACTTGAGGAGAGGTGATTTGCCCTGCAGCGCTCTGAAATGGTGCTGCTGTGCTGGAAGTGCATGTACCTCTCCCTCAGCGTGCTCTGCACGGGGCAGTGGTGATGCCAAATGGCTCCTGGCAAATCCCCCTCTGCCACATAGCCTTGGCAGCTACCTCCAGAGCCATCTCCTTATCAGCTCTTGCTGACAGCAGTTCTCCAATACTCCACCGAGTTAGGGAGCAAGTAAGGGATGGCCTGAGCATTCCCTTGACCTTACTTCAGGCAGACAACACCAAACTACTGCATCCAATGGTTGAATAAATTCATTGGAAGCTCTCGTGCTCATTCTCCTCTACCTCCAGAAGCCCTTTCTATGCAAACAGTGCAAATGAGGCAGATGAGGACTAGGAGTCCCAACTCAACCAAGCCACACTTGCAAGCGGTGTTTAACTTCCTACTAAGTGATTTAAGGGAACTGGTCCTGTTTCTAACTCTGGGATTGCTGCACCTGCATCGGACACCTGGTCAGGAGCTCACAGCTGCCTTGCCAGGAACAGCACCCTCAGCATGTTCCAGGATGCTGACAGCACAAAGCTCTCTGGCAAAGCAGCAGCTGGCACCATGGGTGCTCCAGGCTTCAGCAATTAAAATATACCTACATGTTTACAAGAGTCAAAGACTGGAAAAAAAAAAGCAGGCAGGAAAGAACAAGAGACAGGTAAGGTAAGGTTCCTAAACAACTGAAATCCTCACGAGAAGGTCAATTTAGGCAACCTTTTATTCAGCTCCTTCTTTCTACAAGCACGTACAACTAGGAGTGTTTTAGGGTTAAATCCAACAGTGACAACATAAAAGGCCAGACACACAGAGAAGTCTCTCCAGAGACCACAACTTCCCTTGCTCAGTCCCATGTCAGCTGCAGCAGACTAGCATGACAAAGCACACCGTAATCTCCATTTGCTTTTTCACCTTTTTTTAGTGATTAATCTGAGCAATAACCCACATTACTGTAATTTAGATGAGACATGCACAAGCCACATCAAGCTCCTCTAGCAAGAAAGAGAATTCTCCCCAGCAGCCTAAATGCCAGCTGATTCACAGTACTGTTGTGCAAAAAATGAAGCAGAAGGAGTGAGTTAGAAATCCACCATCAAGAAAAACCAAGTGTTTGGACACACTCTTTGAGACAGGTGTTCTGTAGCCTTCATGCACAGAGAAGAAAGAGGCATCTACAGTCCTTTGAGCACACCAGCTAATCTGAGAGCTCAAATGAAAACTACAAAAATACAAGAAAAGGCTGGAAAAAACCCACAAACTGATGGGTATACACTGATGAAAAAATCTGCCAGCCATTCCTCTGTGTGTGCAGACACCCCCGACACCAGCACAAGCCTCTGGGTCACAGCAATGTGTCTTTGCTGGGTTTGCACTGCAGCTTCTCTGCTGACATCAGAAGGAAATAACTATTTCCAAAAGATACCTTTTTGTTTTTTTCTCCTGCTTTATTTTGCTACCTAACTGCATAGGGCAGTGCAAATACTTGATTAATGTTAATCTGCTTTGGTCAGCTACACATAACAGCATCTATTAGAAGAAACCATCACAAGTATGAAAATGTTCATTATCATGAGTACTAATTTGTGGGGAATGGAATAAATACACTCCAATGTGATAATCAACACGGTGATTATCAGCTCAGGCTTCCGGTTCACCTCAGAGCTACTGGATATGTTTCCTTTAAAGTTTAGGAGTGCCAGTGCTTCACCTCCCACCTGGTTTGCTTTCCATGTGCAACGGCCACACAGCAGCTGACATTTCCTCACCTTTTTGGTATGGGTGCTATGTATTCTTTCAGAAAACACCTTGCAAGTACAAGTTTCCAGGAACTGCCTGAAAGGGCGATAAGGAAATGTCCATAGACACCTGTGCATTCCAGCCAGGCTCCCTGTGCTCTGCTCTCCACCTTGGCAGCTCAGCTTGTTAAAGCAAACATTTCTGAGCAGGGCGAGTACTTGGGGTGCATCGTGCCAGCAGCGCGGGCTCAACCCTGTCCATCCTTGTGCCACCAACTGTCCCATTTCAGACTCACAGCGGGGTACAGGAGCCTCTCTGCAGTCTCAGACACCTGTGCCCCACAGGCTGACAGGGACAGAGAGGGCAGGTGAGGAGCTGACCCCACGCAGTTCCTGGAAGCTCCTGGCTGGAGTCCAGCTCTTGACCTGCCACCTTCCCACTGCTCCCATGTGAACCTTGAGCATATTTCTGACTGCCAGCGCAGGTGTGAACTGCACCTGTAAAGCATTTCCTTTGTTCTGGGGTTCCCACAGCGGGAGCTGCACAGGTGCACCTGTCGGTGTGAGGTTACTGGACTGCCCCTGAGGGAAAGGCCCTCTGCTGCAGGGCAAGTGCCCGGTGGCTGCCACAGCCCAGAAAAATCATACAGAGCACAGTTTGCTTGGCATTAGGGTACACTGCTTCTTGCACAACCTGAGGTCTCTTGCTCAGTTCCACTTGGGCTCCATGATGTAATGTGTCATCTACTAGACTGTCAAAATTCATTTTTCTAATGTTTTTGAAGGTCCAAATCTTCTGGGTTTTGCTTTATGTCCTCATGCCCGGACTGTGGCCCCATCTTCCATGCACTCTGAAGTCCTTGGGAACTGAGCTCAATTCCACTGAGCTACCCCAGAAGCCAGTGTAACCCCTCTGACTTCTCCTGGAAAGCCAAGATGTACTTTATGACCACAAAATTCTCTTTTATCAACCAAAACCTGCACACAACTCAGCCCCAAACACGTTTAGTGCTTTGAAGAGATGCAATTAATTCTTGCAAACCAGATCTGAAGGGGGAATAAACAACTCCCATCTCAATCACTTGGATTTCTCTCTCGCAATCACGCACAGAACGGAAGAACAATTCAGAAGGACTGTAAGAAAGGTGTCCCTGCTCGTGGCAAGGGGGGGATTCATGACTTTTAAAAGGTCCCCTCCAACACCACCTACTCCATGACTCCGTTCTACAATTTACAGACTTAGCTTCTATTTCCCAGGTTAACAGAAGTGATCAAAATTACTTTTGTTTGCCTTGGCCAGCTCTGACAGAACACGCTGGGGCATTTCTGGACACTGCCAGGCCGTGTGCAGAGATCCCACAGCAATGGCACCACTGCACCTCCCTGCCAGCCCCCCAGCACCCCCAGATGTGAGGAACAGCCCACAGGGACGTGTTCTCTGCCTTGTTCGAGCAGCCAACGGTACAACAGCCCCCAACACAAACATGCAGCCTGAAGGGAACCCTGCCGGTTCATCAGCTGCATTGCAAGCCTTTTAACTGAGATTTTCTTACTTTAAATATGGTGATTATTTTTGAATAATTAATTAGCAAAAGGCTACTGCAGAAGAAATCCATAGAGAAACAAATCTGTATGCCAGTCAATGTCAGAGACCAAGAAAGTCATCTTTAAAACACCGTGAGTCCCACCACAGTCTGAAGACTGCTTTCAGTCTTTAAGAGTAAAAACCAGAGTTCTTCTGGACAGGAAAGACATTTAGCTTTTATTTTTCCCCACACATAAACGTTGTGTCACTGAAATGACACAATTCATGTATTCCATGAAATATATTCAGCTCTCCTAACTTGTGCTTCACTTGGATGAATTACAGCAAAGAATGAAGAAATGAAAGATGCTCCGCATTTCTCCTTTTTGTCCACATGGTTTTCTACACGGAGTCACAGCCAGCAGCCTGGTTGTGGGGAACAGACACTACAGGAAATCATGCCATTTTGAGGCGTTTAAAACCATCTACGGTTCACACATTACAATTTCATAGGAAGGATCTGTCCATGATACCACAGCCATGACTTACAGAAATGGATCTTGGGGAGGGAGGGAAGCAATAATTACATTAATTGGTCCTTTTTAAGCAACAGCTAGTAAACACAAAGAATTGCTACACTGAACTTCAGACCTGCCTTAGCTGGTTCTGTAATTTGAAGAAACATTCTCTGCTTGCTTTCTCATCCCCTTCCTGATGCTTTTCCCTTTTCTGCTTCATGATCCTCTGAGTGAAATAACAGAAATCAATGTGCACCATAAAGGGGCAGCCGGCTCCCCTACAGCTCATTTCAGGGTTCAGAGGACTCCAGATGCAGCTGTCCCATTTCTGAGCATTCCAAGTGCTTTTGTGCTCCATCACACCTGTTGTCAAGTGGGAGCATGAGGTGCATGAGCAGCAGCAGCAGCAGCAGCAGCAGAGCATCACACCTCTGGTTTCTGGAGATTAAAGGTTCCACTGCTCACCTGCACAGGCAGTCTCAACACTTACACCATTACCACACCCACCTACCCCCATTCCACTTGGAAGGAATGCACAGGAAGCCTTCAAGAGCTCAAACTGAAATCTGACATCTGCGACCAGGGAAGGCAGTCTCTGTCACAGCACACTGTCCAATAACACAGAACCTCATAGATTTTTTGTATTTCAAGGGCAGAAACATTTGAAACTAACTTACAATCCCTGCATGACTCATGCAATTTCCATAGAAATTCTTTAAACAGACAGAAATGGCTTAATTTAAAAGAAATAAATATTTCTATAATACTCCCTCTTTCTTGATTGGGAAACCTTTGGGGATATTGGGAAAGAGTAAACAGGAAAGAAATCACATCAGAGGGCAGTGCTGGTCAGATCCAACACCACCTTCAGCCTCGTTCCCATAAGTGAAACGGGTCCATCAGAAAGCTTCCCCAAGCCACCTGCAGCAGCTGCCATGGGAGGCTTTAGGGGAACCTGTTATCAGTGCTCATACCCACCTTCAGGAACACACATTTGAAACCCAAAAGGATCCTCCAACTGCCTGCACAGCCAATACTCAGGGGCAGAAAAAAATCAATAAGTTCCATTGTCCCAGGTATGGGTTTCAGCTGATGATCTGGTTGTAGCTCTCACACAACTGAGAACATCAACATCAGGTTTTTGGGTTTTTCATATGTTTTGTGTTTTGGTTTTATTGGTGGAAAACTTCCCTCTCTCCCCCAATCAGTGGAATAGCAGAGAAAGTATGAATCCTCAGCTTATAAATTCCCTAATTTCTACCAACAGACTCCACGTAACCATTTGAAGTGCCTAAACACTTTTGCTGGCTGCACTACTACCCACAGAAACACAGGTAGAACTTGCTCCGGTCACCATGGAAGCGTTGTCCAAGCTTACAGGGTCCTCAGACACATCAGTGGGGCTGGAGTGTTCCTCTCTGGCCCACCACATCAAGCCCCTCCCAAACCATCATCAGAGTCGGTGGGAGACTTGCTTTGGGACATAGGAAAAGAGTTGCCGAGTATTGCATAATTTCTGAGGGCTTTTGTCGATACCAGCACTAACACCCACAGGGCTTTTTATCACCTTGAATAAACAAATAATATTTAATGCATACCAGAGGAGAGGTTAGGGCTAGACAGGGTAAACATACACCTGTGTAAAGAAGTCAAGACCTGTCTGCCTGCTGAGTTCCTCTGGTCACAAGATTTGTTCTGGCTTCCAGGTGAATTCAACCTTCTACATCTGATTTCTCACATGGGCTTTTCGGGATCAAGTTTGGAACCAAACTAGGTAACAAGCGAATTTATGCAATGCTTCTATCACAATAAGTTCACTTTAGAGAATGAACCTCCCAGACCAAGCTGCCATAGAGGTGGTGTGCAAAAACCAAGAAGAAAAGCAAGGAAAGAGCAACCCCAGCTACTATTGATGGGGTTGAGCTTCTTGCAAAAGGATAGGCTGGCTATACATCCAGAAAAGACAGAGAAATTCACCTTCTGGCAGAGGTTGGTTGCTCAGGGTCCAGATGTACCAATGCTCCCCTGGGCAAGAGCAGGTGAGAGCACTGACACAGCTCAGCAGAGCCAGAGGGAATATCCCCATCCCCATGGCAGGCTCCTCTGCACCCACCAGCCCCTAGAGCCATATGGAACTGCCTGTGGCCCTGCTGCTGATACACAGGGCACTGGCCACATTAAAAACCCCATAATTCCACAGGAAATACCTGCTCTCTGTTAGTTCAGTAGGTACACAATAGAGAAAAAAAAAGTCTTTTATGTCTCTTTAACCACAGACAACAATGACTTGTGAAGCACCAGCTGAAATGTCTTTCCACATTGCAGTGTATTAAGAATACATTATGGGGTCTCCCATAAACCAGTAAACTACAGGAGAATCAGAGTTGAGGCTGGAATTACACACCTAATGCACTTCATTATACCTAGGTATGTAGTGAATAGTTTGTGATAACCCTGACTTCCAAAAGCTTTTGATACCTAACTGGAGCCTGCTTTGGGGGCCCACAAACAGCATCACTGCAGGAAGCCTGAGAACTGAGAGCAGCTGTCTTGATTGTGAGGGGGAACACACAGTTTATACTGGATTTTAATCTGTGGCCTAGCTCATAACTCTATCTACCTTCATTTCTTAGAAACCCACACACAACTTGTGAGGCAGAGCACTAAAATCTTACTAGAACTTTCCAAGTCCAAGTTCAGCTTAGCACAGCTGGGTTGCTTCCTGCTGTATGTTTGGACACTCTCTGTGACAGCACTAAAAGGACAGACACAGCACAATAGCAGGGAACCCCGCGTATCACAGACATGCCTCAGAGAACAGAAAACAGAAATAAACTGAAAAAAAGTTACCGCAAAACCCTTTTGAATTAATACAAGTTATAGAAAATTACCTTTTTAGGTTATAAAAATTGAGGTGTGCTGCCCTTGCTCACAGCCGGACACAGCTCATGCATGCACCGACAGCCCCTACCTGTCCGGAAAGGTTCTGCCTAAAGCAATGCTGACCCCGGCTGGACACGGAGAAAATTGCAGCCCGTTTCCAAGGAGCTCAGGGAACTCCGGCCAGAGGGAACCAAAGGAGTCACGGGATACAGCTGCCAAAGGCTATTTTACCTTTTGATTAACACTGTGCTAAATATAGGAAATAAGCCAAAGAGTGCGTTCATTTTCGAGACTAAACCATCACAACAGAGTTCTGTCCTCTCTCAGTTCAGGCACGGATTTAACATTTTGTGTTGCATTTCTCCCTATATATCCCAAATAGGGCAGTTCCCAAGATACTTGATGGGCAGCAGAAACCACAACCTGCTTGAAGTTCATGAAAAAGCTTGCTCACATGTGCAGTGGAACTACACTTCAGGCAGCATTTCCTCTGACCATTCCTCTGCTCATTAGCCAGCCACAACAGAATAAATGCTGCCTGTAAAGTATGGGAGGGACAGAAGGGAATGACACTTCTGTTTGAAGCACGAGAGCCAAAGGAAATTAAAAAAAACAGCAGGGTACATGTGCTCGATGTCCCAACCAAAACCAGGGTATAAAGGCACAACCACTCTTGACCTCCAGAGCACCCAGACGGGCCTTTGCAGGCACCTTCACTATTCTCATTTTGCCCAAGGGCCACGAGAGAGAGAGAGAGAAATCCAGACTCCAGCTGCTCCTTGAAAAAGGCACCAAAAGCACTATTGCAGGTAAACACAACAGCAAGAACACGACGCTGTTTCCTGGGCACAACTAAAGCTGTTAGGAAGCCAAGAACACAGGACACGCCTCCTTTTGAACTGAACAATATTGATCCAGCTCTGTGCAAAGGGACAATTTTAACTTCAGCCAAACCATCCTGAGACAACAGCCTGCAAGTGTGAGAGTGGCAGATGAGGCAGCAGCGATCCCAGGGGCGTTGTCAGCTCCTCAGAAACTCTCGCAGCCTTCTGCGCGGTGTCTGCAGATGCTTTCCTTAGATAAAAACCTAACAGAAACGTATTTCTACCATCCAAGACATCACTCATCAAATAATGTTTCTCAGTTGTGCCACCTGAGATTTTCCTTCAAATAACGTTTCCCTTTTCAGATTCCTTGTGAAGCTGTAAAGATCATAACCTCATAGGTACTCACGGGAACTCATCCAACAGAATGTGCTGCTCCTCTCCCTGCTGCGGGCCACACGAAGTTATCGTTCAGGTATTGTCCCACGCTTCCCAGTGACCTTGAGAAAAAAAGATACAACTCTAATTAAGAATTGTTTCCACAGGTTTCGTGTTTGCTGTTGGGCTAAAGGTTCTATAACTATAGGGAGACAGTCCTCGGCCTATTGCAGCCGATTTGTCTATTCCCTGCTCTGCTTTTTCAAACCCTCGTGCCATTCTTTGATACTTAACACTTCTACAGACCTACAATATAACACCAGTTTCCCCAAAGGTAGTTTCTGCTAAAGTGTGTTTTCTGTTAAGTACCCAGAACACTCGAACGGCTTATTTTATCTCCACAAGCAGGGCCAGAGTGTCCATGTACGCAACAACACCAAATGTTCAGTATACCAATAGAAACTCGAACAGATGTAGCACTTTATTCTTCACACAACACCCGAACAAATTAACTCCTACAAATTCCTAGACCCACCCAGGGAGACCCAGACACCACCAAGCCCAGAGACCAACAGCTCCCGGTTCCTGCCGCGTCTTCCACGCCCTCACCTCGCACCTGCTTCCGCGCACATCCCGCCGCTCCCGGCTTTGAACAAAGACGCACCAAAAAGCGCCATTTCCACCCAGAACCGGCCGACGGTCGCGGACACCCCTCAGACGAACCAGGAGAGGGGCGGCGTCCGCTACCGGGGCGCTCAAATTTCCCGCCCTGCCTCGCCATTGGCCGTTGCCGCGCGCCGCTCGCAGCGGTGATTGGCCAGCGGCACCAGGCCCCGCCCCTCCGGGGTGCGCGCGGACAGCCGCGCCGCGAGCCCCGGTTCCCCCAGGAGCGGGCGGAGCCGGGCCCGGGCCCGCTGTGGGACCCCCGGGAACGGGCCGGGGTGTGCCGTCAGCGCAGCTTCTCGGCGGGCACCGACGACACCGCAAGCCCGGCACGGCGCCTCGCCCCGCGCCGCCCCGCGGGGAGCCACTCCCGCCCACGCCCCTCCAGCCAACCGGGGCCGTCCCACGGTGTCACTCATAGTCCCCGCCCCCGGGCCCTCCGCCCGCTCCTACGGCACGGGCCCGCCGGCGCCGCCTCCCGCAGCTGGCACTCCGTAACACCCACCCGCTCCTTGTATTGACACCGGCCCGCCAGCCACGCCCCCGGCCCTCCCCAGCTGTTCTGTGCTTCTATTAACAGCTACTCCTACCACTAAAATCAATTTATGCCTCAACTCGAAGCTTGAAACAGGAATGTACGTGAGCTACGGCAATAGTGGTAATTCACAGCAGCTGTGCTGTTGGCGCACAGGTGCTACTACTCACCAATCAAACTGACACTGTAAATACTTTAAAAGTAGTTTTTGGCTCCTTAGAGTAAATCCTCCCACACACAGTGTCTAGTTTTCATATTTATTAATTTATTTTCATCAAAGGCCAGAAAAGCACACACAACGTGTTTCAAGTGTATACAGCAGTGAAACACAATGGGAAAGGGCAAGAATAAAACACGCAGGGAAACAGAAATGAGATACAATAAAGTGCGACTGCAAGCAACACATCCCCAAAGTTAAGTCACTGTTCATGAAAAGCACACACGGGAACAAGCGTGAGAACACGTAGAGCTCCCAAAAGAAGCCTAAAGCTAAAAACTGCAAAACCACTGCTTGAATTGTCTTTGCCAGAGACTTCTGGGGACCTAATCGGCTCTGCCAGTGCAAGGATGAAGCCTCAGTGTGAGATTGAGGGGTTGGTGTGTGATGGGACCCAGTGCCATTATGTCTGGCCTTAGTTACAGGAAAAGGTTTAACTGAAATAGGTGGAAGACACAGAAGCACTTAACATTTTCCTCTGAAGAGCTTTTGAAATAAGCCTCTGTTTGCCTCCAATAGCAGGAGCTGTTTGAAGTGCATGAGAAAGCTTGCTCATGTATGCTGTGGAACCACTCTTCAGGCAGCATTTCCTATGCTCATTAGCCAGCCACAACAGAATAAATGCTGACCCTCAAAGTATGGAAGGGACAGAAGGGAATGACACTTCTGTTTGAAGCACGAGAGCCAAAGGAAATTAAAAAAAACAGCAGGGTACATGTGCTCGATGTCCCAACCAAAACCAGGGTATAAAGGCACAACCACTCCTGACCTCCAGAGCACCCAGACGGGCCTTTGCAGGCACCTTCACTATTCTCATTTTGCCCAAGGGCCACGAGAGAGAGAGAGAGAAATCCAGACTCCAGCTGCTCCTTGAAAAAGGCACCAAAAGCACTATTGCAGGTAAACACAACAGCAAGAACACGACGCTGTTTCCTGGGCACAACTAAAGCTGTTAGGAAGCCAAGAACACAGGACACGCCTCCTTTTGAACTGAACAATATCGATCCAGCTCTGTGCAAAGGGACAATTTTAACTTCAGCCAAACCATCCTGAGACAACAGCCTGCAAGTGTGAGAGTGGCAGATGAGGCAGCAGCGATCCCAGGGGTGTTGTCAGCTCCTCAGGAACTCTGTGCAGTGTCTGCAGCCTTCTGTGCGGTGTCTGCAGATGCTTTCCTTAGATAAAAACCTAACAGAAACATATTTCTACCATCCAGGAAATCAACCATCAGATAATCTCTCACATGTTCCACCTGAGGTTTTCTTTCAAATAATGGGTTTTTTTTTTTCCTTTTTAGATTAATTTTAAAACTTTAAATCAAAATCTCACAGGTACTCATGGATATTCTTCCAGATTGTGCTGCTCCTCTCCCCGCTATGGCCTGCAAGAAGTTATCGGTCCGGTCTTGTCCCACTCTTCTCAGTGACCTTAAGAAGAAAAGGTACAACACTTATTTGGAATCATAGCTACAGGCTTTGGTTCACTAAGTTTTCTGTAAAAATCAGGGGATGGTCCTCAGCCTATTGGAGCTGATTTTTTTATTCCCTGTTCTGCTTTTTTTCCCCTCAAACCATTCTCTGACACTTAGCACACATGCAGACCTACAATATAATAACCGTTTTTCCAAAGGTAACCTCTATTAATGTGAATTTCCCCATCATGTATGCAAAGCAACCCAAGTTCTTTTTTTCTACATCTCCACAAGCAGGGCCAGACTTCCCATGTATGCAATAACAACCAACATTCAGTATACTGATACCTTAGCATTTTAGATTCTGTATTTTTCATGTATCTGTATTTCTGTGGTTCTGTAGTCTACAGTGCTCAGCTCCTGCTCTCCCATTTTTAGAGAACACTATTTCTCTCCAGGCCCCAAATTTAAGGACACCTCACTGTGCCAGGCCCCAAGACATAGAAACAACAGAGAACTGGGGGGAAGCCAACTTGGAGTCAATGACTTCACTGGCTGCAGCTGGAATTGGAGAATTCACCCCTAGAATGCAAATGGACAAAACCTTTAAAGCGTGGAAAACCCATGAGCCATTGTCCATTGTGGGTGCAGCCCCTGGGTGGGTTGGGACTGCCCTGAATGTCCCTCAAGGCCCTTAAATAAAAAGAACTGCTTTTGATTCTCTGCATTTTGTCTGGCCTCTGTTTTACGTAAGCTGAATTTTAGGCATCAATACCAATAGAAACTTGAACCACTTCAATATATTTTTCTCCAGAGTACACCTAAACAAATGAATCCTATACATTGCTAAAGCTGCCCAGGGAGCCCCAGAGACCAACAGTTCCTGGTTCCTGCCTCAACTTCCCCATGCTGACCTTGCACCTGCTGCCACTGCTGGCTTTGAACAGAAACACACTAAAAAGTGCCATTTCTACCCCACACCAGCAACCTCGGTCTCTGCCTGGAAAACACTCCCTCCAGCTGCAGCACCCCCATCTCTTGGCTCCTTGAAAAGAGGAGCTGCATCCTCCCAGATCCCGCAGCTGGATGACCCAGCTCTGCGCATCCCACCCTTGGGCTGGCAAAGGGGGCTGTGCTGACACTGGGTCACGCAACCACTGAGCTCCGCTGTTTGCAAGGAACCACCTGCCAAGCCAGGACACGTTTCCTCTGAAAGGAGACAGTGACAAGAAACTATGAGGCTGGGATGCTCCAGGCCCCAAACCTGCCCAGTGTGCGCCTGCTGCACAGACCGGAGGCCAGACAAGACCCAAATCCACACCCAATGCAGCCTTGGGGGAGGTCCAGCTGCTCATTGCCAGCTGTGACTGAGCAAGCAGTGCCAGCGTCTGTCACCCCTGGTCCCCTTTGCCCTGAACAACTGGCATCTGAGATGTGTTGGCACCGCTGGACTGATGAAATACTCACTAGGCCACATTGTCAGTATCAGATTTCTGTCCACCCAGGACACACCAACCAGACATGTCCCTTTCTCCCACTCTCCTAACAGAGACCGCCTCGCTCCACATCCCTTTCAGGGAGCACCAACCTAACGCTGGGCTGGGAAAGCAAAGACAAGAGATATTTAAATAACATCCCTGCTTTGAAGCTGTCCCAGTGTAGGAGAAAGCCCTGTGCATCACGTTCTTGGGCTTTTTCCCAGTCTGAGTAACTCTGGAAATGCACATGCAAACCCAGGTCAGGCAGACCACGGTGTTTTCCATGCACCCAACACTGCAGCCCCAAGCACCAGGATGCTCTGGACTGCCATTCACAGTCTCCTTACACGGGAAAGCCAAGTGGTTTGTGGACAGAGACAATAAAAGTCACTATTGTTTAACAGTTAAAACGTCACTGGAAGTTACCGGCTAGTAACAGCAGCGAGCTTCATACAGCCTCCCATGCTTAGATATATATCAAAAGCAGCTATTTCAGATTCTTTCTTTTCGGAGCCCAGCTCCGAAAAGAAAACTTCTCCGACTGCTCCTAAGAGAGCCAACTGGAACTTCAGGAGCGCAGGAAAGCCACTCCCTCCCCCGAGTCCTGGCTCACCTGCCCGAGCACCGGCAGCGCTTCCGCATCACTTCACTCCCTGCTTTGCACGTTCATTTAAATAAAAGAAACCCCTAAGCTCTGCCTGCAGCCCCAGCCGCATTTTCCCTACGCCCTCCCCACCTGCTCAGGCGCTGCCCTGTGGCACGAGACTGCGCTAGGACAAATCCCAGCGTTCGTTTCTCAGTAAAGGCTGTGCCGGGCGGCCCCGCCGTTTAGGCCGCAAGCCAGGGCTCCAGCCCCACGGCTCCTGCCCGTGCCGTGCCGTGCCAGCCCAGCGCAGCCCCCGCTGCCCGTTCCGGAGTGCGCCCCCCGCTTCCTCCCCAACCCTCCGGGCCTTTTCCCACGCCCCGCCGATCCGCTCACGTTCACCCGCCTGCAGCCACAGCAACCGCCCGGCTTCTCCATTGTCTCGCCAACCCCTTGAACCGCCGCTGCCGCCGGCGGGAGCCGCGTCTCGTGCTCCCACGCTGCACCCGGGCACGGCCCCAGCGGCGCCGCAGCCCCGCGCTCGGCGCTCCAGGCAGCGCAGCCCCTCAAGGCTGGGCGCGGACACCCACTCTGTAATACCAGACGCTCCCCACAGGGCGGCAGCACTGCGCCCTCAAACGACACTGCGCATGCGCAACGCCGTGCAGATCCCCGCCCTTACACATCACGTGATTACTGACGTCTTGTCACGACCGCGCATGCGCACTACCATTTCCGTGTTGCCCTCAAAGACCACGTGACGCTGTGCTTCTTTGTTGCCAGTGCGCAGGCGCAGCCCCGCCGCTGCAGTATCGGCAATCGGTCGGCAGGGGTCTCACTGCGCCGTTCGCTGCACTGCGCATCCGCCGCTGGTGGCGGCCGTACCGCCCATCGGTCTGCGCCGAGGGGACAGCGCTGCTCTGCCGCGGGGACAGCGGACAAACGCCCGGCCCCTAAACCCGGGAAATGCGCCAAAGAAGGAAATACACCCACAAATATCAGAACACGGCTTCCTAGTTCCCATCCAACCCTTCATAGCCGCGCTCACGGATTTTCTCTGGAAAAAAATAGGCTCCCGGTCCCGTCTGAGCACCTGAGAAATACGTATCTGCTCCCCGTCTCCCAGGAAGAGCTTTTCGAGGTGAAAGCACTGGAAAATAAGACTTTGCATGGCGTGCTCTTCCCTGGTGTAGGCACAAGAGCACAGGGAGATGCAGCTCTCAGCATTCTCTGCCTTGCCGTTTTCTCCAGGAAAAATAAAAGAATTGCTCAGAGAGGGGTTAGAAAGCACTGCTTTGACAAACTGGACTTTCATTTCTTGTTTCAGTGACTTTTCCAATCTAACTCTGAAGCCAACGAGCCCAAAATGTCCCCAGCACTGCACCTGGCAGCTGTGGAACAAAAGGAAATTCCCAAGGATGAGGCACATTCCTGGCAAACCCTTCCACACAGCACCAAGGCACCACTGGGAATGGCTGGCAGCAGGACACAGCCCCAGCTGGGGTGGCAGTGACAGTGACAGCAGCAAATTCCCACCATCTGACAGCACAACAGAGCGACAAAGGCCAACACTGCCCATGGGAGGTGCGGGCTCCCTGCAGTGCCGCATCCCAGCAGGAAATCTCCACGGGGGATAGAAACGCTCAGGGTGCACAAAACTGTGCGTCTGTCACCCTGATCCTGCTTCAACTCGGGGCCCAAACCCCACAGCAACAGGGAGACGTGGGCCTGACCTGGATTGGTGTCACACACAGCCCCAGGTCTGACCTACAACAGAGTCCCAGAGGTTTCCTGCCCAGAGCTGAGGAAAAGCTGACGTAAAGTTAATAAAGAACCTTTGCTGAGAGCAGTCAGCACACCAGCCCTTAAGGCTTGGCAAGAGTTTGTGGTGAACAGTCCCAAATTCTAATGCTTCATCTCAAACAGCTTTTGTTGCAAAGACACCAGACAGCCAATCAGAGCACAGGACTGAAGCGGTGCACAAGGAATAACGGAAGCTTTTCCACGAATAAGACAAGTTCCTTTCCCCCCTCATCAATTTGGGACTGCAGGACCAAATCTTTGCCATTGAGACACAATAGAGTGGTTATTAATGCTCAAACCTCCCAAACATTGTTATTTCTCTGTGCCAGCACTGAGCTGCTCCCACGGGCCTGGATGGAAAACTTCAGGATAATAAAAAGTGATTTCCTTTCTCCTTGTCTGACCCAAACCCAAAGCAGTAATGCAGGGCAACAGGGACTGTTCAAGCCCCGCTCCAGAATTCCAGGTAAAAATGGGCTGCTTCCTTAACGAGGGCACACAAAACTTATTAAAGCCAGAGAGAAGATGACAGATCAGAAACAAGAACCAAAAGATGTGCTCTGCTTTATTACACACTCTGGTTGGTAATTCCCGAGGAAAGTCCCCACAGATCATAAGCCATCACTTGTAATTCTCCTCCGAAATCATTGCTGCCTTGGCTTTCTCTGTAAGTGTTTCTCACACCCCGTGAGGGCTCAGGGTTTCTGCGGGGTAATTTATGGCAAATCCTGACAGGCCCAGGCCAAACCCACGCACCCCCGTCACTGCTCCAGTCCCAGTTCCAGTGAAATACTTGGGAGCAAGGTTCATCCCTGAGAGCCCTCACACCGATATCCTTGAACATTCCAACTTCTGCATCAGTGCTGTAGGAACCTTCTGCATTCCACCCCCTAGTACAGCAACGAGAAATTCCTCCCCCACCCTGGAACTTCACAACAAAGAGGACAAGGTTCAAACAAGCTCCAAGGTCCGAGGGGCACCCTCTGCCCAAAAAGCATCACTCTGCACCCAAGAATGAGCAGCAGCTGCACACTGTCAGCTTGGACCTGCACCTCTGCCACTGCACTGACACAGCAATAGGAAAACCTGTGCCTGAACACCTCGCTAGAGAGGGCAAAACCTATTGAACACTGGGTTTAGATAGGTTTCAGGCAGTTTTAAATCAAAACTATTTGAATTACTTCCAGATGAGAGATTTGTAAAAATAAAGGCGGTACAAGACCTGTGTTGCCTTTCAGAAGTATTTAATTAGTTTAAGAATGATAAAAGGTGCAATCCAACACAAACATTATTGAATTGCTTTGCAAATCATAATCCTGCACCTTGCCTTCCTTTCTGCACTCACAGCGCACAGCTCAGATGCCCTGACTGAAACACCAGACAGCGCTCTCCAGCTTTTGCTAAAGCCTCTTCAATCTTTCATGTGCCACACCCACTGCTTTGATTTCATCGAGAAAAACAAAACCGAAACAAAAAATACCACACAATGTGACACAAGATCACAAGTTATGAAAGACTCCAAGGGAAATGGGAGCAGCTGGTACCTTCCTGAGATGACTGACATGGGAACAGGACGTGTGTCCATGAGCCCTTGTAAGAGCCCTGCTGGGGTGGGTTAAAAACTCTGGCTGCATTGTAACCTGATGTTATTCTGTGCAGCCCCAAAGAAAGCTTAAACCAGAACAAATCACGTGCAGGGAAAACCGAATGAAGAAGCATCTCAGTGGCAAAATGTTCTCGGGAGAGCAATGAGAAATTTCAGCCTTGTGTGTGCAGGGACAAAGCCTTGTGTCACTGCACAGAGATGTGGAACATCAGATAAGGTGGAAAAGTTCAAGGGAAAAATCGCACACCGCCTTTAAAATTGCACAGTAGCACCCTGGTTCTGCCAAACACTGTTTTCCCATACCGACTGAGGGCACGGACTCAACTGAAGGATATTTGAGCATTCTTGAAAGGCCTTAACAGGAAATAAAATACTTCAGAAGAGACTGTGATAAACCAGACTCCGAGCCCCACACATCCTGTCACAGTCCTGCAAGGTCCTCTCCTTTCAGAACTCAGGTCACAAATGCATAATAAAAGAGTTCTGTGATTTGAGCAATTTGGAAAGCAATTACCTACCCTTGTGCCACTCCAAGCAGGGTAAGAAAGGAGTCCTGAGAGTGGGCACCTGCTGCCATCCCTGTGCCCGAGGAGAGCAGCCTGGTGTCTTCCACTCCCCTATTTAGCTCATCTTAGCCAGAGTTCACACTGGTCTAATAGCTATCTTGTCCAAGAAGAAACCTTATCCAGAAGACCACAAACTGCAGGAATGCACAAGCAAACAGATTCCAGTTTCATCTGATTGAGGATTCATAGGAGAATAATAATCCACCCTTCTGTAAAGGAAATGCTTAAACCCATTTGATTCATTTTGCCCCCAAACAACAACAACAACAAAAAAAAGAGTACAAAGTTAACCAAACACACCTAAGCCTCTTAAATACTTGATATTGTTCTAGGAATGTTAAGGATAGAACACTTGGATTTATGAAAAAAAAAAGGCTGAGATGTGCTACTTCAGGCTAACTCCCAGGCCCAGTGAGCTGAGTGGTCCCCAGATATAAAGACGTCCCCCTCCCAATTTAATACCAATACCTATGGGACAGGCACGAAGCTTTTTCAAATGCCAGTGGCATGGCCTGGGGAGACAAGGCTGGAAATCCTCAGTTGGGCATCCCACATCACATCTGGGTTTGCCTGGAAGAGCACGCACAACCTCCCCCATTTCTGTGACAGTCAGGAATTCTGTCACCCCACATCCAAGATTTGGTTGTAAAGTACTTCACCTTAGGGACACAGAACCGCTTTGGGATCTGGTGTTTCTTACACTTGCACTCACTGAGACCCATTGAAAGAGTTAAGTGCACAGTCCTGAAGCACAATTATTCCTATTGTATTTTGGTGTTATCAACCTCACACACCGAAATCCATAGCAACACTTAAACAAACTAAAAACAACATTTTTTCCCCCCCTCACTTTTAATTTTCCAGTTTAGGGATCTGCCTAAAAGCAAACTAAAGAAAAAACAGCAGAAACAAAGCACAGGACCTACTACCAAAAAGTGTGCCAAAACACCTACTCTCTCCTTGTGCTTTGTAAACAGAACATGTTTTATTAGACCTGATCAGTTTGCTGAGAATCTGAATTCCTATGTGTAAAAAGCCATCCAGTAGAGCCAGGTGTTTTTGAGCCCACACATGTAAAGGATCAGAGGAGGAGGGGCACAGGAGAGAGATACAACAAAATACGACTGCAAAGCCGAGCATTCCCGAGGCAGGGTCAGTGTTCTGACTGCAACAAATGTGAGAAGGCAGAGCTCAAAAACGAAGCCTAAAACCAAAAATCGCATGATTTCTGCCTAAACAGCCGTCGCCAGAGACTGCTGGGGAGCGCATCAACGCAAAGCTCAAAGGCTTTTCGAAACGCAATAAAACATCCCGGATAAAGGAGCTGGGATACATCCTTAAAACATCCGCGGTAAAAATCCAGGGGGAAGGACCATTCACCTTGTAACAAAATCCTCGGTAATACATTCCACAAAAAGTATCAAAACCCGTGGTAATACATTCCCTAAAAGTATAAAAATCCATAGTAACGCATTCCACAAAAAGTTTCAAATCCCTCGTGACAACACCCAGAGTGAGACGTTCCCCGGGAAGGACCAGCCCCCATGCACCAACATCCTCAGCGAAGCAGCCACTTTCCTTCTCCCGCGCCACCCCTTTCCCGTGCCTGCGCTCCCTGTCCCGCACCCGACAGTCCCCGGAGCCCGCAGCCCTGAAAACAGGCATGTCGGGGCCACAGCTTGGGAAGGCTGGCGCAGGTAACCCAAACCCGCGGGCAGGTGGGCACTCACCTGGGGGGAGCCGCTGCCCCTTGGAGCCGTCCCCACCGCCACGCGTGCCCGAGGCTGCGGCTGCCGGCTCCTGCCACCGCCGAGACACCGGGAACGCGCGCTCTGCGCCGCCTCCCTCCGTGGCTCCCGGGGACGAGCGAAGCTCCCGGACGCTTCGTTCCGCAAGGAAAGGGGGAGATACCGACCGGCCCCCGCACGGGGCGGGCACCGAGCGCTGCTCGGCGAGCCCGGGCCCGCCCCGCAGCCGAGCTCCAGCCCCCTCCCACCGGAGCCACACTCACCTGCGCGCCCGGCCGGGCCCGCGGCTCCTCTGCAAGCCCCGTGCCCAGCGATGGGCGGGAGCGAGCGGCGTGGGGGGATCTTTGGGGCTCCTTTTGGGGCGCCGCGCACACCGTGCCCCTGTCACCGCCGCCCTCCAGCTCTCCCGCAGCCCCTCGAGGCACCGTAAGGGACCGTTCAACTCTTACATTTATTCGTTTTTATTTTCTTTACCTGCCCCAGCTCGACAGCTCCACCCAAAATCCTCTTCCTCTCGCTCCTGCTAAAGCGCCCAAGAATGCACCTAAAGCATCTTCCTTCCAAGCTGCGCATTCGGGAGTGCAGGACACTCACAAATCCTTTTGAGGGGTCTGGAACATGACGTAGGCCCCTGGCAGGGGTGAAAGAGAGAAAAAAAGATGGGAAGGCTTTATTCCTCTCAGAATGTCAACCAATGTCTGCAGAAACAGGGAGCAGGGAGACAGTGGCCTCCCTGCACTCTGCTGGACTCTCTGCATCCTTTTCCTCAGCTCCACAGGGATTTGTGCCTCTCATCTGAAAGTGGCAATTGTCTGGAAAGCAATTTGGGAATCCTCTTGAGCTTCTTGAGTTTCCAGCTTGCTCTCCCTAGCACTGCAACAGTACCTCTCAGGTGGTTAAAAATTAAAAGAAAAAAAAACAAAAAGTCAATGTAAATTTTAAATTTAAAATATTTACCATATTCGAAGGCCTCCACTCCCCTCCTGCTAAGCAAACCTCCCTCCCCAGCACAGACCTCTCTGTTGCAATAGCATGACTGTATTTTCACTATTACCGCAATAGCACATCAGATTTTTTTTTCTCTTTTCCCCGTAAGAGTTTTCTGATACAAAAGATGAAACCAATACCTTTTTGCTCTGTGGGGATGCAGTGGCACCCAAACCAGCACATTTGCTCCTGCCTTACCTGCTTGGGGAGCTCCACACACCTGCCTGGGCTGGAGCAGCATCTGCAAAGGTTCTGATTAGTTCACCAAGATGAGTGGAGCGCTAATGAATTACATCTGCTTGCGCCTCACAGGGAGAGTTTGGATTTTGTCTGTGTGCAGGCACGCAGTCTGAGGAGAAGGATGGGGTGCACAGGACACCCCTGTTCACCTGAGCCGGCGTGACCCAGGCCCCACCACCTGCCCCAGAGGAGCCAGCAGGAGGGACATCCCAGGACACCGTTTGGGGAGCACGGTGGTTTGGGGCACCCCTTGTGCTCCCCTCCGCCCCATCATCGACCCCACGCCAGCCAAGCCTGGCCCTGCCAGGACATGGAGAGGACAGGAACATGCAGAGCAGCCCAATCAGCAGCACTCACCTTTGAACTTCAGGGGAGCAAAGGAAGGCACGAATGTGACAAGAGATCACACAACCAAGTTATAAAATGAAACACAGCTGTTTTATTCCAGCGTCCCCATTCATCCCCACACACGGAGCATGCGCGTCTGGCCAGGGGCTGCCAGAAGGGTGATGAAGAACCACTATTCCAAAGGAAATGTCTGTCTGTAGCACAACCAGGTGCGGAGAGGAGGCTCATTATTGCTGCCGGACACTGGGAGGGCTCAGGTCCCCAGGGGTCCTGCCAACTTGAGCCCACCTGGTCTCCTATTAAGGCTTCACGGGTGAGGTTCAATGCCACCGGTGCCTGTTAGCACAGCAACACCGCTCGACACTGATCACAAACTCCATGTGCACAATTACTCCACAGGTGAACCACGATGGAGAAACAACTCAACATCAGGGCCGTCAGGCAACCTGGGTGGGAAAAACACTCCCGAAGGGACAAACATTTATTGCCACATCACCACGCTCACTGTAAAACAAAAATCTTGCTCCCTGCCTCTGCAAATGTATTGAGAGTGACAAAATAAATCAGCAGCAAAAACCTGTTGGAATAAACTGGTGGGTACCTGGGGGCCACAGGCATCCCTGTCCCCAGGGAGCTGGGGTGTGAGGGACTCCACCAGGGAACAGGAATGCCCCGGCACCGGGACAGAGGTATTTTAAAGACAGGCATCGAATCCACACTCGGACAGAGAAGAGACTCCAGCTGTCCAGGGAAGAACGGGAGAGACCACCGGGAGCGGAGATGCAACCAGCCACCCTCCCCACACCTGCAACCCTTACAAAATACATACACACATCTATTATTGCCAACATAGAGTCAGAAGAACCCCTCACACCGCAGATAAGGCGACTGAATTTGCAGGGCTTGGTCTCACGGTTTCAGTGGGGAAGGGAAGAGTTGGCTCCTAAGAGGAGGGTAAGGGACAGATCTGGATGCACGGTGCCTGAGGTATGGTCAGAGGAAAAAGTGCAGCAAGAAGGAGATGCAAGAAAAACAAACAAAACTGCTCGGTTCTGGACATCTCTCTCGTGTGAGAATGATTGTCAAAGAAGTCACTAGTGAAAATAAGGTAGGTAAATGTTCGTCACAGAGGTACCTTTCCACTTCTTCCACCAACAGAACGTTAACCTGAGGTCCATCCAGCGTTTTCAGTTCACCACAGGAATTCTCTTTGGCACACCCAAGCTGTGCCATCCAGCACACGGCTCCGGGGACACCGCCCGGCTTGTGCGGTGAAGAGAAGGCCTCGAGCCTGGCACGGCCACCTGGGAGCTCCCCCGTGTCCCTCTGCAGAGGGTGACACAGGCCTCCCATGGGGTCACTCCTGAAGCTCCCCGGTGCCCGGTCTCTCCGGGGCCAGCATCCCCATTGTGCCGCTACCCAAAGCGGAACTTCAGCCGGTACTTGACGGGGCCAGAGCCCTTGCGAGGCGGGGATGGGGCAGTCTTGGGCTTGGGCGGCGGGGGCTTCTTGTCGGGGAGAGCGACGGTGAAGGCGAGCTCGGGGGTCTGCGGCTGCCAGAAGCGGGGCAGGAAGTGCGTGGAGACGTGCTGGGGCCGGGCGCGGGGGCTGCAGCCCCGCTTGGCTTTGCCGCGCTTGTTCAGGGCCACGTACCAGTGGCGGCCCGAGCGAGGGCTGCGGTGCACGGCCGAGGCGTACGTGTTGTAGCTGTTCTCCTGGAAACGCTCCCGGAAATGGCAGTCCACTGTGAAGCGGGCCTGCGGGGACACGGGGACAGCATTAGCAAAGGGCCGGTGGCATGGCGTGGAAACCCCCCAAGGCAGGGGCTTTTACCTCTGGGCACTTGGAATTCGGTCTTAAGCTCGCTGCTTCCAAGGTATGCCACCTCTGTGGCTCGTTTTTGCTCTCCCTGTCTCTCGTGCACCCTCCCCGCTGTCTCCCCCGTGAACCGGCCATCACATTCCCCAGCCAGGCTTTGCTGACCTTTGGTGCTGGCCAGGAAAAGCCATTTTTCCCTAGCACTAGCACAGGACAGGTGGTACAGCTGCAGCATTAGATTTGCTCTGCAGAGCTCCAGAGCCCACCACCAAGAGCATTCCCGAAGTCAATTAAATTTCAAAATCCAATTGAGCAGAGATTTGCCCCAGCCAGGAATGCAGCTTTGTGGCGACTCCTGGAAAAGGAGAATTACCTGGGCAAGTCTGTCCCCCGGGGTCCGTACTGGACAGGCACAAAACCCCTCCCACCCGCTCTGTGCTAAAAATGGACAAACAGGAGAGTGAGGATTTATCAACGAGGAAAAAGCCATCTGTGCACACAACTGATAATTGCCGGGATAACTGTCATTTTCTGAATCTGGTGCCTCTAAAAATGAACCGCTCAGTAATTTAATTAGGCTAGCATGAAAAAAAAAAGAAAAAAAAAAAAAAAAAAGGAAGAGGAGGAGAGCGTCTGTAAAACACTGAGCTGGGATGGAGCTGAGCCCATGAATTTCGAAGGAGCCCAAATTCCTGCAGGAGGGACTTTGGCCTGTGGTTCAGCACAGAGTCCCCAGCCCGACTCCCATATCAAAGCGCTGCCCTGAGTGACGGGCACAGGACGTGCTTTGTACCGCTCTCAACTCATTAGGCCATGAAATAACTTCAATCCTGCCAGCGCAGGAAAGAACAACAGATGCCGGGTTTGCATTATTGGCATTGTTTAGTCCAGCAATCTTTAGACATTTGGGTCAAGTTTCTACAAATTTGCAGCTTTCACCCAAGCAGGGCATCATGTGTCCTCACCCCTGCCCTGACCCTCCTGACTGAGGGTCCTCTCTGGCCCTGCCCTTTGTGTGTCAACAATTAACTGTGTAACTTGATTTAATTTCTGCCTGTGCCAGGGCATAAATCAAGGCTTCACTCAGATAAGAGGCCCATTGTACCCCAGAAGGGAAGACTCTGGAGGGTCCAGGAGCCGTGCTCTTCCTGCTTCCCTCTCCTCCTGCTCTGCCCCCGACCTCACCGCATGTTTTCCTCCACGGACCCGTTCTGCTTTCCCCCAGACACCATTCGTGCTCCCACTTTCTCTCTTCAAATGAGCAACCAGATGTTCACCCTTTAAGCATCAATGGGTTTACAGGAGGGACGCTCCAAAAAGACCTAAGGGAGAGACAGGTGAGCTCACAAATCCCCCTGGAAGTGATCTGCGCTCTCGGGCAGGGCACATCCATGACATCCACCCTGGGACCAGGACATTTGACTCAGAACCACGGGATGGTCAAGCAGCTTTTCCCTTTCCCCAGCTGCCAGCCGTGATCGGGTTCTCTGGGAGCCACCCTCAGGGATGGGATGCTGCCCTAAAAATGCCCTTCTGGAGCCGTGCAGCTACAGATACCTTTCAAAGGCATCGGCTTTTGTGTGTAAACCCAGGAGCTCATTGTGTTTATTTAAATGATCTCTGGAACTTACTACTAGAAGCAGGGAGACAACATCCTGAGGTCGAAACAAGCAACCAAATCGACTTACGGATTCATTCAACACAAAAAGCTGGAAAAGCGCGATGAGACCTGCTGGAAACCTCAGCCTTCAGAGAAACAGCCCGCAGACCACAGTCACCGGGATTTTCCCACTCCAGCTGCCCCACACCCGCACAGCCTGGAGCTTACCTGCCCGAGCCCTCTCCCGGCTTCCTGTCCCCCAGGCCAAAGGCAGCCCGAGCCGCGGGGCTGCCGGCGCCACGCGTGCCGCTCGCAGGGAGACATTTGGCTAAACCCTTGTGCGCGATCTGCTGCAGAGGCGGCTAAAAATAACCCAGCCGTGCTCAGAGAACAGGCTCTGCTGATGCGAACGCCCAGCTGCGCGCAGAAAGGCGCCCTTTGCGCGGTTCAAGGCGGTGAGAAGGAAGGTGGGCTCGGCCCCACCTGTCCCCGATGTGTCTGCGCGGCGCCGAGCCAGCTCTGCAGCCCGAGGGGGTGGCACGGCAGGGCCCTGGCTGCCACTGTCGCTGTGCAGACACGGGCAGGTGCCACCAAAGCCTTTAATATAAACATACAGTATGGGGGGGGGGGGGGGGGCTGATATTAACTTACACTTTGCATGGAGTTTTCCTTTTTTTGACATCGCTAAAAATTTGTTGCTGAAAACTCCTCGTATTCCTACAATCCCCTGAGACACGGCAAATATTTCCAAAATACCTAGGATGACAGAAATCCCAAAATAAATCACAGTTCTTTTCACATCGGTGTGACAAAAAGAAAATAAATACAACTCAGTCTGACAGATTTGCATTTCCTCTCCCACGCCCCTGCTCCTCAGCTCCCTGGCTCCACTCAGCTCCTGCTCCATCCCTCTGCCCCATAGAGCAGCTTGGCCTCCATCCACCCTGGGATGGATACAGCATGATAGCTGGAACTTGTTTTTTTTTTTTTAAAGCTCAATTTTGGGACACCATTCCTAGCTGGGCTGTGGCAGAACAAGTGACCCCCCTCCCAAGGGTGGGAAAAGCCCCCTGTATCTGCAGCAGCCTGCTGGGATCAGCCTTGTCCCGCAGACACCGAACTCAGGGAGTCATTGTCACACAGCCCAGCTGGGAACAGATGTGCTGGTGATGCCCCCTCTGACCCCGTCCTCGCAGCAGGGCCTGGGGAATGGAGCGCTGAGCGGCCCAGCCGCGGGAAAAAGGGGAATTTTCTGAGCTTGATGGGGGTTGTGGCCCCTGCCAGGGCACCTGTGACTCACAACTCATACTACAGAGGAGGCGCAACCTCCGAGCATCCCTCAGCAACAGCGCTGCCACATCAGCTCCCTGAGCGCTGTGGGGTGGCTCAGGCACAGGCATTCCCCCGAGCCCTGCCAGCCGTGGGGCAGCACCACGTCCCCAGCGTGCCCTGGGGAGCAGCTTCACGTGTGCCCGACCCCAGGGGAGGGAGCCCACGGAGCCCACAGGGCCATGGGATTAGAGTGCCGTGAGCAAACATGAAGCCCCGGTAAATCCCACAAGGCTGGGTATCGAATCACCGCTTCCCTTGTTTATTTTAAGGAGGAAGCGCATCTCCCTCCGGCACCCGAGTCCCAGCACCAAGGGCCTGGGGGACACTTTGGCGGGCTCATGGGCTGCCACCCCCACACCCACGTGCCCCAAGCCAAATGCAAGGCAACCCCACTGGACCTTGTCAAACACGTCTGTCCTCAAAGGCATCCCAAAACCTGTAGCCTTTTCAGGGTGGCCCTGCTGCCATGGCAGCCATACTCCTGTTTAGTGGGGTTGTGCAGGGTCAAGCCCCGTTTCCCAGGGGACAAAGCTGGGGTTTCCCTGCCCAAAGCCAACTCCTTCCTCACGGAGGACTCCACACCGTAAGACACCGGTTCAGCCCACCCTCACCAGCCCGTGTCCCCAGCCAGGGCTGGCTCTGCTCCGAGGTGCAGAGCTGGTGTCTCCGTCGCCTTTCCGGGGTGGGGGGAAGTCTCAGGCTAAGGAGGACGGAACTTGACATTATTCAGGTCTCTGCAGGACAGCTGTAGCACCCAACCTCTGCCAGCCCTCCCAAACTCGTGTCCCCCAAAACATCCATGGCACACGTGCCCCCGTCTCTTCTCCATCCCCTACACACCCCTCCAGGCCCCGTGCTTGTGGCGCCCACGAAGCCCTGAGCAGAGCCCCTGCCCTCCCTCATGGGGCCGCGGCACAGCGCGGGGCCTGAATTCTTCGGTGCTGGGCAGATGTGGCGGCTGCTCCGTGAGCGCTCCCGACAGCTGAGCCACGCACGCTGCCAGGGTCACCTCGGGCCCGAGCCCTTGGGCTCCTGAAGTAATTTTTCATCCCCACCTGCCATTTCATTCCCTCCAGCAGGATATCGTGGCAACTCCGACCGGAGGATAAGCCATGAGTTAGCACAGCTCCCTCTCAGGGGAACGTCAGCCTCAGTCCTATTTTTAAACTGAATATATCCTGTCACTGTGCTGGGAGAATGAGAATGCAAAGACAGGGATGGAAAAGTTACACGGGGAAAGGACAGCAAAGGGGCAGCATCCTCTCCTCCAGGCGCCGGGAAGGGGCCGCGGTGGGAGTGCAGACCTCAGGCCCTCACACCATCCCCACGGACCCGCTTCCCCGGCCCAGGTGGCACTTCCCAGAGGAAGGCAGGCTGTTCTCACGGAGCCCGCAGAACCCAGCCCCCCGCCCCGGGCACCGCAAATGCCCCTTCCCTGGGCCGCCAGGGCTACGGCTCACACCAGGTGAGGGCGACGGGAGCGAGGGGCTCTGCCACCCCCCCGCGGGGACGGGAGGACAGCAAGGATAAGGATGCTCAGCCCCGTTACCCCGGCCCGGGCAGGGCAGCCCCCCAGCCCTCTCATCCCCCACTCACTGAGCGGACTCGCGTCGTGGGCGCCGTCCACACGGCCTCTGGCTGGTGCAGCTGGAGGTGGAAGCCGATGCCCACCCGGCAGTACAGCCGGCCCCGCCGCCGATCCGGGCGGCTCCGCGGGAAGCGGCTCGGCCCCGCCGCCGCCGGGAGGAGGAAGAGGAAGACGCGGGGGCGTTGCGGCCCCGCTGCGCCCCGCCGGGCACCTGCTCTCGCCGGCGCGCGGGGGGGAGGGAGGAGGAGGAGGAGGAGGAGGAAGGACGGGGCTCATGCTGCGCGGGCGGAGGAGGAGGGAGGGCGCCGCATCCCGCTCCGCTCCAAGCCCTGGAGAGGGGAACCGAGCACGGGGGGAGCCGGGCCGCCCCTCCCCGCTATTTATACCGGGCGGGCGGCCCCGCACCTGTGCCCGGCCCCACGCGCCCCCCCCCCCCCCCCCCCGGCCCACCCCCCGAACCCGCGGCAGATGCGGGGCTCGGGGCGCATCCATCTGGGAATTAAGTTGTCCTCGTCGCCGGGACGGACCCGCGAGGCTGCGGTACCCTGGGGGCGGGCTCGGGTTGCAGTCCCCGCCTGGGGTTCAGGGGCTGACACGGCAGCTGCACGCCCGGCACATCCTCAGGCGGGGGGCTCGGGTGCGGGGCTGGGGGCAACCCCCGAATCGCAAAGCCGCTCTGCCTCACTCACGGGGCAGTCAAACAACCCTCAGCCCCGAGGGCAGCTCTTGGGGATGACACTCAGGTCCCCATCGCGAACCCCCTGACAGCATTTCCCGACTGGCAGCAAGGCGGTGGCCCTCGGCCGTTCACAAGGTCCCTCTCGGTTCTCGGGCAGSGGACACACGGACCCCAGCCTCCCACCACTGCCAGGGTGAACCTCACACGTGCCAGGTGCCCCCTCCCGGCACCAGCGGCCGAATTCCTTCCCAATCACAGAGACAAAGACCACACAGCACCGCGGCGCATGAGGAGACCACCCCGCAGCAACAGCCCATCCATTACCTCCGGCACAACTCCACAGGGATTATTTCCTTGCTCAGGACCTAGGGCCGCTCCATACCCCCAGAGCCACTGGGGAAAACCTCACCTCGACAAAAGGCAGCAATGGCCAAACGCGCCCTGCAGCCCAAAGTCTGCCCCTCGGTGCCCTCACCAGTCCTGCCAACCTGTGTCATCCCCTAAATCGCACCTGAGAACCGCCCCCCGGCCGTCGCCGGGGATGCTTCTGGCTGGCAGGCTCACCCGGGCCACTCGACCGGGATCGGGTTCGGCAGGAAGGAGGCAGAGCGGCTGGCACGCCGGAGGGTGACCTTCGCCTTGCGAGGAAGCTGAAGGTCGGGGGCACAGAGAGGGATGCGCACTCGAGGAGCCGTAGGCAGCACGGGGGGACACCTGGCACGGCCGGCTGCGAGCAGATGATCTCACAGCATTGCTGCCACGGCAAAGCATTTCCCAGCACGTATATTTATCCACGCAGCTATATGCACACGCGTTATATATAGACACGTACACATAGACAGCCCTATATATAGACCCACATACCTGCTAGGAAGGTCAGGGCACTCCAATCTTGTTTACTTCTCCCAGCTGGAGTGGTGAGCCTGACGAAATCCATGACTTCCACTCGGCCACCTCGTCTTGAGTTACACACGCACGCTGATTCCAAATCCAGATCCAGTGGGGTTTGTGCGAGACTTTCTGCACCGGTGCAGCTACCTTGCTCCAGGAGGAGTTCCTCATGGGCATCTTGGTGTAAATGGCTGCAGCTGCTATGGGATCATCACGGCAAAATCCCTGTTCCCCATCTGGGTCAGCAGACCACAAGCCACTTTTGGCACTGATAGTTAAGGTGAATGCAAAAACGTTTAACGTTTCCATCCAGAGGGAGACTAGGCACAGCAGCAGCCCAGGAGCAGAAAGGAAGCACCTGCACAACCCTGGGCAAAAAAAAAAAAAAAAAAAAAAACAAAAAAAAACACCATTGAAAAAGCTCCTTACATTCACCAGCAAATCCAGCCTCCCTAATTCTGACTTTATTGTCCACCCTCAGAGTTTCGAACAGCAGAGCTGGTGCTACCCTGGCTGCCAGGCACCCTCTGTTCACTCACACTTCTGGACCAGTGTTCCTCCTCCAGTGAAGGATTCCTAGAAAACCCAAATTCCCACGGGGTGAGACCACCAAAAGGCAACACCAGCCAGGTGGGCTTGCCCAGGCTGATAATGAAGACCTGAATTTAGAGAAAACCGTAGTGCAGTGCATGTTCCCAACCCTTTTTTGGGGGGTTCACTCATTCACTGTACTCCTCTGGTCTCTGTTGTGGGCTAGGACATGTGCAGAAAGCCATCGCCCCTCTCTGGGGATACCCTTGTCCCCAACAGAGCAATGCCCAACTGCCTTCACTGCAGAGAAATGACTCACACAAGTCCCTGTGACCCACGCCATATTTTCATCTTCCCTATGACACCCTCAGAACTCCCAAACAATGCTTTGGACATGAACTCTATGGTTTTGGGGGCTTTTCATTTGGACCTGCTCACCAGCACAACATTCCCATTTTAAATACTCCAGGTGCTCCTGCAGCACAATCAACGCCCCCCACCCCCCCCCCAACCCACCGACAATAAAAAAAAAAACAAACAAAAAACAACGATTTTAAATTTAAATAAGTAAGGAGATGTAATAGTGAACTTTCTAGAGCAATTGTGCGTAATTGCCTTTGGCAGTAGCAGCCCTCACAAACACGCTGGCAGCTTTGGAAGCCTAATGCTGATGTTATGTTCTTTAAATTATTCAGGGCTCAGTTACAGAGAAAACTCAGCAAATAGAGAAGATAAGCTGGGTTTCAAGTGTAAAATTCCCCATTTGAAGATGAGAGGCACTCTTCTGGGCCTGTTTGATCTGCTGCAGAGCCCCCAGCCTGCGAGTTGCACAACAGGAGCCCCCCCCCAGGTGTGTCAGCCTGGTGCTATTTAATTACCACTGAAAAATATGCAAGCCAAAGTACAAGAAGACACGGGACCAACCAGCAGAGTTGGGGGAAAAAGCCTTCACAAAGAGCACGTATCTGAAGGAGACTCACCGAGGTCTAGCAGAGGTGGTAGGTCCCAGGTCACCATACAAGTCCTTCCGGAGGTGTGCCAGCCCTGGAAACAGCAAAAACCTCGACAACTCGAGGAGCTTAGCTATATTACCAGGAGTACCTGTGTTACAACAGGTGAATGTCACTAAGGTTAACACCATGAAGGTGAAGGTTATTAAGGTGAATGTCATTAAGGTGATTACACCCAGGTGCCGTGGTGAGCACAGGTGCAAGTGGGAAACATGCCCCCATGGCAACGACTGTGACAATCTCAGAAACAACCTTACAAGCGTGAATAAAGAAATAAATTTTATCAAGTGAAAAAGCAGTATTTCTCTAAAGAAAGCCCAGAGTATGCCAACCATTTTCCAGCATTCACACTGTATCAAGCAGAAACTTCTACAATGAATTTTGCTTTTTGTGTGTATTCGTTTTAAAATTATCACCAACATAATCTGTACTGGGTCAAGTCTTTCCCCACTCCAAATCAGACCTCAGCAGCTGGACAATAGAGAAGAAATACTGTACAGGTCATGTGATTTTCGAAGCCAACTGCTTCAGCCTTCCCTAGCCAGCCACAGCTGAACAACGCGTTTTCAAGAGCTGGCCATTGCCATGAAATTCTAATAGCTGATTTTCCACTTTGAGCTGAGTAAAGGCTAACTGGAGATAGTCACAGAGTGGGGCTCAGCCTCCCTTCAACAATGGCAGCAAACAGTGCCAGTGGCCGGGCAGCACATCTCCATCTGTCCAGCGCGCTGCTCAGCGCCTCCATCTGCAGCAGAACACCCAGCAGATTTGGGGACAGCCTCCACAGGCTCACTCCCAGGATGCTCAGAGGTTGCATCGGCAAAGTCTTGCTTGTACCCCTCTCTACACACACAAGGAAAAAAAAATCCATGTGCAAGCAGCTCTGGACAGGCAGTGCCCACGCTGATGGGCAGTTCTATTGCCTGTGTCCAAGTGCCTGGGTGCTAATCCATTCCCAAAGCTGCTGCCATGTGGAGCCAGAGGTGCAGCTCCTGCTGGCTTTGGCAGGATGGGATCAGGCCCCGAGGCTGGCAGCTACTCCCAGCTCCAGTCCAGAGGTCCACACGCTGTGAGTCTGCTGCCCATGGCTGCCCGACTTCTGCGCTTTCAAGCAAAAACCTCTGTGTGTGCGAGGCTGCCTTCTGCTCCCCAGGAACAGTGTTAATATCAAGATTTTTTGGGATTGTTATTATCGTGATTATTTGCAGTGGGGCCTGGCTATAGACGGAGAAGTCTTACCCGAAGTGCTGCAGGGCACAGGGAAGGGGCTCCCCAAAGGTGAAGCCTGTTCATCCTTATTCCCAGCTCCTTCCTGCACCTCTGCAGCACGCTGAGGATGCCCCTTGTTGGTGGGTTTCAGAGACAGATGGGTCTGTGGACTCAGGCTTACTGGGGCAGCTCTGTCCTAGAGAAGTGCCCAAGCCATGCCCCAACACGGAATTTTCTGGGCTGCGATGCCAGGTGAGGATCCTGCAGCAGGGAAAGCCAGCTGTTGGCACAACCCAGACAGCTTCTGTGCTGCACAGAGACACAGCACACATCAACCACCAATACAGACAGGACATTGGGGGAAAAAAAAAAAAAAAAAGGGGCTTCTTTGGCTGTTTCCCATGCAGCAGCAGCAGCAATGTTGACAAAGGGGCTGCGTGTGGCAATGGTACTCATGCTGACCTGAGCCAGCGTGGTTCTGGGCAGTGAGGGACCTGCTGTGGCCAAGCCCTGAGCCCAAATGGCCCAAGGGGAATGCTTATGAAACCCCTCCATACAACACCCAGGTGCACAGGATCGTGGGCACTGCCTGCCCTTAATATGGCCTGTTCTGCTCGTGCAGGAATTATCAGTTGGGGTTTGATTTATCACTTTGGAGTTTGATATCTGATTTCACCAAAGCAAACTCTAGTGTCTTGGATTAAATTTCCTGCCCACCTGCCTGTAGATTTTTGTACTTGCAGAGAGAAACAGTGAGAGCTTTGTGCGGCAGTAACAATGCAGGCACCTGCTGCACCACGCATGCACTAACACTGTATTTAGGGGGCTGATCCAAACCCCACGGGAGAAGTCCAGGGGCTCAGCACCATGCCTTCAGAGAGGGTCACAAGGAACACGCACAAAGCAAGGTGCTGCAGGATGCTGCCAGGGCAGGGCAGGGGCCCGGCACGCTCAGGGCTGTGAAAGGCCATGAATTTTTGGAGTAGATAGAAGCGACGCTGAAATCTGCAGGTGCGTGCTGGATTCCCGAGTGCAGGGGAAGCACCAGCCCGCCAGCAGCACCAGGACCGAGAACAAGCCCAGGGAGTCGTAGGAGCATAATTAACAGCGCCTCTATGAAGCTCCTCGGCTGCGGGAGGGACCTCGAAGCCGTCGCTGGAGGAGCGAAGCTGCCGCGGGAGAGGAGTCCGGGAACAGCATCCCCGGGGAAGGAGCCCGGCGGGGCCCCGAGCATACCCGCTAGCCCCGCGGCGGCCCCACTAGATGGCGGTGCCTACCCGCCTCTGCCGCCCCCGGCGTGCCCGCAACCCACCCGCATTCCCCAGAGCCCCGGCGCAGCGTCCCGGGGAACCCTGCAAAAAGGGACGCGCAGGAGTGGCACTGCTTTAAAGGAAAACTCCCGGGAATACTGACTGTCTCGCCTCTGCGATTAACGGCAGCGGGTGGAGCCGTGTGTATTCTCGAGGCAGGGAATGACAGCCGGGAGACCCCTTGGGCTCCTGGAGTGCCTTGGGGGCCATAGGTACCGTCCCGGGGTCAGTGCGCTGAGCAAGCGGTCAGCATCAGGGGGAATCTAGACTGCCCGCGGCAGGGACTCTCCAGGCTATCCRGCCTGAAGCTCCAGGCGCTTCCCCGGGAACCGCAAAGGCTTTGCAGCAGCTCCTGGGGCTCCGTGCAGACCCCAAACCCCACGGCAGCAGATGCCGGTGGTACCCGGCCCCCGTTTGCCCGACACCGTGTCTCCGGCCGTGGCCAGCTCCGCCTTTGGGCTATTTTCCCTGCCGCTGACCCGCTGAGCCGCGCACAGCCTGGTCGCTGCGGCTCCTGGTCCTTGCCGGGGTGTGGGAATGGGTTTGCCGCACATCCCCGGGCTGCTGCGTTCCCCGGTGCCCTGCCGTGCCCCCCAAAGCACGCGGAGATGCCGCTAAATGCGCCCGCTGCAGGCTGTGTCCATCGGAGCGGGCTGTGCCCCCATGCCCGGGGGTACCTCCCTTTACTTGGTCCTCCCGTGTGTCCCTGGCCACGATGCCATCATACCGGTAATGCACCAGGACAGAGGGGACCCACCCCTGGCCCCTTCAAGGACTCCCTAGCCAAGGACACCCCAAGCTGTGGGCTCGTGCCGGGGTCCTGTCACCCCAGACCTTGGGCAACCTCCGTGGCTGAGCCCACCCTGCAAGCAGAGGACCACCAATAGCCCTGGCAAGGGTGGAGGGCAATACAGGCTCCTGGAAGGGGTGAGGTGGGAAGAGACCCCCGCCCCATCTGCCATCGAAATCCGTCATTTGGGGCTCGCTCGGGAAAAGACCGGTGCTCCTCCCGGTGCGCCTGCTGACGGCTGCCGCCGCTCGCACCGGGCACGGCCTCGCCGAGTCGCCGCTCCCCACCGAATTCGAGGTACAACCGGTTCTCCGCGACCCGGGCAACTTCGCCTCCCGAAGACGCGGCGGGGGTCCCGGCCCCTTCCCGGGAACGGGGGCCGGAGGGGTGGCGCTCGGGCCGCCTCCCCGGCGCCTTCCCCGTTCCCCCGCTGGCCGACACATCCCTTCCCCGAAGGAATGATTTCGCCAAACGAAACCAACGGCATCGAGCGGCCCCCGCCGAACTTTCCCCCCGGCGGCAGCGGGCCTCGTACGGCTCCCCACGGCACCGCATCCCCCCGGCTCCCCGGGCCGCCCCCGGCCCCGCGGCGCTGCCCTCCCCTCGCCGCTCTTTGTCCGGGCGCGGCGGCGCCGGGGCCGCTCCCGGAGGCTCCCCTGCCGGTCCCCGCAGCCCGGGCAGGGCCGCCGGCAACACGACCATCCCCGGCATTGTTCCCGCTCCGGGGCGGCGGGGCCCCTCCGCCGGTACTCACCAGGGACGGTGGCGATAATCCTTGCCCCTACGGTGGCACAAAGGCGGCTTCGGGCTGGCTGCCTCGGGCTCTCAGCGCCGCTCCATGCCGGGCCGGGCCGTGAGGGCGGCGGAGCGGGAGGCGCTCGGTGCAGACGGACCCGGTGCAGTGAGGGGCTGGCACACAGACACACACTTTTTGTTTGCTGCACATAATCTGCCCAATGACGCGTGACAGCCCACGTCCCTCCCGTTAACCCCTTCGGGGCTGCCCGCTCGCCGCCCGCCTGCCCCTCACCTGGACCCGCTGCCACCGGGTACCTGCGGGGAAGGGGGCGGAAAACACGGGGTGCGTCGCCCCACCGACCCTCTCCCGGGACAGCGGGCGAGTTTGGGGCCGCGGTTACGCTTCGACCCGGCCGGGGTACGGGGCGGGGAGCGGGGGTGCCCGACGGCCCCTCTGCCCGGCACCGGGATCCCGGAGGCGTCTTTCCGCCCTGTCCCCGCACCTGCCAGGTAGAGCTAATCGGACACGTAGAAAAAAAACTCTCCTCGGTGGGACGGAGTCGAGCGGGGATGCCCGTTCCCGGCCCCGCGGAGCGGCCCTCCCGCGCTGCCGGCGCCCGGCGGAGGCCCGGCGTGCGGAGAAGCGGCAGCAGGCAGCCCCGCGCTCCCCGCCGAGCGGGGCAGGGGCAGCCCCGGCCGGAGCCCCCCGCCCATTCCCAGCCATTCCGGGGCGGGGGACGGCCGGGGGCTCTCACCCTGTACAGGCGGGGCTCCCTCAATCGCCGACACGCGTGCAGCTTCGGGGAACAGATGCTCTGTGCCGAAATACGGGGTTTACCGCATGGAAAAGTGTTTACCGGTTCCTCCCTTATCGTTGTAATTTCAGATACAACACAGATTTTTTTTAAAAAGAACATTTAAAGAATAGAAATTACGAAGCCCCTAACAAGCTAACAAAAGGAAGACAAAGCGTTCTCCAGGGGACAACGGAGCGGGGTTTGCTAATCAGAGAGTGGACTGATGTTTGGCTTTCAAATTCACTTATCCTCCAATAATTACGATTTTTCTTGCATTAGGATCTAAAGGCTGAGTATATAATGCTTTCAACATTATCTTATTAATTTCGACAAACCGCAGAGCTCTCCTAAAAACGGAGATTGTCATAACATTAAAATATGTGGACGTCTTAAAATTTGGATCCAAATCCCTCCTTCAAATGGTAGTGGGGTTTTTTCTATCCTGTTTCTTTTTCCATTCCCTCGCTCCCCCAATGCTGCAGCTCTCCCTGTAAGATATAAATTGTCCGAATGACTGTCATTAGTGGGGAGACAGAAAATCTACCGCGTTTATTTTATTCGTGAGAATTTTAAGGGACACTACGACATAACGTCTCGAAATCGCTTCGGCATTATGTACAGCCACCGAAATTCCCTGGAACTGGAAAGCGACTCGCGTGGAATTTCTGAGCGTTATACCCAGCCTCTGCTACCGACTACTAAAAGTGGATTCCAGGGAAAGCGTCCTTCGACCGCAGAACGGCACGTGAAATGGAACGCCACTGAATTGGAGTTTCTGCTGCGCGTTGCTCCCGCGCAGGAGCGCCACACGCAAAAACGCAAAGCCGGTGTCCCGCAGAGCCCGGTGCCGGCGGCGCTCCCCAGCTCTCACCGGGAAATGTCTCACCACGGATTTTTGGGGGACAAGGACATGTGCGCTTGCGGCCCGATCCTGCTCCGCCGGCAGCTGTCCAGCGGGCAGCGGTGTCACGCGCTAGGGGCCGCGCGATTCACTGCCCGCCGCCTCCCGCCCTGCCGCCACGCTCCTTCTCTGGACATCCATGAATTTTTCTATTCGCTTAATTTCCCGAAGCCTCTCGCGGAGAACCAAGGCAGCCCGGGCTGAGGGAGTTCCGGCCGTTCTCTTCTCACAGACTCCCGCATCCGGCAACCCCCCGCCACTCCCCCAGCCTCCACAAGCACAGTCCCTGCTCTGCCGATCCACCGTCGACGGGCACAACCAACTACCGGGCAAGGGAGGCCCCAGGACGCAGCGGCAAAGCCAGGGACGGGGGCTCAGAAGGGGCTGGGCTGGTGAGCCAAATTCCCACCAGACTCGCCAGCCCCGACGGGCACCAAGCCCCTGGGGGGATGGCCCCCAGGTCTGCTGCTCCTGGGCGGGACCTTGTGAAGATTCAGGATGCCCGTGCAGGGGTGGAAGGGCCCGCAGAGTGGGGATGCCTGGAATCTTGGACACCGTTATCACTGACCATTGTGATAATGTCTTCTGCTTGCGATGAGGTATGTGGGGGATGGCAGCAAGGGAGAGCACCTGCTCTCGGGGGTGTCAGTCATTCTCTCTTTTTCCCGAGCTCCACCAGGGCAGGGGAGAGGAGAGTGACCAGGAAAAGATGCTCAAGACTTGCACTCAGAAACACCCTGCATCCTTTGGGAAACAATACTGGTTGTGACCTCGTGCTAGACATACAGGTGTGTGGTTATTTCTATGAGGGACCACATACATAGCTGAGACACAGCTCCCAGGTGAGCTGCAAGTAAAAGTACCGTAAAATGCGAGAGAACACATGAGATCCCAGCATACATACGAACTCAGCCACACTCACTCCACGGTGCCAGGGTACCCTGGGGACGGGAGCACAAAGAGATGCTCCAAAGCTGCTTGCTCCTCCTATGCCAGCCTGCTGCCAGAGGCAGGGCCAGCTGTGGTCCGCACGAGATGCACACCAGGTAGATGGAAATCACTCGGTAACAAAACGAAGCCACAGGCTTTTCCTGTGCCTGGAGAAACGCAGACAAGAATGGCTCCCTTCCTGGAGAAGACAGTCCTCTGTAGTGGAAATGACATCGGGGCCTCAGCGTGAACGACCAACCGCCTTTTGCTTGATCACCAGGCTCGTGGATCGCACCTTTATGGGGAAGCCCTGTGCTGGGGTGCCAGAAGACATCACCAGCAGCTGCAGACACGGTGCACGGAGGCAGCAGTTGCTTCTCGCACTGCTAATTCTGTCGAGCAGCACGGGGATAGCCCCTGGGAATGCTACAGACCCACAAAACTGAACATTGCTTAGCACCAGGTCCTTGCCAGGGCCGAGGCAATGCCAACAACGTCCTGTCTTGTTTCCAGCCCAGCTCCCAAACAACACTGGGGTGCTGCCCCCTCCTATTCCCTTCGAACTGTCAGCCTCACCTCATTGATGCAGCACCCTGGACTCAAAGGTCAGGTCACTGCACGCCCAAAGACCACAAATCACATAAAATGGGCCAGATACCACTTTTAGCTGTGGTTTCACCCCAACTGTTCTCCTCCGCTAGGAACCCTCAGTAGAACGAGACATCTTCCCACCTCATTTCTCATATTCAGACACAGCACAGACACCTAATGGCTGTTTTCCTCACCACCTGATGGTGCAGGAGTCTCCCTCTACTTTCTTCATGAGATACAATGCAGAGTCTAGTCAGATATAATTTGGTGACCAAAGGATCACAGAAATGTTTTTATATGACGAAACCTAGGACATGAGCATAATAGCAGGTGGGCTGGTATATAATGCTCATACAAAACCCAATACACTGCTGACTTTGTATCTCAAAATTATTTTTCTCAGTGCTTTCTGCTTCCTCCTCCTTACTGGCCTGAACACGCATGATAAGGTTAATAACAACACTGAAAAGTATTCAAGTTTTCAGACTAAACTCACCTAGCTTCACCTTTCAATGCCTTAACAGCTGAACAGAAAGATATGATTGGCTATGGAAGGACAGGAAAAAGGAAAAAATGGAAAAGGGGGATCCGCCCGCAGGTTCTAAATCATGCTTCTGCCTCCTGTACACCCTCGGGGCTTTTCTGACCCTGGTTGGCGGGCACCAGGAGCAGCGTCCAAAGCTGGGGCAGAGTCCCACCCACGGCACAGCCTGGCCATGCCTAGGATGTAAAGCCAGGAGGAGTGTGCTGAGCTGGGGGACAGCAGAGGATGGCCCCGGTAGGGGACAGTCCCACAGCCCTGGCCCAGTGCTGCCCAGTGGTGGGATGCAGGGGCTGGGCAGTGCTGGGCATCATTCTTCAGGGTCCAGAGCTCAGAGCGGATAGCCTGGACATCTCTTTTGAAGCCACATGGCCCCTGCATGAGGATAGTCACTCAAAAAACTCCCCAGCAGTCCCTGAGTGGGCGCTGAGTCACACTGGCCAAGCTTTGGCAGGAGATGACTGCCTCACATATTCCTGATCAAGGTGCCATAACCCCCCGGCAGGGATGGTTTTCCTCCTGGTACTGCCTGGGGGTTTGAACGCCTTGGCTGCTCCAGGAGTGACAGATCCTTAAGTTAGCAAAGGTTTACTAAACCCTGGCGCAGAGGGGGTGGGAGAGCAGTGACAAGGAACAGACAGACGGGGTCGGGGGGAGGGAAAAATAAAGATGTTTGAGGATTTCAGCTTCAGCTCTGCTGTAGCCAACTTGACATCGGTGTGGAGGAGCTTGAAACTTAAAAAGATTTATTTTCTCTAGCATAAATCTCATCCCAGTTGTTCCTCTGACCAACCAAGCATGATAAAGTTCCTTTCCATAAAGTATTCAGTATATAAAGCCACAAAGCTCACCCAATCAGTAGCCATCTGCTTCTCCATAACTGCTGCTCCAGAAGCAGGGAAAACAGCCAGAAGAGAAAGGGAGCACTGTTACGGCTCCGGGACAAATGAGGAGGCACTGAATAGCTCCGAAACCTTTGGTTTGCCTTGTATATCTGTATCTATAAGAGAAGAGGAAGAAAAGGAAAGGCATTATAATTGATACACAATTTAAAACAAAAAAAGGAAGAAGGCATCTAAAGGGCAATACAGCGGGCATCAGAGGGCCCCGCGGGGAGGGATGCTCGCAGATTTCATAAAAGACCTTAATTGTTTCAATTGAAAGATAAAGAGGCGAGGGAAAAAAACGGGGAGAGGCGTCAAAGCGACCTGCGTTAACAACGGTGCATCGGCGCCTGAGCTCTCGACAGCCAGCGAGTCGGAGGATTGCTCACGGGGGTACGATACCCACGGGACTGATCCCCAGACTCCTCCGGCAGGGAGGGTACAACCCACAGGCGCCCCCCCCCCCCCCTCAGGATGTAGGACACGTCCCGCAGCCGCCCCGGCCTTCAGGCTGCCTCCCCCGGAGGGTGTTTGGAGGGACCGCTCCTCGCCGCACCCCGTCCGCGCTGCTCCCGGGCGCACACAACAAAGCGGCAACGGTATCACCCAACAAAGGACGTGGGGAAGGGGAGGCGGGAGGCGTGGCGGGCCGGGGACGGGGTGCAGAAAGCCTCGGGGGTGCAGGAACCCCGCGTGGCAGAGCTCACCCGAGCGCGGCACCCCACCCTTCTGTGCCGCCGCCCGCGGGGTAAAATAGCGGGGTTAATGACCGAGTTAGATCATTAAGCGTTTACGTCCCTTCGAGAGCCGGGAATTTCGACGGGGGACCCCCTGCACGCTTCTGGAGAGGGGACATGGGCCCCACGCCCGCGGGGACACGGGAAGGGACCCACGGACACGGCGGGATTAGTGGCGGCGGGCCGGGATTAGCGGCGCCCGTGCCCCCTCTGCTGCCGCTCTCCGGGATTACGCCGGGATTAGGAGGCGGCCCCGTCCTCACTCCCGCGCCGGGCGGGGTGAGGGGGAGTCCCGGAAGCTCGCAGCGGTTCGGGGTGCCCGGGGGGCTGGTCTCCCCCTGGGCCCCCGCTGTGGCCGGCAAATGCTGCTTCCCTCCGATGGAGGGCAGGAGAGGAAAGACGAAGCCCGGGATGCTGCCGGCGGCGAGATGCAGGTGCCAGGCACCTGCCCGCAGCCATCCCAGCTCCCGGGGACACTGAGCCCTCTGCTCGGTTACCCATCCTGGGACCCGGTGGGAGGCTGGAGGGACCAGCAGGAGCCGTGGCTGGAAGCACAGGGGATTAAAAAAAAAAAAAAAAAAAAAAGGGTGGAGGGTTGTCATTAAATTCCTTTGGCACATGAGTGAAAGCAACACAAATATGATTTACGCACCGATAAAACCAGGGTCGAGCACCGGGAGACGTGGATGTACTTCTCTCCCTCCTGCAGGTTTCATTTCCCTCGTAGAGCACAAGCCACGTTGAAGGCACAAGTCGCTCCCTGGCCTTTCCTGAGCACTGCCATGTCCAGCAGCCCTGTATTATGTCAAAAATCTGGCATGGCAGGCAGTGGCACATCTGCTAGGTGTGGATGACATTCATTAGCCAAGGTTCTATGCTAAACGGCCTGCCAGAGTCTCAGCAGCACTGCCCAGTGCCAATCACTCGTCTGCTGCCAGCTCAAAGGCAATCCTGCTTCAGGGATGGCTCCTTTCCATGCTGGCAGGAGAAAGAGAGGAAACAATGCATTTAGATGTTTGGGATGTGAGCAGGGTTGCACATGGGAGCAGCTAGCAGATGCAGCAGGAGAGGAGATGAAGTTGTGAAGTGTCATTTAATAATTGCAGCACTCGGGAGATGTGCTGGTGAGCTGAGGTTTGGGAGGGGAAAGCACTAACCCCGTTCCAGACCACAGGGCAGGCAGAGGTGGCTGCTTTTTGGAAAGGAAACATAATGAGGCTAATGCAGCAAATGGCCTGCTTGTGCTCATGGAGGACACACAGAGCAGCGTAGGGAGATCCGTGCCGGACAGCCGGGAAAAGCGCCCAGGCTGGGGAGGGAGCTGTGCTGACCTGCTCAGTGGGCAGGCCTGCCTGGTCAGGTGTCTGTTCCCTCTGGGGGTCTACCTGCTGCAGCCTGGCCAGCCGCCCTGCTCGTGGCATAGTGGGCTCAGTGCTGATCCTGACTGCTTGGTTCACAGCCCAAAGGGGCAGCTGCACACCCAGGGCAGGCTGGGCACTCACCGCCCTCCCCTACGAGAGATGTGCAGACCAGAAGTGGAAGGAAGAGGCACCTGCTTGGCGCTTCTACAAACATCATTCTCTCAGGAGATGCTCCGTTTTCCTCTGCTCAGAAGGTCTGCAAAGGCACTTGCTCCTACAAAGGAATTAAAACACTGCGAGAGGCAATAGATAAAAGGAGGTTAATCTTCCCCTCTTATTACTTTAATAAATTTACAACCACATAATGAGGCTTGAATTTGAGCCACTATGTGCTTTCTGAGATACCTGGGAAGCTACCTCAAATAGGTGCTTGGTCAAAGCTCCTCTCAGCCCTGCCTTAACCTAGCTTCCCTTCTGACTTCTGTTTACATCCATTCAAGTAGTGGCTCATAAAACGTGAGAAGCTACCTACACACACATGCAGATCTGCCTCACAGATCATTCCTGTGACTGCCTCCGTTTCTTAAATGTTCCACTAGTTTTGCTTGCACTGTGAAAAACCACTGGCAGCTTGCAGTGCCTTTCCTCCTGGAAATGATAGGCTCCTCCCCCAGCACTGGCCTCTCTGCGATTACCTGTGCTATTAAATCCCCACGTACATCCAGAGCCCTCCCAGGCTGGCACAACTGTTCCACGGTGGAGTCCATCTCCAACACCACACGTGCTCTTCCCACAGGCAGTGGGTTCCCCGACGTCCCCTGCCTGGCCATCTGCGGCACAGCTCAGCTGTGAGCCCTTTCCTTCTGCTCCCACCTCCCCAGGAAGTCGTTCTGCTCCGGCTGCATTCTGGACTGAGCCTCATCCACCTTCTGTTTCTGTGCTGGGTTTGTCTATGTTCTGGTTTGTTGGTCAGCCTCAGCCAACGATTGTCTGCACATTATAGGATATTTCCTCAATTTCCTGCTTTTTGTGGTTTAACACTTGCTGTACCACACACACCAACACGCCTCTGGCAGAGGCTGTGAGAATCCCATAAACTCCCACCCTCAGACACCAGAACTGGATGGCTTTAGGTGCAGGAGCCAAATCAAGAGACCCTTCTCCCGCCTCTCCAAACATTATACCTTCACTTAAATACGTAAGTAATCCCATTGGATCTACTCTGGTGCTTAAAGCTAAGCCTATTAAGTGTTTACGGACCAGAGAAGTCAGAAGAAAAGGGAAAGCGGAGAGCAGGGCACTGCTCCGGCAGGGACCCGTGGCAGCAAGAAACACCTCCCTGCTCTCCTTTCCCTCGGGGCCCCCCTCTCCTCTCTCCACCCCCGACAGCCCCAGAACCAGACTCCCCTCAATGTTCCGTGCTGCCACCGACATCAGTGATGTGAGAACCGTTAAATGTTTTGGTGAGATGAGGAGGGAAAAAAAAAAAAAGACTGCTTTAAAGACCTGTCAGAACAAAATCCTGGATTCATTTTTTAATGCCAGGTTCGGCTTTGTGGTCGCTGTGTTGGAAACTGTATTTCATTTTGTTTTCAAGATGCTTCTCACAATGATATGGGAGAGAGAGCCCTGCTCTTGCAAGGAGGGCTCTGTAGGAAAGCACTCATGCACATGGTTTCCTTTGCTCTCTGAGGATCTCAAGAAAGTACTTAGATTTAAGCCTAAGTACTACTTCTTGTAACAGGGATCATCTCTTAGAAGCAGGACTTGATTCAAAACCCACACATCCACGGAGCTCTGGCTCTTGACTCTGCTTCAAGCATGGGAAAACCTCCTGCCTTGGCCACACAAAGCCCTGTCCCACCCTTTGATGCGTTTCTTGGCACGTGCACATTCTAATTCCACCCTTTCTTCCCCTTTTCTTAGCTGGCTTTTCTCTGGACACAATGCATTATGTTTTCCTGTATGTACTACTCCATACTGCTTGCACAATGTTTTGCATGATCTAATATTCTTTGTTCAAAACTGCAAAAAAATCTAAATAAAGACTATAGCATGTCGCATCAGTATAGGCATCAGCTAACGTTTTCCATGGCATATGGTACTTCAGAAGCCATATGTACCACTGTTTAGTGATTCTGGCAAAGAGGCGCAGAATGGTGAAATCCAACTGCCAGGATTTCTGAAAACAAATATGTAAATGCTCCAGTGCTTTTGTTATTCATAACATACCTCTAACACAGCACATACAATATGCTGTTCATTCTGTAAAGAATATACTACTAAACTATATTTGCTTCCGATCTCATTTTAAAAGATTTTTTTCTTCTGTATATGATTCCGTCATCCTCTCTCTCAAAAAAATCAATCTAAGTTGCAATTCAGAAAAGGCACTTTATCTATTTTAAAGGATACGCTACAGGGGGGATTGTGTACCTGCACGAGGGTCTCACATCAGAGCAAAGACAGACGTTATCTCCACAGCCTGAGAGCAAGGTAGGGAAGTGCACTTCAGCAGATCAGTTGAGTGGAGCAAAGCCTGTTCAGCCAGGAATAACCTCCAGGGAACATGGGTGGGTTGGTCCCGCTCACAGGCTCCTGCAAAGCAAGCAGGGGACAAAGCTGCTGTGAACAGGCCCTTGGAAACAATAGCTGAGATGGAACCAGAGCATTTCAGACATGTGGGTCAAGGTGAATGGCAGCACCACGCTCTGACTGGGGCTGGGATCGGTCCTGGGGAACTGGGACTCAGCCAGTGGCTGCGGATGAAGGGGATGGGCTGTGGCTGGGGGCTGGTTCCCAGAAGGGCTGGCAGCACCAGCACCGAGGTGTCGGGGCAGAGCACAGGGCTCACATGGAGCTTCTATGCATCACTAGATCAGAGCCCACCAGGCAAGGCAGAAGCCTTCCTTCCAGAGCCAGCACCAGCAGGTAAACAGCAATCGACACCCAATTCCATTAACCACCTCTGACAGTGCTGCTCTGGGTGCTCCTCTCATCCGCACCGAGTTTGGCATCTCTGCCTGGGATCATGCTGTGCTGGAGTATTCCCAAATGTTGCTGTTTAAGCCTCATCATTCACAACAAACATTTTACCATTTCCTGTTGTCATCATCGTCTCTTGCATTCAATCAGTGTCCACAGAGACTGAAATCATGGGAGCGATGAAGCCCATTCCCAGGTCACTCTGCAGCTTGCTCCTGCCCTGGAAGCAGGGCTCCTGTACGTCCCCAGAGGTGGCACTCAGTGCCCTGCAGATCCCGCACACCAGGAGGCCAGGCAAACCTCAGGAGGAGGGGACACATACCAATGCCTCCAACACTTGGTTTTTTTTTCAGTCTATTGCCTAACTTACATTGTCAAAAACAACAACAAACCCATGACTCCATGAACACATTCTCAGCAAAATACTGTCACCTTACAGGGTCCTGAAAAAAATCAGCCATCTCCAGACATGACAGTGTTTTTCAAGACACACGGATGCCTTTTTCCCAAGAGACTGAGGACTGCTGCTCCTTTTTCTTTGTCAGTCGTGCACTGCAGCCTCCCACTTCAGCAAGCACAACCTCCTTCGCCAGGATCTCGTGTCCACCACCACCTCTGTTTGACTTCTCCGGCATGTAAGACCTGCTCATTACCTCCTGTCTCCTGCCAGTCCCCAGTGCATTATCCTGAGCTGCAAACTGTCTGGGTGCACAAGCAATTCCTTTTTGGCAGTTTTTTTCCCCTGCAACATAAACTGGGATCCCATTTTCCTCCTCTCAAGTTACAGAGATACTCTGTTATAAAGCTTAAGCTGGAGCTCTGCATGCAGCCAGGTCTTTCACCTCTAAACATTTGGGTTTTTTCTATTCTATCACAGAAGAAATCCTTAAAATAAGCCTTTATGTTTTCCTAGCTTTGTAGGTCCTTCAGGCAGAACCTCTGTTTTTTTTTTTTTTCCTGATTCTGTTCTAGCCAGCAGGTGATAAAAAGCTGCCATAAGAAAAGTTGGCTTTGAGCATAAGTGCCTGGATTAGAAAAAGAGACAATTAGTGAAAAGTGGCAAAAAGCTCCTAAGAAGCCAAAAATAAAAGAACAAACACACAATCTGGCTATCAAAAAAAAGCCACATTTTCCCCTTACTGCAGTAAAAATCAACATTGTCAAAATTACGAAGTATTTTGGAAGATAAGAAGTATTGAGTAGAGCGAAAAACAGTCCCCAAGGGTCAACAATGGGGAGGCCTAGGAAAAGCCACCCGAGGGAGCTGACATAAGAGGGGACAGGGAAAGCCAAACCCCTTGCACAGTGCCAATAGGATGCTGCACTGATCCCACAACCTCAGGGTAAGACAAACTACTCCGAGTGAAGGGAGCCAAGGAAAGAGCCTGCTGATTGAGCTGGTTCACATACACCTACATTTAAGGCAGAACAAAGGTCAGTCTTCTATTACGTCTTGTGAATCCCTCTTGAGTGAGCAGGCTGTGGGTTTCATGAGCTGGGGGTGAAGATTTATGGACATGCCAGGGTTTGCTGGCCCTAACTCTTAACCTGCTGGCAGAGGTTGGGGCTTTTCATTAAGGGGGGCTATGCACAGAACACTTGCAGGCTTAGGCTAAGAGTAAATGTGATCTCAGCCCACACAGCTTGCCACTGCCTAAGAGAAAACAGATTCTTTTCTCTCAGCAGTCCCCTGGAACCCTCTGAGCAGCTCAGGACACAGGTAGGAGAGTGAGGAGAAGGCTGGAAGGGATCTCATCGTACATTGTTTATCATATCTGTGAGCTCTAGGTCAGCAGAGAAAACCCAACTGTCCCCCTAGGCGGGTACTGTAGGCATCCCATTTCTGGAGCCAAGCAAGCACCCATTGCCAGTGCCAGGACAGACCCCTCTCCAGGGCCATTCACAGCTCCCATCTGCAGCCTCCCTGCGCCACCACGAAATCTGACCACTTTTCTTCATGTGGGATATAATCCCCTGGACAGTCCTGCTCCCTCTCCTAAATCCCTCATCTTGATTGCGCAAGCAACTACGGCTTCAGGAGGAAAGAATAACCTGAGTGGTTCTGTAGTCACAGGACAACCTTCCACCTCTCCTATTACTTACTTTCATTGAGGTCCGCATCTCTGCACCCCAGTCCCTCCACCTGGATCGCATCACCTCTGACTGCCTGCATTGTGAGCTGCTGGGTCATTTTTCCTGTTCTTCTTGGGATGTTTCTATGAATGCTGCTGCATCCATCCTACTCTCATCTTACAAGATCCAGCTCCAGTTTGAAACCCTCTTAAACCCTTGGGCTTCCCTAGCAACTAAAAAAAACCCAAAAAAAAAACCCAAAAAAACCAATACCAAAACACAGACTGTAGGGTTTTACATCCCGGATTTACACTTGGTGTTCTTGCAGACTTGTTCCTGCAAGTTGCAAACTTCTTGTTGCAAACTGAATTACCTGTAGTGCTGGGTGAAGGAACAGGGCAGTAAATTCACTCCCTCCTTCCCTTGCTGCAGTCTCTTGCATGACTCTCAGCTGCCCTCTGCTTGCCTCTTCATTAGGTTGAGAGATGCAAAGATTTCTCACTCGAGCATCCCAAGGAGCTTCCCAGCCCCTTTGGGATACACAGCCCCAAGCCCCTTCAGGCACCTGGGCTGCAGCAGGCACAGCTGGAAGAGCCAGGCAATGACTGGGAGTGAGATTCCCAATATGCACTCCAGCAGAATGAGCAAATAATTTCTCTCCTGCAGTTAGTGCCAGCACTTGCTCTTTGCCAGTTGGCAGAGGGTACCATTTCCTTTTCTGAGGAATGCTTAACATCCACCTTTCTCTCATCCTAAAGGGAAACCAGAGAGGCTGGGGGAAGTCCTTCCAAGCAGCTGGGCATCTGAAGGGGCTGCAGGCTTAGGGAAGGAGGAGGAATCCAGGAGGGAGGCCAGGTTTTATTTCACAAACTTCTTTTAGCTGAAGGGGAGCAGGCAGCAATCTCTCCCTCACCTGAGAGTTCCCATGGGAACACAGAAGGGCACTGTAACAGCAAATTTTGGAACAGACACGTCTGTGAACAACTTCTGATATAATATTTGAGTCCTCAGATGTTCAGCCACTTGCACATACTGCGCGAGATCCTGATTTGCATAGGATTTGTATTTGTTGGTATTCACATTCGGAGGAGAACGCATACATTAGGCTAATGTCATCACAGTTTATGGAGATCATCTGTGCCACAGCACCAGCTCAGGGCTCTGACTGCATTCTGTGCCCTGTGGCACATGGCAGCCCCTCCTGTCCTGCCAGGGCCACTGAGAGCCAGGACGGCTGTGCCAAGCTGAGCCTCAAGGTAGTCCTGCTGAGCTCTCCTCCTTTTAACACAAAAGTTTAAAGACCATTAGGAGCAACTATCTAAAATTGCTTAGCCTATGTTACAAAGGTGAAATCAATCAGTAATTTTTTAGTCTTTTTTTTTTTTTTTTATTTCGGATTATTCTGTTTGCTTGTATGGACTTACATCACAGTCTACACCCACATTTTTAGCGCCTACAGAAGAATATTCAGCTGTTAGACAGACCAACTAGGTGGTCCCTTTTTGTCTTGCAAGAGCATCCCTCCCTCAGTAAAATGGGATGGTTGTAATTCCCTCCCTGTTTGCCATGACACCTGGGTGCTCTCATCTGCTAGACAGCTGGAAGCTGTCACTAGAGATGCTGTTCTCACGGCAGCATTGCTGGGCTCAGGCAGACAGTCTTTGTAGAGCAGATGGAACACCTCAGAAGAACAGAACCGCAGCAACAAAAGCTCATTTCCTGCTAGGGGATTTCTGATATTGGGCAATGCTTCCATCAGGTGACTTCACACCCCAGTGAGCCCACTTGCCAGCACCGTCTAACGATGATTCTGTTAACCTACTTCCCTTACTGAGGCCCTGCAGTTCCCCTTCCCAGTGCTGGCCACCAGTCCTCTTTCCACCTCTGCGCTTGCAGATCACACAGGAGCAATAGCAATGAGGGCTCAGCCCCCACTGTGGCCCTGTCACCCAGGATTTCCGCTCCGTCCCCATGGAGCCGCTCACGCATGTGCATCTCATGCTGGCATCCACATCCCCCCCATGCACAGGATCTGCAGAATCTGTCTCAATCAATGACGCAACACAGAGGAAGTGGGTGGCACAAAGGAAGAAGGCACATCTCCAAAAAAAAACAAATTTTTTTTTTTTTTCTGGTGATGTATTTCATTGTTTTTACCCTAGTAACAGTCCAAGTAACACCTTTTGGCAGCCACTAAAAGCCTTTTTTCTCTGCAGCACTTGGCACCAGCCCATGCTCCAGCTATCTGGCACAATCCAGTGATCCCGTTGCTCCTTACCCAGGCACAGCTCTCCCACCTCACAGCACAGCTCTCATCTCACAGCATTTGACACTTGAAGATGCAGTGGTATGCACAGCTCACCCAAGAGAAATGCGTGCCCTGTTCCAAGGTGGGTTAGTGGACACAATTTCAATTTATGGCTCTTACAAGCAAAGTCTTGAAAAAGCCTTTCAGTATTTCAGTCTTGTTATCCAAGCGATTTATACACTATAAGAAAGCTCGATGGAAACCTCCAGCTGATAGTCAAGCCCTTTAGATATCCCAGAAAAGTTGCCTCCATATGATCATATATCCTCATGACAAACAGCTCCCTATTTTTCTTTGTGGTGGTTTCTATTTCCCACCAACATCTGTCACTGTGATTATGATCTCTAACGAGGTTCTAAATTATATCACAGCATTCTGCCTTGATGAGCTACATTCAGTAACTTTCATTCTGCAAGACATGAAACACTTCCTATAACATGCTGAATGAATACGCCCTCAGCACAACACCTGAAAAAACTAGTTAGGCTTTTTTTTTTTTTTTTTTTTTTGGGATTTTTTTTGGCTTTTGGGGTTTTTTTTAAAGTTCTGCTGATGTTACAAATCTTATTCAAGGATGCCTAGGAAACAAGACACAGAGATGTGATCCCTCCTGCTGCACACCCCTAAAATCTCCACCTGAGGACAGGAACTGTCTCTCACCACACAGCAGTAGAGATGGCACATATTTCTGCAAGGCAGGACAGGGGAAAGAACCCAAGGCATCATTTTATGCCATTATTTTATGCTGACCTCCAGGTACAGGTGAGGGTTAGTTTGGGTGATGTATCTAGACACTCAGGATACTGTACAGTCTCAGTTTTCCCGTGGTGCCAGGATGCATCGTTACACTCCACACCACCCTATACACAGTCCTTTTCCCGTAAGACCACACCGGGAGACTCTGGTGTATGTGAAAGAGGGAAAGTGAATATTCACCCACAAATTTTGCTGTCCTGGCTGCAAGGAATCAGTACCACAGCTGTGGCTACTCAGCCTTGCTAACACATCCCCACACTGGCTAGCAACCACTAGGGGACTTGGATGGACTTGGATCTCTCTGATCCATGCTCCTGTTGATTCCTCAGACAACACCAATCCCACTTAGCACTCTTACTCAAACATGCTCCTAGAATGCACATCCGGTGTCACACCTTGCACTAATGTCACCTGCCCGTCTGGAAAAGTGTGTGCAGTGAGTCTGAAGACTAGGACAGAGCAGGCTGATGTTTGTGTGCACAAGGAGTTCCCCTGAGGCAGCAAGGTGCTGACTCCCTGCTGGTGACTCAGCTATGCCTTTCCCTGCTGCCCATCCAGGATCTGTGATGCGGCTCATGAGAGCTGAGCTCAGTGGGTTTGATTTATAGGACAGGATTTATGGGCGTTGTTCCTTACTTCCTGCAGATAAGGGCAGACAGCACTGATGAGCAGTTGCCATGCTTCTAGCTCACAGTAGCTGTGCTCTCCCTGCCTGTGGCTAACGTTGCACTTGATGCCTGCAAAGCAGCTCCGAAACTACTGGGACAAAACATGTTGAGCCCAGCAATCTCAGGGGTGCACATTGCTCACCTCTCCCAGTCAAACTCTGGAGAACCGACTGCCATTTACTGTAGCTCCAGCCTGAGCAAGCACTTGGGTAGCAGGCAGGTAACAGGGAAGGAAGGTGCTAAGAACACAGGCTGAGATTGCAATGCATTCCTGGAGGGGACAAACATTGCTGGCACACTGATCCCTGCTGATGAGTTCCCAAGTAAACTTTATTTCTAAGGGCATAACTAATTGCAGAGTACTAGACTGGTTCCAAACAAACTCTGTCTACCTGGAACATCTGCCTACTCACTGCAGCTGACACCTTCTCCTGTTGCTTGTGCTCTGTGCGTACCCAGTACCTATCCAAGCCCACAGTGACTCTGCCTCACTCTCTGAGATGCAGCTGATTCTGATGAAAGAAAAAAAAATCCTGAAAGGACAAACAAAAACAAGCAAATGCTCCTGAGCAGAGAAAGAGAGAGAGCACAGGACTGGCAGGGATCTGCCGAGAAGCTTACACACCATTGCTTGTCTGTGCCATGAGATGAGTTGCCCAGGTGAACGTGCACCAACTCATCACCATCTCTGACTCAGGAAATGAGTTTTCCAGGGACCTAACCCACATATTCTTTGCATTTCAGCAGGGACTGAAGGCCCTTCCTGCTCAACATGCTTCACTACAGGTGTCTCAGCCTATGGTGCCAGGGTACCATTGTACCAGGAGCTATTTTGCTTCTTGATTAGCTTTGCTGAGCAAAACATTTCTTTTAAAAGGCCTTCCTAGAGCCACAAGTCCACAAGAATTCAATATGAATGTGAAAATACTGCCCCATGGGGATGACAGTTTAGAATCCCAGCTCTCTTCTTGTGGCTATTGCTGTGTGGCAACTAAAACTGCTCCCAAAAAGCAATGCCAAGCATACCACCTTCTACACCCCTAGAAGCTGATCCATGAAAATGTATAAAGCCCTTACCAAGCTGCTTCACTGATTGTCCCTCGGGGAGGGACATGATCCTTCCTGCCCTTGTAGCACTTGCTGCACTGCCCACACCACTGCAGAAAATGAAGCCTGGAGTCTAGACAGCACTGCTCCACCTTCACCCGTCCTAACTGCCCAGACGTAGGAAGAGAAAAGGATAAAATATTAGATGACAGACAAGAAGACACGAGTGCATGCAGTACAAGTCAAACTTTTTACATGTGGAGAAATTGAGGAAAAGGTAACTCAGTCACACAGATGTAAACACTAGTCAGATAAGACATATCCCAGCTGCTTCACTCCTGTCTTAAGGCCAGCTCAGTCACACTGATGTTCAGAAACACTTGTCATCCAGGCAGTGGGGGAGCAGCTCACACAAACAGGGCAAGGCAGATGTACAGCAAGCCACCGGCGTGATGTGGCTGGTGAGTTATCAGGCACGGCCATGAGTCAGCCAGCAAGCAGCCCCACATGCACCCTTCCTGCATAGCTGGAAGGGTGCAGCAGCACCAGGAGCAGACTGCCATGAAAATACCAGATTATTTTCTGAACATGGTGTTTCCCCAAGCACATCTTCAGACGGTCTGGCTGGATTTTGCTGTTTGGTGTACAAGTCCTCAGTAACCTGAAGGTACACAGGGCAGCGGAACAGTGCTGCAGCCAAGTGCAGGGTCTGCTGGCAAGATGGAAAATCATCCAGTCAGGTTGGAAAGTACCTCTGATGGTTCTACCTTGTGCTCAAAGCATGATCAACAGCGAGTCCAGATAATAAATCTAGGTCTCTGACGAGTCAGGTTTTAAAACTCTAAAGGGAGCTGACCCTGAGATTAGTTCAGCTTGGTGAGACCCTGGTACTAAAAGAGCTAGGATTGTGGGTTCCATCCTCATATGGGCCATTCACTTAAAAGCTGGGGCTCCTTGATCCTTTTGGGTCCTTCCAACTCAGAATATTCTGTGATTTTGATCCTGGCCGCACCACTCCGGCTGTCCTTCCCCAGTGCTCAGCTCCAGCTGAACGAAGTTCCCTACATCCTGCTGTGCCCCTCTTCCAGCCTCAGGCACACGGCCAGCCTGCCCGTGAGGAGCTCTGCACCCATGGAGGGCAATCCTCCCAGAGATCCCAGATCCATCCACTCCAGTGCCCACATGGCGCCCCGGACCAGCAGGGACAGCTGGAAGCTCTGCTCCTCCCACACAGGCCATGCCACAAAGACCTGCTCAAGCATTCCTTGGAGCTGTGTGACCCCTCCTGAATCCCCCCACTCTGCATGTCCAGCACCGAGAGCCTCACTCCACAATGCTCCTTCTCTCACTACAAAAAGCAGGGTCAGAGCCCTTCTCCAGTTGCCACCCAGCCCCAGTCTGGAGCTTCCATCCCCTTCCATGGCAGAATCACCTCCAATCACCCTCCTCCCATGTGCCCTGGCTCTTACCTGCAAGCAGGTCACCACAGAAGTTCCATCAAGGGTCTGGCATCTCCCCACCTGCTCCTCTTGGTGAGACGTAGCTCCAACCCCTCCCTCTGCAGCTCTTTCCTCTCACAGGCCAGACCCCTGTTCGCTGGAGCCAGCACCGCGTACTCATCAGGACAGCACCTGCTCCACCAGGCATAGCAAACGTGTGGCCACCAAGCCCCTACTGCACATCCCCGACATCTTGGGAGCAGTATCTCCACCTCTCACTGCCCTGCAAACCTCCACACCACCTCTGTGCCAAACTCCTGAGCACCATCCTCTCCTAGCAACAGCAGCACGCAGCCCAGGTGATCCCCAGGAACAAAGATGGGGACAATAATCAAAATCCCATAGTCAGGGAACAGCAGAGAGCTCTCATTGCTGCAGCTGGGCCCAGGAGCGATCAGGAGCAGTGATCCTACCCACGCAAAGCAGGATCTGCACAAAAAGAAAAATGTCTAATCCCACAAGGAGCTCCTGGGGAAAGAAGAGAGAAGAAATAAAAATAAAAATTCAAACCCCCAAGAAGCTTCCTCAAAATGTCACACAATAAAAAAAAGCTGGAACCCCTCCCCACCCCAACACCATCCAAAAAGCCTCTCCCAAGCTTATAAAAGCATCAGTTTAAATAAATAAACTAAATAAATGCTCTTCTGGCAAAGTTCAAAATTAGGGGACCCCTCAAATTTATGAGGGGGGAAACAAAAAGTGGAATAAAAACATCCAAAGAAACCGGCAAAAAACATGGAAAGGAATGGTGGAAAGTTGAAAGAAGTACCAGCTGCAATAACAGCAAGGGAATCTCCCTGGTGAAAAAAACAAAGGGGACTGTGTTTTTCCCCAATTCCAAAAATCTTCCCCCAACAAATGAGCAGCCTCTCATAAGTGCTGGTCTTTGCTGACACCTGTCTTGGGATGTTCCCCCCAGCACACAGCTGCCTGTCAGCAGGCACGCTAACCTGCAAGAGGTAAAACGAGCCAAGCAACTGACCCAGGACCCAGCTTGTTGTCTGAATTTGGTTTGTTCTCAGTTGACTTTCGTTTGTTCAAAGCACCAAGGTGCTTTTTCATTTGTTCAAAGACCAGGTGTTTGGGCACACAGAGCACACGGCTCTTCGTGACTGTCCCTCATCCCAGCCTCGCAGCCGGAAGAACCTGGCACAGATGACTTCACGAAACCAAATTAGGGGTCAGACACAAGAAAGGACATTGCCACAGCTCTGGTGTAATTAGAGCCCATCATCATCAAGGACAGGAAATTGGCACATCTGCTTTCTGAGCTGCTGATCCAATGGTGGCTTGGGCATAATGTCCTGCAGCGGCCCACTAGCCCTGCATAAAATATTGCCCTAATTGCCCCCAAACAGTGTACAAGCAGTTGTTTATCACCCTTCCTCCCAACTGCTCTTTACTCTTTCTCTCCTAGGCCTGGGAGGACAGAATTGATACGGTGCTCTCTCTCCTTTGCAGCACTAAAGAGGTCAGGCTGGATGGATAAACATCAGCCTCTTTTCCTGCAGTGTGACCTCAAACTGAACACAAGTGACCTTTCTGTTCGGATGTCCCCCTCAAGTCAGTGATAAAACTGGGTGACTGATGGATTGTGACTTGTGCTTTTTTAAAAATTACTTTTCTCCATGCACTACTGAGAAATGTGCCATCCATTTCCCAGGTTGCACTGCTCTGCAGGGAGAGTTCCTGCCTGATTTCTTT